>VBSM01001044.1:9644802-9654941 GCA_008086735.1 Cheirogaleus medius | reverse complement strand
AAAAAGAAAAGAAAAGGCAAGGAAAGGATTCTTCCCTAGAGCCTTTGGAGGGAGCATAGCAGCCACAGGAAATTATATACCTTCAATATTTTTCTGTGAATTATTTTACTTGGTTCAAATAATATACACTAAAAGTTTTATAAAAGTATCCTTTGAATTAAGTCTTTTTGTATATATTATGTATTATTCTATCTTCTGACATACCATAATTTATTTAACCATTCTATTTTATATATGTTTAAATTTTCACTATTATAATGTTCTAATGAACATTTTTGTATGAAAATTATTTTCTTGCATTTTTAATCGTTTCCTTACGGGGGAGTCCTCAGTGTGAACTTGTCAACCTCTTCAGAAAGACTGGTACCAATTTAAACCTGCACTCCTCATATTCTTATCATAATGAATTATTTTTCGGTTCTTGCTAATTTAAATCATAAAAATTGGAATCTCTTTAACTTATAGGTTTTTGCTTACTCATGAGGCTGAAATAAACATTTTTCACATTTATTAGCTAACTGTAATTCCTAATTTAATTAAGTGTCCATTTTGGGGCATTTTCCCCATTGAACTATTGGGGTTTGTTTTAGTGTTTATAGAAGGGGTTATTGTTATTATTAACATTAAGGATATTAACCCTTTGCCATATTGACTGCAAATTTTTTCCTAAATTTTTACTTACCTTCTAGCTTTTGTTTTTGATGTTTTTGACATAGATTTTTTAATTTTTAAGTGGTATATCTTTGGATGTTTTTCTTTTTTATTTCTTTCATTATCTTTATACTTAGAAAGTTCTTATGCAAAGGTTAAACAAATATTCACTTCTATTTTCTTCTAGTAACTCCTAATACTGCTTATTTAGAAATTAAGATTTATCCAAAGAAATTAAGTTTACTGAGTTTGTTTTTTCTAAACTCAGTCAACACTTCTGAAAGTCAACAAATGATTCTGACTAAAGCATACGACAATAGATTTAATATCTCTCAGCATCTTTCAATTCAACTAACTCCTTAATTAGTAAATTTTTTCTAAGAAATCTGTTTCCACCAATTAGACTTTCCATATAAAAATAACACTGGAGGCTGGGCATGTTGGCTCACACCTGTAATCCTAGCACTTTGAGGGGCCAAGGTGAGAGGATCACTTGAGGCCAAGAGTTCAAGACCAGCCTGAGCAACATAGTGAGACCCTCCCATCTTTAAAAAAAATTTAAAAAATTAGTCATGTGTGGTGGCACATGCCTGTAGTCCCACCTACTCGGGAGGCTGAGGAAGGAGGATTGCTTGAGCCCAGGAGTTTGAGGTTGCAGTGAACCACTGCACTCCAGCCTGGGTGACAGAGTGAGAACCTGTCTTAAAAAAACAACAAAGAAAAACCCATACACACACAAGATGGCAAAGCCAATAGGTTTCACCTCCAAGCAATTATTATTGGCTGTCTAAATCACTGCTCAACAGAGAAGAATACCTGTATAACTCACCATGGTTCAAGGAGGGAAGTGCCGAAACACCTGGATTCTAGAGGGCAGGACTTTATTCTTCATCCTCTATATTTAGTATGGTGCCTTTTAAGTGACTGAGTAACATCCAATCCAAAACCCTCTCTGAGGCACTGTAAGCATTTTAATGAGGCATTTCATTTCTACGATTTAAATTCAAATTTGTTATTAAGTCACTGAGAGAAAGTCCATATTCAACAAAGCAGAACATTGCTCCTATTTATCCTCTGCTCTAAGATACACAGATGCTAATAGCAAATAACAATACAAACCATCTTCAAATCAGGTAAAGTGACTAGAAGCTCTATTACCAATCAATAAATAGATAGGTAATTCTTTATTGAAAAGGGGAAGTAACTTATTTAACTATTAAGTCAATTGTTAGAATAAATCAAATTGTGTGCCTTGAGAAAACACACTGCTTATAGCAAAAGAATGAATACGATAAACGGAATAGACTATGACATAGTTTATGTGGCTGTTTAAACACGTTTCATGCTAAGTGATTTCCCAATTAAGAGGGAATTAATTTTATAATGCAATAAATACTGACATTTTTGAAAATCACTAATATTTTAAAGTCAGGCCAGACTGTGACTGAGGGTCCGTCTGTGTTTAGAATTCTTGCACATACAGAGATCACCTATTTGATTAAGCTCTGACAAGGATTAGTGGGAGAATCATGCATATATACTTGCTCGCTGTCAAATTAAAATGAATTTTAAGATTATTGTCTTTACTACTTGTGTGTCAGAGGCAATTTTATTTTTGGTGGCAAACACAACTGAAACTGTAATAGTAATGGCAAGAACAGTTATTCGATGTAAAAATTTTAACAGCTCCACTCTCTGAAAGAGCATAAACTGTATCCTCATTGCCCAGTCAGAGTCTAGGAATCAATTTAAATACATGTTAAAGAGTTAAAATTGTAGGTACAATTATATTTGGGGGCTAGGACAATTCAAAGAATTAGAGTTACCCAATTTCTCCAAGACACTTCATTTTTGATAGTCCGTACTTTTTATTTACTCCATCTCTACCCACTCTTTCTCTTCCAATTCCCTCCTAGGTGCTGATCTGAATGCACTAGGTTCTTCTTCTGCCAAACTGCCTAAATAAGTGCTATTCCATCATAACACTCACCTGCTGCAACAGGCCTCCCTTACTTCAAAGGTTTCTTCTTTCCCTGTTGTTCCTTGATCAATACCACTTCAGGATTGCCTAGGCTACTTCGCCCCACCGCTTATTACTACAGATTGCTGGGTTTTTTTCTTTCCTCTGTTCATGTGGAATCACTGGACATGGAGTTTGAATAAACCAACTTCTTTATTTGGTAGAAGCTGGTAAATATAACAAAACACTTATTTCTGGCTTCTGTATTATACTTGGATTTACTCTATTCACTACCATCCCCTCCATTAATTCCTGTCTTCCTGAAAGGCTTTGATCACCTTCCTTTCTTTCTTTTCTTTCTCTCCTTCCTTCTTTCTTTCTCTCTCTCTCTCTCTCTCTTTTTTATTATTTTTTAAGAGGCAGGGTCTCCCTTGTGCCCATGCTAGAGTGCAGTGGCATCATCATAGCTCACCATGACCTGAACTCCTGGGCTGGAGCGATCCTCTTGCCTCAGCCTCCCCAGTAGCTAGGACTACGGGTGTGTGCCACCATGCCCAGCTAATTTTTAAAATTTTTTTTATAGAGAAGAGGTTTCACTATGTTGTCCAGGCTGGTCTCAATCTCCTGGCCTCAAGTGATCCTCCCACCTCAGCCTCCCAAAGGACTGGGATTACAGACATGAGCCACCCCTACTGGCCTATATTACTTTAATTTATATATGATTTTTCATTTAACAAAGGGATTTGGTATAGATTTTTATAAATAGCTCAGTTAAAAATACTTCCATTTATAATAAATTTTTTATAAAGTTATCTATTCTGTGGCAAGATATACCTATATTACTCTAGCTCATAAAGTTTTAATTGGTATAATCTACTCATGTTGCTATGTTTAAAAAAACACATAGGAAAACTACAATCTAGACTGCTAATAGTTTGGTAACAAAATATATGCCTACAGGCAGCATTTTAAGAGCCCACAGAGATACCCTAGGGTACTAGACACAAGAATCTGCTCTTCTTAAAGTATATGTTAGTGCACATTTTTGTATAACATCTAAATACAAAATATGTTATCACAGATTAGTGGCAATTTTAGAACATGATTGAATGTATATATCACTGAAAAATATGAAAGCTAAATTATAATTGCCACCATAATTAAGTCTGATAAGTGATATTTTAGACAAGTCATTCTATTTCCAGCCAATTCATTGATCAAACAATTTAAACTGCCCGATTCACTGGTTATGAATCTCTCTGTTCTACTGAGTATTAGCACTACAAGCTTTTGGTTATAAAGGCTGTATGTAGGAACCTAGTATTTTTGTTTTTGTTTTTAATATACTATGGAGCATACAATAATGTACACTGAAAATGCTGCCCTTGTATATCTTTAGAAATTGGATTTTTCTAGGCCAAGATATGACTTTCCCCTAGATGTGAATGATTAAAGTATACATTAACTTCTGAATTCTCAATGAGTAACTCAACCAACACATATTCCTTCATCTATCCCATTCCAAGTTTTGTCTTCCCACTCCTCCATAAAGGAATACAGTGAACAAAATGACCCCTAGAATGTCATTATTGGAGAGAGTACTCCTTACATGAGTATCTTCCGGCTTTTAACACAATATTATTGTACATCATGTTTTATTTAATGAACAGTGTGTTTTCTAAAATAAAAAGTACAACATAACCCAGCAGTAATACTAGATAAATTACAAACAGCAGTATTTCTATTTCCTTTGCTTTAAATTAGAATTAAATTTGTGACTTTTGAAAACTATCCTCTAACTTCAAAAATGAGACATGCTGTTATTTTAAAATATTACTCAAACTGATTAAGGCTAATCTAGCAAAAAAGCATAAATAAATCTAAGAATGAAACAATGTTTTATGCTAGACATAACTGTTCTCCAAAAACCCAGTCATCTCAGAACCCCTTAAAATATACAATTTTATTTTTTAAATTAATTTGAATAAAAAGAAGTTGATAAGATAGATAATGAACACTCAAAATGACTTTGAAAGCCCTCAGGTAAAAAAAAAAAAATTCCCTTTCTTAAAGGGAAAGAAAAGGAACTAACACTAAAATTGACAATCTTATCAGCTTTAGATACCAGATACTTCCATTTCACCAACAAGAAGAAAAAGTTGTTTCCAGTGTCTACAGTTACTGAGGACTGGCAAAGAACTTTAACTGCATCTAAGACAGAGTCGTCAAATCAACAAATGAAATCTCTTCTTGTCAGTATTGGGAAGTTGAAATATATTACCCTGTCTTTCATGTCCACAAAGTATATTGTGATAAAGTATCATGAACTCTATTACAGATCAACAAATGGGCTTGACCAAGGTAAAGGCATATTAAGTTTCAAACACATTTAAGGGAACAGAAAGCCCAGAGAAAAGGCACTAGTATAAGAAACATAACAACCACAAGGAAGGGAAATTCAATGCCAAATAAGAAAACCTACATGCAACTTATAGGTTCAATACTTCAGCCAGGCTTGTTAAGCTAAATATGTGTACAAAATAAAAACCAATTCATCTTTTCCATAGGAAAAAACTAATACAACCATTTATTCTAATGGACAAAAGTGAGAAAGTTTCATCTATTTGAAAGAGGAAGAGGAGGAGGACTAAGGACAGAGCAAAATTTCCCCAAAAAAACTAAAGACACAGGACAGAAGCAAAAAGAACGCAAGTAAATTATAGTCAAATATACGAGGAAGAAAAAAAAATTTTTAATCCTATATATCACAATTACAAAGATGATTATTAATAATAAAACTGTAGGTAAGTAACACTTTAAATTTTACAAAGTACTTTCATATACATTATCCCATTCTCATACAACCCTAGGAAGTAGGCTGGTCACAGAAGTTAAGTGACTCATTTAAGGTCACATAAGTAGTATGAAGCAGAGCCAAGACTTGATTTCAAGTTTTCTGAGTTCAAATATGATGCTTTCACTATACAATTATTAAATAAAAAGTTTACTCAAATCCATCAAAGGCACTGTAATAAAATTCTGCTCAATCTCGCCATGCACTGCTTACTCATCAGTCCTATAGCCAATCTCGGAATTGTCAAAACTGTATAGAAATGCTTTCACACTCTGGTAATTTCTAGAAAAACCTCAATAAAAGAAGGATTTCAGAACTGAATCCTTCTTATAAAAAAAAAAAACTATTCTAACCATTATGATTGCATCTAATGAACTCAATTTTACCCTTTCGACATTGATGAGCCACTGCCAGTGTTTGTCAAAATTGATAACAAAATATAATAACTATTTCCCCACAGCAAATCCCTGCTTGTTCCCTCACCTATTTCTATAATGTATTGTCATTTATAACCTCTGACAGTTGTGCCACATTTCCTACATTACTTAGAAACCAAGCAGACTAATTTTAGAAGGTTCTGTACTAGAAATTGGTTACCTAAAGAAAAGATAACCCCCATTTTTTTGGTCAGTACAGCTAACTCATGAAAGATGACTTAGTTTCCATGTACTACTTTTAAGTATAAAAGAAACTTTTAAAAATATTTATGATTTCAACAAATCTTGATCAGTAGACTTTTCATCTTAACTCTTCCTTGAGCCAATAAACAGTAGAATTTAAAAGTTAGGACATAATAATACACTGCAGAATAAAGAGCACTGTTGTATGAGTCTATTTCAGACTAAGTATAGGACCTTGGATAAGGCAATTTACCTCTCTGGGTCTCAATATCATCCTTTAAAAAAAAAAACTGAGTTCAGCAGCTTTTTATTAACACAGGTACCCTTTTTACTAACAATTTGTCACATGAAAATTCAATATTAAAAAAAAAACTGATAAAAGTAGAGCCCTTCCAAGCAGAGTGCTCAAATCTTACCCACTCACAGCAGCACACTCCTTAGTGCCCCAACCCACGACCTCAGACATCCTGTGAAATATGTCTGAGGAACACAATGTAAAAACCAGGAATGAACTCTTTCAAGTCTCTTCCAATTCCACAATTCTAGGATTTCATGAATTTTATGCTCAATATCATTAGTCATTAGAAAAATGCAAATTAAAGCCTCAATGAAATATCATTAAATACCTATCAGACTAGCTTTTTACAAAAAGCCAATAATACGAAATGCTGCTGAGGATGCAGAACAACTGGAGTTCTCATACATTGCTGGTGAGAATGCAAAATGGCACAGCCACTTGGGGTAACAGTTTGGTAGTTTCTTACAAAGGTAAATACACACATATACACAGCCAGTAACTCTACATCTATGTATTTACCTAAGTAAAATGGAAAACTATGTTTCAATAAAAACCTATATAAATGTGTTTTTGCAGCCTTATTCATAATTGCCAAAAAAATGAAAACTCAAATGTTCATCAACTGGTTAATGGATAAACAAATTGTGATACACCCATAAAATGGACTACACTCCGCAATGAAAATGAACAAACTACTAGTACATGCACTAACATGAATGAATCTCAAAAGCATATTGCTTACACTGAAAACCACAACATATTATTTGAAAAATTAAAAATCTAAAAATGAATGAAAAGACATCCTACATTCATGAATCAGAAGACTTAATATTGTTAAGATGAGCTGAGCAGAGTGACTCACATCTGTAATCCCACGACTCGGGAGTCTGAGGTGGGAGGATCATTTGAGGCCAGGAGTTTGAGACCAGCCTAGGCAATATAGCAAGACCTCATCTTTAAAAACATTTTTTAAAATTAGCTGGGCATGATGGTACATGCCTGTAGTCCCAATTAGTTGGGAGACTGAGGCAGTAGGATCACTTGAGCCCAGGAGTTTGAGCTATAGTAAGCTATGATTGCACTACTGCGTCCCAGCCTAGGCGACTGAGCAAGACCTTATCTCTTAAGCAAAAAAAAGTGTTAAGATAACGACACTTCCCGAATTTTCCATAGATTCAAAATAATTCATATCAAAATTACACCTGGCTTTTCTGCAGAAATTGGTAACTGATCCTAAAATTCATATGGAAATGTAATGGACGAGGAATAATTAATATAATTTGAAAAAGAGCAAAGTTGGTGGACTCATATTTCCCAATTTCAAAACTTACTACAAAGCTTAATTAATCAAGACAGTGTGGTACTGTATTGATTAGTAAAGGTATACAGATAGATCAATGGAACAGAATTAAGATTCCAGAAATAAACAAATATATTTATGATCAACTGATCTTCAACAGAAGGGACAAAGACAATTCAATGGGGAAAATAATCTTTCAATTAATGATGCTAGACAACTGAATATCCACATGTAAAAGTATAACTTTGGGGCTGAGCACAGTGGCTCACACCTGTAATCCCAACACTTTAGGAGGCTGAGGTGGGAGGATTGCTTGAGACCAGCCTGGGTAATATAGTGAGACCCCATCTTTACAAAAGATATATATACATGACAGGCCCGGTGGTGAGCACCTGTAGTCCCAGCTATTCAGGAGGCTGAGGCAGGAGAATCATTTGAGCCTGAGTTTGAGGTTACAGTGAACTATGAACACCCCACTGCATTCTAGCCCAGGTGACAGAGCAAGACACTGTCTCAAAAAATAAAATAAAATAAAATAAAAGTGCAAGTTTAGACCCCTATCTCACACCATACACAAAAATTAACTCAAAGTGGATTATAGATCTAAATATAAGAGCTAACACTGTAAAACTCTTAGAAGAAAATATAGGTGTACATCTTTTTGACATGGGGTTAGGCAGTGATTTCTTAGATATGACACCAAAATCACAAGAAATAAAAAATAAGATGAATAAACTGGACATCATCAAAATCAAAACCTTTTGTGCTTGAAAAGATACCATCAAGGAGATAAAAAGACAACCCACAGAATAACAGAATAGGAGAAACTATTTGGGCTTTTTAAATTGGTTTTTGTTTTTGTTTTGGAGACAGGGTCTTATTCTGTCAGCCAGGCTGGAATGTAGTGGCTCACTACAGCCTCCAACTCCTGAGCTCAAGTGATCCTTCTGCCTCAGCTTCCTGAGTAGTTATTAACAGAACTACAGGCGTGGGCCACCACACCCGTCTAATTTGTTTTATTTTGTAGAGATTAGGTCTCGCTATGTTGCCCAGGGTGGTCTCAAACTCATGGCCCAAAGTGCTGGGATTACAGGCATGAGCCACCACACTCAACCAGGAGAAACTATTTGTAAATCATCTATCTGAAAAGGGACCTGTATCCAGAATAAATAATGAACTCTTACAACTCAACAAAAAGACAAATAACCCAATTTTAAAATGGCCAAAAGATTTAAATAGACATTTCTCCCCAAAAGACATACAAATGGCCAATAAGCACATGAAAAGATGGTAAACATCTTTAGTCATTAGGAAAATGCAAATTAAAACCACAATAAGATACTACCTTCATACCCATTAGAATGGTTATAATCAAAAAGATAGACAGTAGTGAGGATTGGCTAGGAGCAACTGGAACCCTTGAGTAGCCGCTTTGGAAACAGTTTGGCAATTCCTCAAAATGTTAAACATAGTTACCATATGATCTAGCAATTCCACTCCTAGGTACCTATCCAAGAGAAACAAAAACATATTTCCACACAAAAACTTGTACACAAATGTTCATAACATATCCAAAAGAAATGAAAACATGTCTACAGAAAAGCTAATAAATAAACAAAAATGTTCATGGCATTATCTATAATAGCTAAAAAGTTGAAATGACCCAAATAGCCATCAACTGAAGAATGAATAAACAAAATGTATACCCATACAATGGAAAATTATTTGGCAATAAAAAAAGAATGAAGTACTAATATATGTTAATACATGGATGAACCTCAAAAACATTATGCTAAGTGAAAGACATTACAAAATACCACATATTGTATGATGCCATGATTTAAAATATCCAGAATATCCCAGAGAGAAGCAGGGTGGCTAAAAAATAAAATAACATATCCAGAGTAAGCACATCTAATCTAAAGAGACAGAAAGTAGATTAGTTTTTGCCAAGGACAGGAAGTTATGAGAAAGGGGGTAGGAAATGAGGAACTGCTAATGAGTACAAGATTTCTTTTCGGGGGTGATATGAATATTTTAAAATTAGATTATGTAGATGGTTGTACAACTCTGTAAGTGTACTAAAAACTATAAAGTGTACACCTTAAAAAGATGAACTTTATGGTATATAGACTGTATCTCAAAAAAGCATTATGCTAAGTGAAAGAAGCCAGACTCAAAAAAATTACATATCATATGATTCCATCTATAACATTGTGAAAAAGGCAAAACTGTAAGGACAGAAATCAGATCGGTGGCTGCCAGGAGCTGGAGAAGGACAGGACTGACCATAAAGGGGCATAAAGGAATTTTACGAGTGGTAAAAATATTCTGTATATGGTAGTTATACAATTTGTATACGTTTGTCAAAATTCATAGAACTATACATCTTAAAAAAGGGAATTTTTTTTAATTTTTTTTATTTTTTATTTCAGCATATTATGGGGGTACAAATA
>VBSM01001044.1:9594289-9605351 GCA_008086735.1 Cheirogaleus medius | reverse complement strand
ATTTATTTATTTCAGCATATTATGGGGGTACAAATATTACGGTTACGTATATTGTCCATCCCCCCTCCCCCCTCGAGGCAGAGCTCAAGCATGACCATCCCCCAAACGTTGCACATCTCACTCATTATGCATTCTGTTTATGATAACAGAAACTGGTTTATTTTGTTTATGAGTGATATAAAGACAAAATGTATATAAATAAAAATAGTTCATTTAAAAGAAAAATATTTGGCAAAAACGATGAAGATGAGACAAGGAATACTAAAGCATAGGAACACTCATCTAGGTAACTTTCCACATATTCAAGGGGCGATAGGGGATCACCTGGAAGAGAACGATATCTAAAGCTTCCTTTGCCCTGACATGCATGCATGCACCATTTTCCTGAGGCAGAACTGAATAAAAAGGTGTAGCTATGTCAAACCACAGACCTTGGATTCCTAACAGGATTTAAAAGAAAAACAAAGTCTCTCTCTTTTTATTATGGCACACTGCCCTTCTTAGCATCCAACAACCAGCACTGAAGTTGGACCTAACAGATTCCTCTAAATTCTAAGGCTTTGACATGTCCAGACCCTGGACCTACCTTGTGAGAGGAATGCTATAAGCTAGCTGTGGTGTTAATGTTAGAAGGAATGAAATGAATACCTTTAAGTTTTACTTGGTGAACTGGCATTTAAGAACAAATAGAAACTTTAGATGGTGTTTGATTTTTGTAATTTTTTATTCTTCTTTAAGAAATGGTTTTTAGGCATCAAATTCAGATAAAAAAGATAAATCTGGGAGAGAACTTTCATCAATAGCAAATTTTTTTATTAAAATAAATGGTACAGCAACATTTTACCTTCTAGTCAATATAAGACAGACAGCATAATATTATATTCAGTCAAATTATTTGGAAACATCATAGATCTTATCTGGATTGAAATTTGAGAAAGCTCTGTTTCCCAAAGCATCACCTTTATCAGATTAACTTCTACAATATCAATAAATCACGTTTGAGCTTCAACTATATATTTGGCTCACTTAGATACTGAACAGCATACAAAGATTTATAACTCCTGGACTATTCTCTGAACTGAATTGTGATACAGCTAGGGAGAGAGACCCCACATTAAACAATTAGACATAATAAATTGGAGTAAATACGTGCTAAATAAAATGATAAAGTTTTTTTTCAGTTTTTTTTAAGGACAGGGTCTTGCTATGTTGCCTAGGCTGTTCTTTTTTTTTTTTTTTTTTTTTTTTTTTGAGACAGAGTCTCACTCTGTTGCCCCAGGTAGAGTGCAGTAGCATCATCAGAGCTCACTGCAACTTCCAACTCCAGAGCTCAAGAGATCCTCCTGCCTCAGCCTCCCAAGTAACTGGGACTACAGGCACATGCCACAACACTTGGCTAATTTTTCTATTTTTTGTATAGACGAGGTCTTACTCTTGCTCAGGCTGGTCTTTAACTCCTGAGCTCAGGCAATCTTCCTGCCTCAGCCTCTCCAATGGCTAGGATTATAGGTACAAGCTACTGCACCTGGCTATGATAAGGATTTTATATGTAAAGGGAGTTATGTAAAGTTGTGTAAAGAAGATAGCTCAACATAATGATGCCATGAGTCTTGGGTATTCAAAGATATATGATATATATGATGTACCATGAAAGTCTAGTGCTGTCTGTCTATAAACCCAATGGCAAAGTCAGGTTTTCCAGGTAAGCAAGCTACACCCTTCTGCAGATTTGTAAATTCTAAGGCAGTTGGGCATCTGGCTCCACTTAGTGCTGAAATGCCATAGTGCAGCCTGATTACTGTTTCACAGCCATAAAAATTAAGGAAGGGCCAGCACCGTGGCTCACTCCTGTAATCCCAGCACTTAGTGAGACCCTGTCTCTACAAAAAATTTAAAAATTATCTGGCCACGGTTGTATGTGCCTATAGTCCTAGCGACTTGGGAGCCTAAGGGAGGAGGATCACTTGGGCCCAGGAGTTCAAGGCTGCAGTGAGCTATGATCTTGCCACTGCACTCTAGCCTGGGCAACAAAGTGAGACCCCATCTCTGAAAAAAACCTATTTCTTTCTTTAGCTCCAGTTCCAGAAATGATAAGGTAGGTTCCATTCTCCTCAAGGGCAGCCTATTACTTCCTAGGCAGTGCTTGCAGCGTGCATTCTTTGTATGTAATATGTCCTTCATTAATCTCACTGACTGATAAACAAGGCAGATGAAGTTCTGAGCAAAACTACAGATTCTTCAACTTGCATTGCTTCCACATGATAGTTTATGTTGATTCAGGAAACACTTCATGGCTTTGGAAAAAAAAAATTTGATCCCGGCATATTTTTATTTTAATAAAGACAAAGCTTTCATTTTATGTCTGAAAGACAGAGGGGTAATACTTATTACCAGTATAATCCTTGAGTTCTCTGAATGAATAGAGTTATAGAAATGAGATTGCATCTGAGTAAATACATTAATCTCATTCCAGGCTCAGTGTTTTGGCTAGTACAATTTCAATTGTTCGTTGTTCTTCCTTGAATGGGTTTCTCTGTGTAATCATAAAAACATTTTCTTAACAACCTTTACCAAATAAGTAAAGGGATAGGATACAATGCCCTTGTGCTATGATACAGAAATAACACTATCACATTTATATAAAACTTTATAATTAACAAGGTACATTTTCATCTTATGACATTTATAACTCATCTGATCTTTATACCTCCATGAGATAGATATTATTACTATTATCACTATACAGCTGGGTAAACTGAGACTTAGGTGGGGTAATTCGTCCAAGACCATAAGTAAAGGAAGGAGTAGGAAAATATGTCCTGTCCACCTATGTCTCACCCTTTATCCCCTTCTTAGTGTATTTGTCTTGCCTTGATATTTCAGTGTAAATAGGAACAATTATAATGGTTGGATGATAAGAATAAGGAAAGGAAAAAGTTAAAATGTCAATTGAGGAAGAAAATAATAATTTAATAGCCTCCTAGATGACAGGCTATGTAGGCTTATATAATAATTATATGCACAGTGCCAGAAAGCTAAGAAAGAAAAGGGATGGGAACATGTCAAAAGGACACAGAAGCTAACCTGAAAGAGCTCCGAATAGCAAAAATTGGAATAATTTGATCGACAAAATATATAATGGTATTATATTATAACCCAAAGAATATAATAAATATCCATGAGTCCACACTGATATAAATAAAATGATAGAATAAATAAATAGGGGATAAGGGACAACTGTTGCTTACAGAAGAATTCCAATGAATAGTGTCTCACTCTGTTGCCCAGGCTAGAGTGCCGGGGCGTCAGCCTAGCTCACAGCAACCTCAAACTCCTGGGCTCAAGCAATCCTTCTATCTCAGCCTTCCCAAGTAGCTGGGACTACAGGCATGCGCCACCATGCCCGGCTAATTTTTTCTATATATTTTAGTTGGCCAATTAATTTCTCTCTATTTCAAGTAGAGACGGGGTCTTGCTCTTGCTCAGGCTGGTTTCAAACTCCTGACCTTGAGCGATCCTCCCTCCTCGGCCTCCCAGAGTGCTAGGATTATAGGCATGAGCCACCACACCTGGTCTGGAAAGTTGTTTTTTTACTTTTTCTTTTTTAGGGGAAAATTAAACCTTATTTATTTATTTATTTATTTATTTATTTATTTATTTATTTTAACCCAAACCACTAGGAAAATATATCACAGCATGGAAACAGCAAACAGGCTATGATATCATTTCAAGTAACAAGTTGGTAAAAAGACAATGAGGTAGTTATCAAAACCATGAGGTGCCATGCTGGGGCAGGAACACTGCGTGTTGCAAAGGCCCCAGACAAAAATGGTATTTGGCAATGGGGGACTGCCCCTCCTTTGCTCTAAGGGAGTCACAGCTTGTCCTAGCCCACTATGCTTACTTTTTCTCCCTTGAACGTCTTGTTGCTAGGGGATTGGCTCAATAGGGCTCTGTTAATTCAGGGGGCTAAGTAAGCAATGCAGGGTTTAAGCTTTCATTCCATTCTGTTCTGTGAAAGCCAGATTCTTCCAAATCCAGTATTTAACAATTCTCTTCTAATCAGGTAGCCAACAGTCCCTCTTTCACTGTTCCTTCCTGGATACCAGTATATACCACCATCAAAACCCCCTTTCTTTTCAAGGAAAAAGGGTTACCCTGCAAGATTATCCTGTCACTCTGCTGCAGATAGCCTCAGGGCCTATCAGCCAATAAGAGGGAAGTTCTGCTTCCCATAATCTGTATGACATCACCTCTGGTGTTTTCACATGGTCTCCAGGCTGAAAGATGTAATGTGTAATAATTTTAAGAACTGTACATCCACATCTTGATGGCCAGAAAAGGATATCTACAAGGAACCTTTTAAAGTTCTTACCCAAACTACTCTCCCTCACAATTCCACATCTTAAATCAACTTTGTGCCCTTGTATAAATAAAACAAAATCTAGGAAAACGAAGACCCAGAAACCTTTTTTCCCCTTCTAAATTAGTGATCTCATGGATTTTATTTTACAGCTTATGGAAAATGGTGTGGTGACACTTTTGGTAAACAGGAGGTTGGCAACAAACAGAAACACTTCTCTTCAAACTGCACCAGATCATAGGCAGGTTAGAGGACACTTCCAGCTTGTTGGTACCTGTGTCATGAGAATTTGGTACCTTGGAGGGCTCTGGCTTGGTACTTGGGAGATCCCTACTGCCAAGACAAGCAATTACCACAAAAAATATAGGCCCTAAAACACTCTCCTGTATTATCTCTGACCCATGTTTTAGCACCAATTTTTTCCATTTCACTTTTTAGGTTTGAAACATAAAGGAACCAGTGTGCAGAGGCAAGTGGACAAATATATGTCTTAAACTTATTGCCACCCTTAATTTCTTCATTCATAAATTTTGCTTAAAAGACTAAAATTCCCATTCCTTTTTAAAAGTAGACTCTTGCCCTCAGCCCTGATGGCCACTGGAAAGGACTTTTATTTCCCAATGGATGAGAGAGATTCCTTCATCTTTTTGGTCGGTCGGGATGAGGTGCATGTGGTCATCCACACACTTGATCACACAACTGTCCCAGCTGCTGCTTCACCTGAAGCTCCTTACTCTCTACAACTATTGAACTTTGACTTTGTTGTTGCAATGCATGGCGCATGGGGCCAGGTAGTCCTGGATCTCCTCCAACTTGTCAGTCACCAAAGCCTGAGCTTGAGCCAGAGGCGCATGGCAGTGTTGCATGGACCCCTGGCTGTCCTCGCAACAGCTGGTGCTGCACCGGAACATGAGGCCCTGCATCTTCTGGATGTTCTCTCTGTCTAGACTCTTCACCATGGAGTCCACCACTTCCTACACCTGGACCTGCTGCAGCTCCTCCATGGGGACCCTGTGCTGCCCTGCACTGTGCTAGCACCCATGTGGACTCGGCCGCTTCTGGAAAGTTCTCTTAGGTTTTAATACTCTGTGTAGTATAACTTACACATGATCCCTATGTATAAAATCATCTCTTGAGAAAGACAAATACCATTAGACCACAAGCTCCTCCAGAGCAGAATCTATCTTATGCATCCCTGTATCCTTGATACATGGCACATAAGTACTTAATAAATGTCTATTTTTTTTTTGAGAAAGGGTCTCCCTTTGTTGCCCACAATGGAGTACAGTGGTGCAATCACAGCTCACTGCAACCTCTAACCTCTAGGCTCAAGCAATGAGTAGCTGGGATTCTAGGCACACAACCACATCCAGCTTTTTTTTATTATTATTTTTATTTTTTAGAGATGGGGTCTTGAACTCCTGGGCTGGTCTTGAACTCCTGGGCTCAAGTGATCCTCCACCTTGGCCTTCCAAAGTACTAGGATTACAGACATGAGCCAATAAATGCCTATTGAACTGAACTATGCTATATAGATGCATATTATTAAAAATATATGCACACATTTACACACACATAATATGTACATATGCATCTATACTTTTTATCTTTTATTTTTTCTTTTTTTAAAGACAGGGTATTGTTCTGTCACCTAGGCTGGAGTGCAGTGGCACAATCATAGCTCACTGCAGCAGCTTTGAACTCGTGGGCTCAAGCGATCCTCCCACCTCAGCCTCCCAAATAGCTGGGACTACAGGCATGCAACACCATGCCAGGCTTACTTATGCATCTAGAGAGAGAGAAGAAAAAGCAAAAGATTACAACCATAAAGACATAAGTGTCACTAAAATTGAAGAGCAAAATACAAAAATGAGACATCTTATGAATTAAATGAGCAGGTTGTATAAGCTGAGATGTTATAAACCCTTGAATCTTTTCCTCTCTGATAAGCTTTTGGGCCATTTGACAGCCTATGTTTGCTTTTGCTACTGGTCACAGGATTTCAGCAAAGTGAATAGGCTGGCAGACTAGTCTCTCTTCTCCTATGTGGCACTTTCCACAAAGTGTTCAGAGTTCCCCCTGTATCCATAAAAGATCATCTCTATGATGGCTCCTGTAAGCTGACAGCAGCCATGGAGTCACTGAAAAGGGAAAATGTGCAATAGCAGACTGCCTTTTGCACACCCACTTTGTCTCCAACCCAGCATGAATAAGGGAATAGGGAGGGAAATGAATACGAGAGAGCATTTGCCCAATTTTGCAAAGTGATGGATAGGAAAGTACAGATGGTAGATGGATCAAATGGGAGCTGTTTTTATCTTTTCTTTTTCTATATCTATCTTTTTCTTTATGTGTGTGTCTGAAGATGCGTGTGTGTATGACAGTGAAAGAGAAAGAGAGAGAAGAATTCAATTCTGAATGTGTGTAAGAGGCCATATGCAGTCACATTTACACACAGACACGTAGAAGTGTAGATACACTTGGAGACAAAATTGCCTGCTTGCCAATTTTTCTAAATAAATATGTTCACAGATTTCATAGCATTAATGAGCTGCAAAATAATCACACATTGAAGCTGGGATGCAGCTGTCTATACTTATATATATCCTATAAGTTTGAGGATATTTTAAGTGAATATTAAACCAATAATATATATTAGAGAGGCCAAGTTCTCCAAGATCTTAAATAGGAAGCTAGTTAGTATGAATAGAGGAGCACATGGTTTGGATGACAGATGTTATATTCATGGGCATTCATTATAACTTTATAATGTACATATATGGCATATGTGTTTCATGAGTTAAATATATGTTCTGGGGGATGGTGAAAAATAATAGGGAAAACATTTTATTTATTTATTTTGAGACACAGTTTCACTCTGTCAGTGCTATGGCATCGTAGCTCACTGCAGCTTCAAACACCTGGGTTCAAGCGATCCTACTGCCTCAGCCTTCTGAATAGCTGAGACTACAGCTGTGCGCCACGATGCCTGGCTAATTCTTCTATTTTTAGTAGAGATGGGGTCTCACTCTTGCTCAGGCTGGTCTTGAACGCCTGAGCTTAAGCAATCCTCCCGCCTTGGCCTCCCAGAGTGTTAAAATTATAGGCATGAGCCACTCTGCCAAGCTGGGAAAACATTTTAAATTGGTTTCTTGGCAAATACAAATGTTTAAAGTTAAAAAAGATGAGGCACAAATTACAATTATGATAAGTGGGTAATGAAGCTCAGAGCTGACTGATACATTGTCTACTGCATTGTTGTGATAGCTATAACATATTTCTGAACTGGACTAAGAAGTATTTATCATGATGCCAACAAATCTGTGCAGTGCTGAATTTTAACAATCCTGCCACAAGCCTGAATTTTCATTGCATTATGTGTTATTGAAACCAAACCTATACTCTCACATGTTTTACAACTAATATTGGAGGAGGATAAAAAGAAGAATGATGGTGAAATTTAAAATGTACATCATAACTTATAAAACATTTATGAAAAGCATATCCACATACATAATTTTTAGAGGTATCCCTAAACTCTCCCAGTTAGATAACATGAATTTCTGAAAGTTAGGCTTTTATTATGCAAAAAGTTCTAGCATCTCAGATTTGCCATTGCTCCTAGTCAACTGAGAAGGGCACAGAAAAATATACTGGACAAACCAAGAAGGAACAGGTGTAGAAGCAACCATTATGCTTCTATGCTAAGCATATTTACAAAAGTTTATTCCTCATAAAGTAAATATTTTTATCCCTATTTTACAACTGATGAAACTGAATTTAAGGAATTTAATTAACTTGTGTTTATAAAAGTGATTGTCTCAATGGGAAGAAGATAGCCTCACATTTGCAATAAAAGCATTATTTTTCTCCAGTAATTTCAGCAATAAAGATGTTTTTGTTATTGTGGCCTAAAAATAACAGATGATTGATCAAAATAGATATAAATAAGCCTGAACCCTTCTCATGGACTACACTAATAGAAAGTGGCAAGGATAAATTCAAACTGAAGTATGACACTACAGCCGTGTTTATCACATCCTTTCAAAGTGCTAATGCCATTAAACTAAACTAACTAACTAAAACATCTACCTAAAACATGGTCCCATAGAAACTTAGCTGCTGAAAGTCAGCCCTAGGGGAGAAAATGAAAGTGCCACTTGACATTCTAAAAGTTATATAGAAATGCAAAGTAACAAAAATAGCCAAGACCCCATTGAAGAACTGGAAGGAAGAATTTGCTCTGCTGGCTACAAGGGCATAGTGTAAAGCTATAGGAATTAAGACAGAATGGAATAAAAAGCTTATGCATTGATCAACTTTTAATTCTTAACAAGGGTGGTTCTGCTAAGCAGTGGAGAAAGAACAGTCTTTTCAATAAATGATGCTAAGATATTTGAACAAGAATCTAGGAAAGAAGAAAAGAAACAACCCTTAACTCACATCATACATAAAAAACAATCCAAGGTAGACTGTAGATCTAAATTTGAAGGGAAAAATAAAATTTCTAGAGGATAATACAAAATATCTTATGATTTTGGTGCAGGGAAAATGTTCTAAAACAGGAAACAAATTAAAAAGAGTCAGATAAATCTGACTCTATTATAATTAACCACTTCGGTACGGCGCTCACCGGCCGCGAAACCTTGCCCACAGCCAGCACTCATAGTCCGCACGATAGTTTGTGCTGTGCATTGACCACGAATCTGTTTTGCTCTTATGTGATGAGGAACGCTTTAAAGCACTGAAAGCTTGTTTGACTTTACAGGCAGCTTTAGGAAAATAACTATAATAACTCCTACTAAGGACTTGTTAAAAGGTCACAGATTCATAGTAACTTATTAGCTGAACGTACACACTGCAACTGCAGAGATAAAAGCAAAAGCTTTTGGCTGTTGGCTAAAGTCGACGCTCGCGTTCATCTGTGGCTGTCGACTATAGTCGAGGCTGGTACCGAAGTGCTTAAGAACTTTCTTCAAGAAGATACTATTGGCCGAGCGTAATGGCTCACGCCTGTAATCTTAGCACTCACAGAGGCCAAAGTGGAAGGATTGTTTGAGGTAAGGAGTTCTAGACCAGCCTCAGAAGAGCGAGACCCTGTCTCTACTAAAATTAGAAAGAAATTAGCTGGGCAACTAAAAATAGAAAAAAAAAAAAATTAGCCAGGCATGGTGGTGCATGCCCGTAGTCCCAGCTACTCAGAAGGCTGAGGCAGGAGGATCGCTTGAGCCCAGGAGTCTGAGGTTGCTGTGAGCTAGGCTGATGCCATGGCACTCTAGCATGGGCATCAGAGCAAGACTCTGTCTCAGAAAAATGATACTATTAAAAGAATAAGACAAGCCACAAAAAGGAGAAGAAATTTACAACATATACAACATAGTACACTCGTATTCAAGGTATACTATATAAAGATCTATTAATACTAGAAATCAGTAAGATAAAGATGAACAATTCAACTGAAAAATAGGCAAGAGACTTAACAGGCACTTCCCAAAAGATGATAGGAAATAGCCAATAACTATATGAAAATTTCCCAACGTCGTTAGTAATCAGGAAAATGAAAATTAAAACTACAGGTGGATAATACTACATATCCCTTCGAATAGCTAAAATTAAACAGAGTGACAATAACAACTGTTGGCAAGGATGTGAAGCACTGGGAACTCTTATACACTGCTGGCAGGAGTGATACAACCACAGTTTGGCTTTCTCTACTAAAGTTGAAGACACACATACCCAGTGATTCAGCAATTCCACTCTCAGGTACCCAATAGAGCATATATATATATATATATATCTCAGACACAAATGTTCATGGAAGTATTATTTGTAATCTTTTCAAGCTGGAAACAACCCAAATATGGCATCAACAGCAGAATGAATAAATATATAATGGGATATATTCATACAATGGAATGATATACAGCATTGAAAATAAACAGACTATGCCATCTATGACACAAGAAATTAAAAAGAAAAAAAGAAAAGAAACAGACTAAATCTATATGTAACATTATGGATGAATCTCACAAACACAATGTTGAGTAAAAGAAGCTAGATACAACAGAATACATAATGTGTTATTCCATTTGTAGAAAGTTTTAAAAAAACAGATAAGACTAATCTATAGTGTTTAAGGATACGTGCTTAAAAAAGTCAAGATACTTGTTACTTTGAGAAAACAAAGGGAATAATGATTGAGAGAGGGTTTCTGGTAATGTTCTTTTTTTTGAGCTGAGTAATAGTTACATGGATGTTTGCTTTGTGATAATTCATTGAACTATACATTTTGTTTTTTGAGACAGAGTCTCACTCTGTTGCCCCGGCTAGAGTGCCGTGGTGTCAGCCTAGCTCACAGCAACCTCAAACTCCTGGGCTCAAGCGATCCTCCTGCCTCAGCCTCCCGAGTAGCTGGGACTACAGGCATGCACCACCATGCCCAGCTAATTTTTTTCTATGTATTTTTAGTTGGTCAATTAATTTCTTTCTATTTTTAGTAGAGACGGGGTCTCACTCTTGCTCAGGTTGGTTTCGAACTCCTGACCTTGAGCGATACACCCGTCTCGGCCTCCCAGAGTGCTAGAATTACAGGCGTGAGCCACTGTGCCCGGCCTGAACTATACATTTTTGTATTGTGCACTTTTCTGAGAAAATATTTGCTCTTTTCACCACTGATAAAGGCCTAATAACAAGAATCTA
>VBSM01001044.1:9551884-9565896 GCA_008086735.1 Cheirogaleus medius | reverse complement strand
GCGGCCTAGGATGTGATCAGTTTTGGAGTAGGATCCATGGGCTTCTGAGAAGAAGGTAAATTTAAGTTTATTTGGATGGAATGCTCTATAGAGATCTGTCAGACCTTTTTGATCAATGGCTCTGTTCAGGTCCATTATTTCTTTGCTTATTTTCTGTTTGGAGGATCTGTCCAGCTCATTCAGTGGAGTGTTGAAGTCTTCTGCTACTATGGTAGTGTTGTGTAACATGGTGTTTAGATTAGACAAGGTTTGCTTTAAGTAATTGGGTGCTCCTGTATTGAGTGCATAGATATTAAGAATTGTTAAATCTTCCTGTTGGATCTTCCCTTTCACCATTATATAATGGCCATCTTTATCCTTTTTTACTTTTGCTATTTTAAATCTTATGTTATCTGCAAATAGAATAGCTTTCTTTTGACTTCCGTTTGACTGGATGATAGTTTTCCATCCCTTGACCTTCAGCCGGAAGGCATCTTTGTGGTTAGATGTGTTTGCTGTAGACAGCAGATACTAGGCCTGTGAATTTTTATCCACTCTGCCAGTCTATGTCTCTTCAGAGGACAGTTTAAGCCATTTACACTTATGGAAAGGATTGAAATTGGAGGAAGATTACCATTCATATTTTTGGGTGGAGACTTCTTGCTATGTTTTACTCTTTGAGCCATCATGTAGTTTGAGATCTAAACTTTAATTCTTTGAGGATTTTACTTTGAGGAGTGTCTACTTCCCTGTTCGGTTAGAAATGCGGGTCCGAGAACTTCTTGTAGGGATGGTCTGGACTTTGCAAATTCCTTCAGTGATTGTTTGTCTGAGAAGGACTTTATTTGTCCTTCATAGATGAAACTTAATTTTGCTGGATAAAGAATTCTAGGTTCGGCTTTGTTCTGTTTTAGAAGTTTAAGGATAGGCACCCAATCCCTCCTGGCTTGTAAGGTTTCAGATGAGAAGTCTGCTGTTAGTCTGATAGGCTACCATTTATAGGTCATTTGCTGCTTTCGTCTCGCTGCTCGGAGAATTGTTTCTTTCGCATTTACTTAGGTCAGCCTAACAACCACGTGACAAAGTGATTGCCTTTTCACGTTGAGTCTCCCAGGAGTTCTGTGTGCTTCTTGAATTTGGATATCAAGATTTCTGGCCAGGCCTGGCATATTTTCCTCCAGTATTCCGTGAAATAAGTTTTCCAGCCCTTGTGAATGCTCCTCTTCCCCTTCTGGAATCCCAATTAATATGAGATTCGGCTTCTTAACATAATCCCACACTTCCTGCAAACTTTGGTCTTGTCTCTTGTTTCTGTGTTCCCTTTCTTCCTCTGATTTGTTTAGAGTATAGGCATAATCTTCAAGTTCTGAGATTCTTTCCTCTGCATGATCCATCCTGTTCTTTAGGCTTTCCACTGTATTATGGAGATCCTTGATTGTTTCCTTCATTGCCATAATTTCTGTTTTGTTCTTCTGGATAAACTCAATTTCCTTGGAGAATCTTTCATTTATTTCCTGTATAGTTCTTGTGGTTTTCTATGTTGTGATTCTATTTTCTCTTTGATTCCATTTAGTTTTGTAGCAATCCATATTCGGAAATCTTTTCCGTCAGTTTACTCATATCATGTAAGTTGGTGTCAGAGAATGGAGAATGAATATTTTGCTTTGGAGGTGACTTTTCTCTCTGCTCCTTCATGTTTCCTGTGAACTTTCGCTGGTTCTTTCTCATCTGGGTGCTTTATCGAGGATCGGAGGTGACAGGGCTGGATTATGAGATAAAATCTGGAATTCCAGAGATACGATCCTTGGCAGATCTAGGGATATGTGCTCTGGACCTGTAATGTCGGCGGACTTTGAGCGGCTGGAGGCCACTGAGATGGTCCGCCGAGAAGTGAAATCTTTCCCTTTTCCGTGTGACACCAGTCGAGCTTGGGCCGCTGCAGCCCCCTGGGGAGGATCCACGGAGGACGGTGTTCGCTCCCTCTACTGCTCCTTAACCGGCAAGGCTCAAGTGGCTGGGGACCACTGACGGGTTCCCATGAGGGGTGGATACTTTGTCCCTTCCCCACGTCCCAGCGGAGCTTGGGCCTGCTGCAGCCCCCTGTGGAGGATCCGCGGAGGATCGTGCTTGCTCCCTCTACCACTCCCTCCTCAGCAGCACTTGGGTCACCCGAGTCCACCGGACAACTCAGTCAAATGAGCGATCTGTCTTACTTTTCTGTCCCTTCACAAGTGAGGCATATGCCGCTGGTGTGTACAGATCTCCCAGCCAAGGAGACCCTGCACCATGCCTTGGAGATTTCTAATTGCTCTTTGCTCCTGCCTTCTCTCCGAACTGCCTGACCGCCCGCCCGTGTTCCTCTTCACAGTGACTTCAGGCACTTCCCTGCTTGCGTGGGTATGGAGGTCGGCGAAGGAGAAGTTGTCCCGCTTTGGCATGGATCACACAGTCCCGTTCGGCTGGCCACTGAGTGCGGCCAGCTTGCACTCCAATCCCTGCTGTACCACTCGGATTCTCGGAACTTCACGGCAAATCCACTGAGTCACTTTCCTCCTTTTCCTGGCACTGCTGCTCCTCGAAGCTTCCCTGCAATTCCAGAAGCCGATCCTGTGGGAGAACTACCCCCTTGAGTGATTTAGGTCGCCTTCTTCACCTCCCACTCTGAGAGCAGAGAGCCAGGAGGTCATCCCTAGTCTGCCATTTTTGACAATCCCCAAGTTCTGAATTTCTTTCTTCTGCTTGGTCTAGTCTGTTTTCAGAGCTTTCGAATGTGTTTTGTATTTTCTGCAATGAATTTTTCAGCTCCAGAATTTCTGTTTGGTTGTTTTTTTTAAATCTGCTTCCTTGGTAAATTTCTCATTCATATCCTGAATTGATTTTCTGAATTCTTTGTATTGGTTTCATATTTCTCTTGCATCTCATTGAACTTCTTTAGTATCAATGTTTGGAACTCTTTATCTTGCATTATGAGGCATTTTTTTTGATTGGGATACATTGCTGGACAATTGTTGTGGTTCTTTGGTGGTGTTATAGTTCCTTACTTTTTCATATTTCCTGTGTCCTTTTATTGATATGTGCACATCTGATGTAGTAGTCCTTGTTCCAATTTTTTGAAAGTGCTTTTGAAGGGGAGAATTTTTTCCTCAATATGAATATATTAATATCGTGTTGGTTAGTAGGACACTTTTGTTTGATTTTGGGTGCCTGCAATAGTATGATCCTTGTATGATTTGTTAGGCAGTACACAGGGTCAGTGGTATCTGTGATTTCCTTGGTAGCTTAGGGAATAATTATTAGTTGAGGCTGCGTTGAAGTTTTCCTGAGGACATAAACATCAGCCAAGCCAGTCTTTGGCCTCCAGTGGTGGAAGCAGTTGGCTGAGTATGTCATATTTTAGGCCCCAGAGCAGCTTATGTTGGCATCAGTGTTAGTATGCCCTTGTTGGCCAATTCTTGAGTCTTCAGGTGGCTTGCTCAGTAGCTAGTAGGTAGAGTGGAGGGCAAGCAGTGTGGGTGAGAAATTGTGGAAGATACTATCTGCTTACATCTCAGTCTCAACAGCAGCTCATAGCAGGGTGGTAAGGACCTTTCCAGGGGTGTGTGGGAGCACCGGGGCTCCTCTTTCCTTCCTTAGAGTTGTGCTGTGACTGAAGGCATGCCTGTAGTTCTCTGGTATCTAGGCTCTCAGTATGGCACCCTGTTCAAGCTGCTCTGTGTTCGGATGCCTGTGGAATTCTGTGTGGGTTCCCTTTCTGGAGCAATGTCTCTGTGTAATCTCTAAGCAGCTCCCTATGTTAGGCCTGAGACCTGCATGGACCAGGGAGTTCTCTTGTAGCCATGATTGTAAAAGCTTATGTTGGTGAGTGGAGCCCTGGGGGCTTCTCTCTTACTGCTTCCCCATGTCCAGGAGCTTTTCCCAGCTGTTAGCCAGTCCCTGGCCAGGCAAGTTTTCCTGAACCTTTATTTATCTACTTTTGGTGCTTCATTTGTGAATTCTAACATTCTGTCCTAGATGATCTGTTCGAAATGTAAGAATCTGCTTACTATTCTGGCTCTTTTCTCTATGGAGGAGGCACATACTAACCTTGTCTAGTTGGCCATCTTGATCTTATCTCCTAACAGTTTTAAATTTTGATGAAGTTCAATTTTATCTATTTTTTCTTTAGTTGCCTGTGCTTTTGGTGTCAAATTTAAGAAACTAGTAATCAAATCCAAGTTTGTGAAGATTTTCTCCTATTTTTTTTCCTAAGAGTTTTATAGTTTTAGCTCTTAAATTTAGAGCTTTGAAATATTTGAGATAATTTTCCTGTGTGGTATGAAGTAAGGATCTAACTTCTTTCTTTTGCATGTGGATATCCATTTGTCCCAGCACCATTTGTTGAAGAAACTCTTCTTTTCCTCATTGAATGGTTTTGGCATCCTTCCCAAAATCAAATGGGTTTATTTCTTGGCTTTCTAGAGCCAAACTCTTTTTTTTGAGGCAGAGTCTCACTTGGTTGCCCGGGCTAGAGTGCCATGGCGTCAGCCTAGCTCACAGCAACCTCCAACTCCTGGGCTCAAGCAATCCTTCTGCCTCAGCCTCCCGAGTAGCTGGGACTACAGGCATGTGCCACCATGCCCAGCTAATTTTTTCTATATATTTTTAGCTGTCCAAATAACTTCTTTCTATTTTTGGTAGAGACGGGGTCTCGCTCTTGCTCAGGCTGGTCTTTGAACTCCTGAGCTCAAACGATCCACCCGCCTCGGCCTCCTAAGGTGCTAGGATTACAGGCGTGAGCCACCGCGCCCGGGCTTAGAGCTAGTCTCTTAAAATCCTTACATGCCACACTAGGAGTTTATTTCACTCTCTAGGTGATGAGGAACAATTTAATAAAACTTATTTTGAAAAGGTAATTATGTATGTTTATGAATCAAGGATGATTATAAAGAAACAAAATTGTAGTCAACATCAGTTGGGAAATAAGTTACTGCAGTAGTTTAGGCAAGAACTATGGGCCTAAATTTAAAACAGTAGCAGCAAAAATAGAGAATAGTTTTGAAAGACTGGTTGATTTGTATTTATAACTTAACCGTAAAGTATGTAAGGCTTGTAGTTCCCATTTTATAGATGAGAAAACTAATGGTTTTAAAATCGATTTGCCTCTGGTCTCATGACTAGTACCTGATGTCGGAACTTGAACTTCAGTCTTCTGATTTCTAATCTAAATATTTTCCACTATACCATGATTACTTTTTCAGATGGAGAATTATAATCAGTGAGAAACATAGGGATCAATTTTGGGACTGGTCATATTTAATGTTTTTATGAGTGATTTGGAAAAAGTTCACAGTGTACAAATGAGACTCTTGAAGGGGATAAACCACAGGAAAATAATTAGCTGAGCATTGGGAGGAAAAATTGAAGCTTCAATGAAAGCATTTAAAAGAAAATAATCCAGTATATACTTACTATATGATAGCTCTGAGCTATCAAAAAGGATTTGGGACTCAACAAGAGTGAAAAACAAACAAACAAATCTGTTAGAAATAATAAACAAATTCAATAAAGTTGCCAAATACAAAGAGAGGATACAAAAATCAGTTGTGTTTCTATTCCCAAAAAGAGCTATTGGAAAAGCAAGTTAAGAAAACATTCTCATTACAATAAACAAAAAGAATAAAATACTTAGGAATAAATGTAACCAAAGAGATGAAAAACATACACTGAAAGTTATAAAATGTTGATGAATAAAATTAAAGAAGACATAGATAAATGGAAAGATATTAATGGATTGGAAGAATTAATATTGTTAAAATGTCCATACTACCAATGTGATCTACAGATTCAGTGCAATTTCTTTCAAAATCCCAATGCATTCTTTATAGAAATAGGAAAAAAAAAATCCTAAAATTCATTTGGAACCACAAAAAGACCCCCGATAGCCAAAGCCATCTTCAAAAAGAACAAAGCTGGAAGCTTTATATTTCCTGATTTTAAAACTTACCACAAAGCTACAATAATCAAAAGAATATGGTACTGGCATAAAAACAGACATATAGACCAATGAAACAAAATACAGAGCCCAGAAATAAATCCACACATCTCAGCCAAGTGATCTTTGACAAAGGTGCCATAAACACAAAATAAGGAAAGGATAGTCTCTTCAGTAAGTGGTGTTAGGAAAACTGGATATCCACATGTAGAAGAAAGATATTTGACCCTTATCTCATGCCATATACAAAAAATCAACTCAAAATTCAGTAAAGACTTAAATGTAAGACCTGAAATTATAAAACTACTAGAAGAAAACATGGGGGAAAACTTTGTGACATTGGTCTGGGGCCTGGGCAATGATTTTTTTTTTTAGATATGACACCAAAAGCACAGGAAACAAAAACCAAAAATTGACAAATGGGTTATATCAAACTGAAAAGCTTCTGCACAGCAAAAAACAAACAAACAAAAACCAAAAACAATCAACATAGTGAAAAGGCACCCTATAGAGTAGGAGAAAATATTTGCAAACCATGTATCTGATAAGGGGTTAATATCCAAAATATGTAAGGAACTTACACAATTCAATAGCAAAAATCAACCCATTTAAAAAATGGGCAAAGAACCAGAATAGACATTTCTCAAAAGAATAGATACCAGATGGCCAGCAGGTACAGGTATATGAAAAGGTGCTCGGTGTCACTAATCACCAGAAAAATGCAAATCAAAAACCACAATTAGAAATTACCTCACACCTGTTAGAATGGTTATTGTCAGAAAGATGAAAGATGACAAATGTTGGCGAGAAGGTGGAGAAAGGGGAAAGGAACCCTTGTATACTGTTGGTGGGAATGTAGATTGGTATAGCCACTATGGAAAACAGGATGGAGCTTCCTCAAAAAATTAAAAATAGAGCTATTTTATGATCTAGTAATCCTACTTCTGGGTATATATCCAAAGGATGGTTACCAGGTACTGGGGGGAGGGAGAAACAGAGATATTGGTCAAGGGGTACAGAGTTTCAATTATATAAGAGGAATAAGTTCTAGAGATCTAATATACAACAGTGTGGCTATAATTAACAATACTGTGTACTTGAAATTTGCTAAGAGAGTAGATCTCCAGTATTCATACACACACACAAAAACTAGTTACTCTCTGAGGTGATGGGTATGTTAATTAGTTTGAGGTGATTATTTCACAATGTATATGTATATCGCATCATCAAAGTGTATACCTTAAATATATATAGTCTTTAATTGTCAAATATACTTCAATTAAAAAGGTAATTCGGAATAAACTAATACATTGGGAAATTCTATGATATTCCCAATGTATTATTTTAGCCAAAAAGGCTGAATTTTGGAGACTACTATACTAGGTATTGGAAATAGTAAAGAAGACATTCTATTCTTTTACATAATAATAATAGCTAAACATTTATTAAGCCCTTACTGTGTGCCAGTCAGTGTTGTATATACTTTTTTTATTCCAGGTGTAATCCTTTTGACAACTCTGTAAGTCAAAAAATATTCTTGTTTTATAGATAAGGAAACTGAAGCACAAGAAGTTAAGCAGTATGTCCAAGGTAATAGAGCTAATAAGTGATAAATTCAGAATTGAGACCCATGCAATCTGACCTGAGAGCCCCTTCTTTTTAGCACTATGTTGTTGGGTCTGTACATGATCACTGTCTTTCATTACCTGCAGCACTTCGTGTGGTATATTACACAATGCAAGTTTAAGAAAGATCCAGAGAACAACTAAAATTATCAAGGGATGAAAGGGCAGTCATAAGAGAACCAACTAAAAAGACATGAAAAGTTCTTAAAAGGCCATATGACTAAAGAATATGGGTATAAAGTTTCCATACCATATTCTGCAAGGTAATTTTTATACTTACGCATACACTATTTATAAATGACCTGTTCTTATTATAGCTTATGCTGCTGCCCTAATGCCACTTGTGGTATCTCTTACCTTAATTGAAGGAAAGGAGGAAACTGTTTTACAGCTTAGTGAGGAAAGTTTCTTAACAGGTTTTACTTTCTTAAATGGTGCCTCCCCTAAGAGGAAAAATATTTATACCCCACAAATGTTATGGTGCGTAGAATGCTTCCAATTAGAGACTTACATGAGTTAATAGCATAGTGTCCATATTTTCCGAATTGAAAATCAGGACATGATGTCTGAAAAATATTTTTTTTAAAAAATTGTGGTAGGTGGGTTTATGGTAAAAATAATCAAAAACCCCACATAACTTCAAAGGAATGGGGAGGGGCAATCCTTCTAAGGGCCTGGCATGAGAACTAAAAATATTTCCTAACACTAGTGACTATCAAAGGTCTTGGTTATTAATTCATTTTGACATTAATCTAATATAGGTTTTCAAATCCATGAAATTTAACATTTGTGAGCATCAAGCTTCCATGTTATTGGAAGAATATATTTAAAAAGAGATTAGAACTATTGAACAAATTATAGTTGTTCTTCAGCTTCATCTGTATCTCTAATCCATCACTTCTTCCTTTCTAGCAGCACTATTCCTTCTTTACTTGACTCCCTATCCAGCTTAAGATTCTGTGGCCCATTGTTTCATTTTAGTTTCTTGCCATTATCCTTTCTTTTACAGGCCCATTTCAAGCACAGCTGGAGAAAATCATATAACCAGGCTTGTGAAAATTTATGATCAGCAATCTCAACTGAGTTTTCAACAGCAAATTACATTTCTCCTGGCAACATACCCTTTTCAACAACTTTCAAATCTCTGTCCTCCTTAGATTTCAAATCCCTGCTCCCACTCATTTAAACTTCTTTTCTCCTTCCTCAAGCTCAACAGGTGATCTTGTCTCCTGCTTTACCAAGCACTGGGCGAATACAAGTTTCACTACCAAATCTCTAGGCATACCTACGTCTGTACCCATTTGTCTTTCCTCTTTGTTAGGATAAAAGAAGGTTCATACTTTCTCCAGGGCCAGCCTCTCTACCTGTTCTCTGGATCCAATGTTCTCCCTCTTTTCAAAGACCTCGTACTATTAGTAACCCTGTGTCCTTCTCATATTCAATCTCCCTGTCTATACTTGCTCCTCGGCATTTAAAAAACAGTTGTCTTCCTTCCACTTTCCAGTCAGATTTTCTCTTCATTTTCTGCTGTTTCATCTGCATTTTCTCTGCCTATTCTTGCTATCTTAGTATCTTTTCCCCAGCACTCTATGTTCTAGGCTTCCATGACACCACACTCTCACGTTTTTCTCCTCTCAGTTTACTTCTTAGTTTCCTTTGCTGGCTTCACTTCTATTCATTATTAAGTGTTACAGTTTATAGTTTTCTGTGTAAGATCCTCTTCTCTTCTCATTCTACTCTCTTCCTAAATAATCATATTCTCTCACAAAACTTGTTACACTCCATATGTTGATGACTTCAAAATGTGTATCCTTTAAGCAGACCCTTCTCATATTTCTTGTATATTGCTGTATCTCTAGGCCTTACATAGTGTCTTTCACTTAGTAGATGTTCAATAAATGTTGCCTTGTGACTGACTGACTGATTGAATAAATAAACTTTATTGTGATTCATTTTTACAGATCAAGACCAAATACTTTGTATCTCCAGGCCTAGCACATAGTGGGTACTCAGTAAATGCTTTAGAAATGACTGATTGAGTAAATAAGGAGTAAGCACCACAATAAAATAAAAATTTTTTTTTTTTTTTTGAGTCAGAGTTTCACTCTGTGGCCCAGGCTAGAGTGCGGTGGCATCAACCTAGCTCACAGCAACCTCAAACTCCTGAGCTCAAGCAATCCTACTGCCTCAGCCTCCCGAGTAGCTGGGACTACAGGCATACGCCACAATGCCCGGCTAATTTTTTCTATATATTAGTTGGCCACTTAATTTCTTTCTATTTTTTTTAGTAGAGACGGGGTCTTGCTTTTGCTCAGGCTGGTTTCGAACTCCTGACCTTGAGCGATCCTCCCGCCTTGGCCTCCCAAAGTGCTAGGATTACAGACAATAAAATTTCTTAATGTGATGAATGAGTGGATAAAAAAACTTTGTGGTGTTTATTATAGCCAATCAAGACCAAAGACTTCTTTGAAAATGTAACCGAGTATAATTTATACTAAAACTTGCCCTAAGAGAGATAGTCATTCTTTAACTGATCAAGTAAAAGTGTGTTTGGAATGTTGCCTGCATACAATGTGTGAAATATAAGAGTAGTGGGTGAAAAAAAGGATAAATAGACTAGGACTGCTTGGGAGGATATTCAAAATCTATTATTAGGTATACGACCTAGGGTACAGTTTCCTCATCTGTGAAATGGAGATAATAGCTGTGCCTATCTCATAGGGCTGTTGTGAAGATTAAATAAGAAAATACTTGTAAAGCACTTAGCACAGGACCCGACACAAAATAATCATTTAATATCCATTAGTTATTATTAATGATGTTCTGTTTTGATCCAGCTGGTATAGGTGCTAGCCAAAGATGTACTATAGATGAGTAATTGCTAAATCTGGATGCTTATCACAATCACTTGAGCTTTTTTTTGTTTTGTTTTGGGTTTTTTTGGGTTTTTTTTTAGTTTAAAAAATTTTTAAATATCTCTATATTCTTTTTTCATTATCTTTTTCTTCCCCCAAGTTCCGGAATGCATATCACTTGAGCTTTTTAAGACTACTGAATCACCCTGAGGGGTGGGGAGGGAAGACTATGTATTTTTAAAAGCTCCCCAGATGATTATGAGCATCAGTTACATTGGGCAGTTATAGAAAATAGAATTGTCTCTAGAAATCATCTGAGTATGAGATATAATTAAGAAAAATGTTTCTGGGTGTGGAGGAAAAGGTGACAGAAATGACATCTGTAAAAAGCCAATTGTATATAACCTTTGGAACAAATGGTCATACTTGTGCTGATTGGCCAAGATCAGGCCATAATGAAAGTGGAACAAGCACAGCTGAGCCATTTTCAAGATTTCCCCAAATGAAAAGAGAAGCAGAGCAACTGAGCTGGTAACAGCTGCCAAAATTAATTTGGAGAAGCCATGTGGGATGGGAAAAGCATTAAAAGAACTTCAGAAAGAGCTGGTAGAAAAATAAAGATGAAGTTTTAGGTATTGGAGAAAGAAAGATTAGAGGAAAATAAAGTAGCTGGGGATGAGCAAGAAGTGTTATAGGAAAATATCAGGAGAAGATAATTCTTGCTGAGAAAAAGACACAAAGAACATATACCTCAGAAAAGAAAAGAGAAGAGGTCTTAAAAAGTACAGTAAACACATTTTAAGAGATTAATAGCGAAAGGGCCAAAGAAAGCAAGGATAATTGGTCTGTTATGGATAGACTCCAAATGCCAGAGAAACAAGTAGAAAGCGAGGGGTAAAATAAAGCCTAAGGCAATGAAGGTAATAGAGGAAACAAGGGGAAACAGATGAAGGAGTTCAAAAGAAATCTTGAAGGATAATTAAAACTGTACAAATATGAGTAAAATATAATGTAAGGTAGGAGAGTTTGTAGTACAAAGAATGTGGGGCATAAAAGTCTAGATTGTCATTCAGCAAACATTTATTCAGTGTTTGTAGGTGTCAGGCAGTATGCCGGACATCAGACACAGGGATGAATGACACAGTTCCTGTTCTCATGGAATTCTCATTTCTGATAAATGTGGAGGACAGAAAAGAAACAAGATTCCATCTCAGGAGGGAGGTGCAATAAAAAAATAAAAAAAAGGAAAGAAACAAAGTGACATTTTGATGGGAAATAGGACTACATGTGATTAAAAAGTTTTGTTTTTTAGAGTACTGAGTATGAGGCTCTTCCTAGTAGACTCTGGAGTCAGGCATGGCGTTTTGAGCATTGTGGATTTTTTAAGGATATATTGAGATCTGGGTTGGAGTCTGTCTGACCATACATGAAAATTAGGCAAGGCTGTGTTTGTGATTGTGTTTGTCTACCTACCTATGTATCTGTCTGTTAATATCTATACATACCTATCTCTCATGCCAAAAGAAATTTGAAAGAGAAAATAGTTATTTGATATCTCTCTTGGATATTGCAAATAAAGGCATCTTGGGAAAAATTTGAAAGTAACCAAAAAATGACCTATGAAGCCAGACAATGAGAATCCTTTTATAAAATAAGTTTTAAATAGTATTTCTTAAGAGTTAATGTGCTGTTACCTTCTGGAATATACTTAGAAAAAAAGTGAAAGTATTCCTATAGCATTGCCAGTTCAACAGAGTGTATGTGGCAAAATGAAGATAATCTTTTTTCCAATCATGCAGTAGTAAGAATTCAAATTAATTTATTAACAGCAAGGAAGTTTGGGCACAGTCATTTGGAAGATAAGTAAATTCCTGTTTGAACACGAGGAAATTAAAACTATAAGGAGGAATAATTAGAAGTTAAGCTTCCTTTTGAAGGTGACAGGAAGGTGGGGATACTAAAAGGAATGAAGGGTTTTAGAGGAAGGGTTAAAGCCAAAAGAATTAAAGAACTAAACAGACCTGGCTGTGTGCAGAAATGATTAATAAAAAGGAAGTGATAAATAAAAGGAAACAAAAAACCCCACAAGAGTGAAGAAATTGGAACAAATATTAAAAATAAAAAACCAAATGGGAGAAGTCTTTATAAACAGACTCAACCTGGTAGAAAACATAAGATTAAGATTAAATTTTGCAGGGAGAATACAAAGGAGCGTCATGATAGGTGAAAACACATTCATATTTTCTTAAAAGGGCAGTGTTGAATGTTGGAAGAATTCTTTGTCAAATAGTTTCAGGAACTATTAATATAGATAAGAATTTTGGAAGTGGGCTATTCGTATGGAGGGAAGGGAGATCAGATGGCTGTATTATTGTAGTGTCAAAAAGATGAACAGGCTGGGTGTGGTGGCTCAAGCTTGTAATCTCAGCACTTTGGGAGGCCAAGGCAGGAGGATTGCTTGAGACCAGGAGTTGAAGACCAGCCTGGGTAACGTAGTGAGATCCCGTCTCTACAAAAAAATTAAAAAATTAGCTGGTCGCGGTGGTGTGCGCCAGTAGTCCCAGCTACTCAGGAGGCTGAGGCAGGAGGATCGCTTGAACCCAGGAATTTGAGGTTGCTGTGAGCTAGGCTGACACCACGGCACTCTAGCTGAGGAGACAGAGTGAGACAATGTCTCAAAAAAAAAAAAAAAAATTGCTGAAGAGGAAAGAGTTTAATGGCCTGGCAACAAGGCTCTGTAAAATCATTGAGCAAATTCTTGGCACTTCTGTTCAAAGGCTTATGGAAGGTGAGATGACTAGCACAGTGAAACTGGTGTTAATAGGAAGTGAGAGTAATTGGGAACTGATGTCTACTGATAGTACTAAACACTGAATGTAAGATTTTTGTTGGAATCCTGCTGGAAAGATTGACAGGAGTAATAGAGAACATGAAAATAATAGAGGAAGAGGAATAATAACAGGAATAATAAAGAGCATGTCAAATGAATGGTGTAGGAAATAAATTTATTATGCTTAGACTAAGAAAAGTCTTTTATTTAGAGAAGCTATGATTTTCTCTTTAATACCATGGAAAATATATTGTTCCAGAGCAGCTTTTGATATGTGAGGACTTTATATATGAGCCATTGGCATCACCATCTCTATTCTTTATTAAGGAAGATTGGAGAGAAAATTAAAGTGATAAGAAGAATAAAGCAATACTGCCCATATAATCCTTTACTATCTTTGTAGTCTGTAGATTGAATTTTTCTTCCTCCATTAAAAAATTTTTTTAAGTGTATAAAGGTATAAAAGAGACAGTCCAGGGAAGCGGAGGCTACTCATAGCCTATTATTCAAGAATAGCATCCCTTTAGCAATTTCTGAAGTAGATTTAAAATAAAGAGTACAGGGAAGGTGGGATAGATCATAAAAATGGATAAAAAACCAATGTAATGCAAACTTATTTAAAACAAGAATAAAAAGAATGAATATGTTCTTTGAAAGGGCAAAAAATACAAAAAGAAATTGGGTCATGAAAATAAAACAGTTCTTGGCTGGGCGTGGTGGCTCACGCCTGTAATCCTAGCACTCTGGGAGGC
>VBSM01001044.1:9534131-9549053 GCA_008086735.1 Cheirogaleus medius | reverse complement strand
TCTGTCTCAAAAAAAAAAAATGTAAAAAAATGTTCTTTAGAGACTGAGGTGGTATTTATCATAATCATTTTGCCACTCATGGTGCTGCTTCTGATCAGTATGAATGTGTCTGTGCCTTTCAAAGTAAAATTACCTTGAGGTAAGCAAGAGAACCCATTTGTAGTGATATTTTATTAATAGTTACGTTTTACAATTAGGTGAAACTTGTCTAAAGCAAGAACTAAGATACCGTGTGGTTCTTTGTGTATGATGTTCTGGCTTATCCAAGGCTTTGTTTTAATTTTTAAATTGAGTGACGAGCTTTAATATCAGTTATGTTTTGGTACACTTTTGAGTTCTTTGTGTTCTTTTTTTTTTTTTATTTGAGACAGAGTCTCGCTCTGTTGCCCGGGCTAGAGTGCTGTGGCGTCAGCCTAGCTGACTGCAACTTCAAACTCCTGGGCTCAAGCAATCCTTCTGCCTCAGCCTCCCGAGTAGCTGGGACTACAGGCATGTGCCACCATGGCCGGCTAATTTTTTCTATATATTTTTAGCTGTCCAATTAACTTCTTTCTATTTTTGGTAGAAACGGGGTCTTGCTCTTGCTCAGGCTGGTCTGGAACTCCTGAGCTCAAAGGATCCACCCCCTTCGGCTTCCCTGAGTGCTAGGATTACAGGCGTGAGCCATTGCGCCTGGCCTCTTTGTGTTCTTGTATACAGTCTTCTAGAGATCAGTGACCACATCTTTGAGTTTTAGAAAGTAGATCATTATGTGATGTTCAACTCAAACTTTTGAAAGTTGTTACACTGTATATCAGTAAAAGGAATATTCTTGTGCAAATTTAAAATAAACATTACAAAATTAGAATTTACCTCTGATTTTTTTTTTTGGAGAGAGCTGGGGTATAAATAATCAGAGTTTTTCATTTGTTTTTATGTTGAAACTCAACGTGAATATGAGCAAAAAAAAAAATATGAGCAAAACTACATTTTCTTTAGTAAAATGAAAACTTAATTTTTTTTTCAGGTTAAACTACAGAGCAACATATCATATCAGATGGCAGATATACATCATTTAAAGGGTAAGAAACTTAATTACAGATGAAAGATAAACAAGGGTCATTAAATGTCTAACATCCTTGAGATAAGAAATAGTAAATTAGCTTAATGAAATAAAATTTTCTGAACAAAGATCCTCTGATGGCAAAACATGTATCTTTTTATCTTTAGATATAATAAAAATTACTTAGTATTGCTTTATATGTAATAAATGCAAGTTAAAATTTGAGGTCTATATCTTAATCTTGTGCTGTAGAAAGATTCCGTGCAATAAAATTTTCTTAAAAGAATCCTCAAAGAAAATTGAGCTGTAGCTTCAGAGACCATCAAATTTCTAGGGAAAAGGTGAGACGTGTTCCATCTATCCTGTGTCCAGTCTCCTAAAATAATCCATTCAGGTCTAGGGATGCTTTGGACAGGTCTTGTAAACATAATGTTTTAGATACTTTGGGAACTGAAAGGAACCTGGAAGATAGATAAATATATAATAAATAAATAACAAATATAAAAATATACACATACAGTTTTACTTGGATGAAGTGTTAGGAGGTGACTACAGCTTTTATGGAAAAAAATAGCTCTATACTATGCATTGCTGGCCTTTGGAGTTTGGGGTCTGAGAATCAGCCTTCTCTCTCATACCCTTTAATTATAACACTCTATACTTTAAAACTTTGTATGCATTGGCTATAAGTTTATGTGGGTAATACATGCTCTCTAATTTCATAAATATCCCCACATTCTGTTATCATTTTGAGCCTCTCTAGATAGAATTAGATAATCTATTTTTGTCATTGACTTAAAATAGCCAACATTAGCCAGCTTTGTAATGTGGTGAAGTTTTACTCATTACCTAGCTAAAACATTTGGAATTATTTGTGTGTTATAACCCTAAAATAAAAGTTGTTAATTTTTTACTATCTATGATTTAAAACTACTTAGACTTTTTTTTTTTGGGTTTTTTTTTTGGGACAGAGTCTGACTCTGTTGTCGGGGCTAGAGTGCCGTGGCATCAGCCTAGCTCACAAGCAAACTCCTGGGCTCAAGCAATCTTCTGCCTCAGCCTCCCAAGTAGCTGGAACTACAGGCATGTGCCACCATGCCTGGCTAATTTTTCTATATATATTTTTAGTTGACCAATTAATTTCTTTCTATTTATTGTAGAGACGGGGTCTCACTCTTGCTCAGGCTGGTTTCGAACTCCTGACCTTGAGCGATCCTCCTGCCTAGGCCTCCCAGAGTGCTAGGATTACAGGTGTGAGCCACCGCGCCTGGCCTAGACTTTCTTTTAGAAATGCTTTCTAGGTGGTCACAGTGGTTTTTGTGGCCCTTGTGTCCATGTTTCACTTTTTTTGACTCACAGGAATACGTTAGGATGACACAGAAGATGCCACAGTCAGTGCTGCATCCAGCTTGCAGTATTTACAAATGATTCCTCTTGTCATCAAAGTGCATTTATTATTAAATAGTAATACATCAGTTGAATAAGCAGTCTGTGGCTTCTCTTATTATATGTCAATGAAAATAACAAAAAATATTACTGAGTAAGAATCTTTATTGTACTGTATATGTTGAAGTGAAGTTTTGTATGATACTCTTCTGCAGAGAAAAAGGCTTTGATTTGTATATATAGCTGTACAACTTTTAGTTTTAGTGCACTTACTGAACCTTGGGCTCTTAAGATTGAATTTCTTTAATGTGACTTTTGTACCTTTCTATTGAAACAAACTTCTTGACAATTCAACTGTAAAATTCAGATTTGATTGTTTTCTTTGAAATGTACCTGATATGATGAAATTAATAGATATATATGGTGGTTAATATTTTCTTAAAAATAAAAGGAATGAGAGTTGTGTTTTTTTAGTTCCTGAGATGATAAATTAACGTTCTACTGTACATAGATTTATTTTGAAAAGCTCACATTCTTTTTATGTCTGTTACTGAAAGAAAATTTGAAGTCAAAATTTCCTAGAAGCAAATCATTTTTTGCTTTAAAAGTTGACCCTAGGCAACCCCTTTCTTACCTATCCCTAATTTTTTGAAGTTAAATTGAGGGAGTACAGCCCTGGTGTTACTTTCAGAGATGGAGCATCCTGTACAATCTACCTGACTCATGTTAAGTTACTGTGAGAATTCTGCTATGGTGACCTGGAGCAGCCACACTAGGCACAGAGTATCTCTGGGTTCATATAAAGAAAACACATGCCAATCAGTTGAAAGTAAAATTGCACTATAGGAAAATTTTGTCTTTATTTTGCTTTCTGGTTTACTTACTTTTCCCCTTGCAAGTGTTTGTTTTGACCCACTGAAAGCACCATTATTACTTCCCTGTTTTATAATCCCTTCCCTGTATTCAAACAGGAAAGAAGCTGACATTTTACATGAACTAAAACTCATTCATACTGATGTTTTACTTTTCTTTGGCAATTGTATTTTAAGTCCTTTATCTTAAATTATAAATGGAAAATTTGTTTCCTGATAAAGGAATTTCAAATATCAGTGGGAAGCTTTGTGTGGAGGTAGAGAAGGCATCCTAAATCTTGAAATCATACTAAGCCTCAGGTTAATTCTGAAGCTACTTCAGGTATTACAGTGTAGGAAAAAGAAGCCTGTATCAGAAGAGATTATAATCTTTCTCTTCCCTTTTTCCTGATAAGAATGAGCCCTAGAGATCACTGATTGGAGTCTATTTCAATTGCTGATTATTTATTTATTTATATCAGTGTATATATTGCAGTAGCTTTCAGTTCTAGAACCTATCTAGCCTGGAAACAGATTTACTGAACTGGCTATTTCCATCCCTTAGCTCCAAGGCTTCTTGTCATTGCTTCCTGCTGGGCTCTCATAGTCTCTATAGAATCAACATTCATAGCTGGGGCCAGGGTTTCTGCTACCCATAGCCTGTTATATCTTAGGAGATGGGGACAGGGATCAGGTAATAAGATAACTGTGTTGTTTATGGCTACATGGCCACATATTCATCACTTTTATCTGAGTTGGAGGTGATGGTAAACCAACCGTGTTCTCATATTGGAGAAATAATAGAATAAAAAGAGAAATTTAAAATGTGGTTTGAATATATAAACATAATTATTAACTACAAACATTTTATATGAATTATTGCATTTTCAAACCTGATTATTATATTATATAATAGCCATTATTATGCATATTGTTAAACTTTATTTATATGCCTCAGCAGAAGTTCACGTGACTTAAATTTTTGTTTGTTATAATTCCACAGTAAAATTTAGAAAGTAGAGAAAAAAAGAATTTGCTCAAAATTCTACCATCAAACATAATCACTGATAGCACTTTGATATATTTTTATTCTAGTTTGTTTTTTTTTTACATGTGCATAATTACATTATAAGTATGTATTTGTATTTGCTTTTCAAAAATGTATATCCCCAGGCTGGCATGGTGGCGCGTGTCTATAATCCCAGTATGAGGCTAAGGTGGGCCTCTAAAAAAATAAATATATAAAAACATATATCTCAATCATCTTTGGAGTGCCTTTAGAATATGACTAATTCTATAAGCCTTCCATGAAAAATAGATGTTATATTTTAATTGCAGAATTGGTACATTATGGTTTGATATTATATTTTAATCTTTATAGCTGTTGCTTATACAGTATAGACCCCTGTTCCCATTTATAAAAATTAGAACTTTCTTAATATAACTTTTACTTAACTGCTAAGGCTGTCAGCTAATTTTTTTTTTTCTTTTTCTTTTGAGACAGGATCTCACTTTCTCACCCAGGCTGGAGTGCAGTGGTGCAATCCTAGCTCACTGCAACCTTGAACTCCTAGGCTCAAAGGATCCTCCTGCCTCAGTCTCCTGAGTATCTAGGGCTACAGCCCTGCATCACCACTCCTGGCTAGTTATTTTTTATTTGCAGAGATGGGATCTTGCTATATTGCCCAGGCTGGTCTCAAACTCTTCGCCTCAAGGGATCTTCCTGCCTTGGCGTCCTGAAGTGCTGGGATTATAAGTGTGAGCCACTGTGCCAGGCCCCTGGTGGCTAATTTTTAAATCATCTATTTGAGAAATTGACATTTCCTCTTTTCTGCCTGCATTTCTTTCATCTATAGTTTCAGATGATGAGAGAATAAAATCTAGAAAATGTGTGGCCAGTGATTAATGAATTAAATGTTTACAAAAGAACATCTAGCCCAGGTTTTAATTTACTATCCAGCTTGGAATTTCACGTTATTCATCTCCGCTAAAAACTTTCAACCCTAGTCTAGAAATAATGAGGTTTCAAGATGGAATTTTGTGATATGTGGAGCTAACTAGCATCAGAAGCAGAACTAGAAGTGAGATCTAAAGTGATTGGCACCTAACTCGGCAGCCAAATAGGATTTAAAATGAAAAAGAAACCTTGAATTTTGCACCCATAATGAGCCTATTTAAAAAGTATGATTTTTTTCTACTGCTATAAAGTAGAAAGATTTAAAGTGATAGGTAGTTTTTTGGTACCGTCCCAGAGCTTATGTATGTCTACATAATGTGGAAAGAGTTGTAATTTAAAAAATATTTCAGGTTGATATGAAAGCCACTGAGGCTATATTGTTTTAAAAATAAATGTTATTGACCATGAATGTGTTATAAAAGGCAATTAAATGTGATTAATTATATAATTTAATTTACTTAGAGTATGAGAAGAAAATTGGGAAGTGTGTATAATTAAAAAGACATCCCATAGCTTCTCGATAGGAAGCATTACAATGAGTAAATTTGATACTTTGATTCTTACCTTGTGTGGATAGAGCAACTTGCTGAGCTTCGTCAGGAGTTTCTTCGACAAGAAGACCAGCTTCAGGACTATAGGAAGAACAATACTTATCTTGTGAAGAGATTAGAATATGAAAGGTAAGATGCTACATGCAGCAAAGATTTATGAATCTAAAATATTTGTCCAACTTTTGGACCTAATTTCATTTCTACCTTTCTGACTTTTGTTTTTCTTCTCTTCTTTCATTTTCTTAGGTCTTTTAAATTTCCTTTATCTTTCTATGGCTCTTTGAAATCCATACTCTTTTATTTTGATATGTTAAACACTATGAAAATATCTCTTACAGGTCATGTTGAGTTTGTCTTATGTTGTAGGGTTCATCATAAGACAGAAAATCTTACAAGCTCTGAGTTTTATTGAATTAGATGTGGCAAAGACTGAAAGAAGATTCTGTGATTCTTTTTGAAGGGGCATCCAGAAGATGAAGCCAGCACTGGGAGATGTTCCCAGAATAGCTGGGGGACTGAGTGAATAGCTGCTTCTCCTGCTCTGCTCTTCAGCTCTTGCTCCCATCTCCACCCCACTTCGTAGGGCCCTTTATAGCAAGCACTCTTTAAAATTTTTTATTACATTTTTAATCAATTTTACTGTAAAAGGTAATTTTTAGAGCTGCACACCAAAAATTAGGATTTGCCATATTTTAAAGCATTGTTTATCCATTTCTTACTTCTTACTGGTATAGTTTATCAGTATGTATCTACTAACATATATGTATTTTAACAATATTCAGTACTTTTCCATGTATCTGTACAAGTAAAGATTTAACAAATTTAGAGATAATATATTATTCTAGTATATTAATGTACCAAAATTTCTTTAGTCTCCCCCAATTGTGGGACCACTGTAGGAATTTGTCTTTTTTTTTTTACTATTAAGACTATTACAGCTATAAAAATTTTTATGTAAAAAAGATTTTCACCCTTACATTATTTCATTAGTGTTTATTTTCAAACGTAGAATTCTTCAGAAAGAATGTTCTACCAATTTTTTTGCTCTTACAGCATAGATAAAATATCGCTTTCTAAAATGATTGTACTAATTTGTAATGTAGATGTTACCCCATACCATACCAACTTTGGTTATAATTCTAATTTAATTTTGCTAATATAGGAATAAGTTACTACCATATATATATATAAGAAAAGTTTGATTTGCATTTTATAATGGTGAAATTTAACATTTTCGATGTATTTATCAACGGAATGTTTCTTCTTGGATGAATGATCTATTTGTATCCTTTGACTACTTGCCCAGCAGAAAGTCACCATTGTGTTTTGCTCCTATTCATTTTCTCACTCTATCTTCTGTATTAGTTTCTTCCATTCGTATTATTCTCTGGTCCAGCCTCTTATTACAGTGTTTAAAGTGCTAACTATTTGGTGAATCATCCTCTGCCACTCTTTATGAACTCTCATAATTCTAGCTTTTCTCATCTATTACTATAAATTGGTCTCATGGTTTTCTATAGTGTTTTTCTCTTCTGTAATTGAAGTTGATTTTGACAATTGTTTCTTTATAAATGCAATTTGTAAAAATAATAAAAATGCAATTTATAAAAAGATTGTTTTCATCTAATTTCTGTTTTCTCAATTAGCTTTATCAGTCATCAGTATTGTTTGTACCCTATTAGAGGTTCAAGTATTTAAAAAATTTTGACTGAGAGCTATTTGTCTGCTCTTTGTTCTTCCTGTCCACTCTCCTTTATTGACTGAATGTTTTATCTTTCTAAATGTCTGTGTCAACTTCTAGACAACTTTGAGAATCCAATCCAAGATAATATAATCTAAAAGAATAACTTTATAATTTAGTTTTCAGTGTGGACAACAGATCAAGGAATTAAGAGCACAACATGAAGAAAATATTAAAAAGTTAGCAGACAAGTTTTTACAGGAACAAAAGGTAAATTTTAAAAAATATACTGAAATCCAAATATATTTTTGTAATAAATCATGGTAATTAGAAGTTAAAATTTTACTTTTGTCATAAAGCATTATATTTTTAAGTTTTCTAGCCTACCTAATTCCAAAAATGATTTTCAGTAGCTTTATTGCTGAATAAATTAGACATTTGCAAAAATATAATCTTAATTTGTTAAAATTAATTTTGAACTGAAATTTTTATTAATAATAAAAATTTATTATTAATATATTTCTCAGGTTGTAAAGTAGACAATTTTACAGAAAATCAATTACTTCCTATCTTATGCATTTGAGAAACAGAAAAAATTTGAGAAACTTTTTCCTTTATTATCACCTCTATTATCTGACACCCTTTCTGTGTTTTTTTTTTTTTTTTTTTGAGACAGAGTCTCACTCTGTTGCCCAGGCTAGAGTGCGGTGGCGTCAGCCTAGCTCACAGCAACCTCAAACTCCTGAGCTCAAGCAATCCTTCTGCCTCAGCCTTCCCGAGTACCTGGGACCTCAGGCATGCGCCACCATGCCCAACTAATTTTTTGTGTATATTTTTAGTTGGCCAATTAATTTCTTTCTATTTTTTGGTAGAGACGGGCTCTCGCCCTTGCTCAGGCTGATTTCGAACTCCTGACCTTGAGTGATCCACCCACCTCGGCCTCCCAGAGTGCTAGGATTACAGGCGTGAGCCACCGCGCCCAGCCTGACACCCTTTCTTAAAACACAGAAATGAGATACTAGCCACCATGACTAATTTTGATTCAAGATTAGTTATGAATGGAAAATTCTTTTATTAATTTAATTTGTCCCTTTTAAGTTAATATATATTTTGAAGGTTCTTTTAGAAATAGAATGAATTTGTCTTAAGATTGCTAGTCATTAAGTACACAATTCATTTTTTGTACCCTGTAATCTTACCTAACTAGGCATGATTTGTATGGAGACTTGTGATTTAAAGTAAAGAGAGATTTAATAGAGAAAAGTATTTGGTTTGCTCTCTCATAGCATCACACCTAAAGGACTAGAAGTTAAGGACATTGGGTTTTCATTCATAGCTTTTTTATGATTTTATAGTGGGCTGTTGACAGTTTCATTTTTCCTCTATTTCATTTTTTGAATCTACAAAGTGGAATAGCTGTTGCCTATCTGCAGTGTACTTTGAAGGAGATGTGAGAATAGATTGGTAGAAGAAGGCAGGCCTGAGTAAGCTACCATAGTAGAGGCATTGAGGGCAACCAGAAGGTATTATTAAGACACTGGAGGGTTAAATGAACATTGTAGAACACAAAACGAAGGGGAAGAGAGGTTTGCTATTGCAGTTGTCTTTAAGCCTAGTATATAAATAATGGGGTAAATTTACTGTCTTCTCTTCTCCCAACTAGGGCAGAGGAGTGCTTTCCCTTTTTTCTTGGCCGGTGTAGTTCTCTCTGCTCTTCTATACTGTTTTTGTATTATTTTTATATATTTTATGTTATTCTAGGCTGTTTTTCTATTACTAACTAATGCTTCTCCAGTTCTTCCTTGCTTTTATTCTGCCCTAAATGAACAAGGCAGGGCAGGGCAGGGATTGAGGTGCCTAAAGAACTTCTTTCTAGGGTAGCACAACAGCCCTTGCCCTCTATACCAGTTGCCTAATTCTACTCCCCACCCTTTATTTTCTGTTCTTCAACTACTATAACAAATTGATTCTGTGAAATGAATTACTTTTTTCATAGGGACAAATCCAATGTTAGCTTTATGAAACAAACATAAATGATATTCAATGATTTATTTTTCTATTTGTTTGTTAATTTAGTAATTAATTAACTAAGCAAATGTCTGTCATAGAAATTTTTCTAGAAAAGGGGTCAGCAAACTATAGCCTAGTTGTCAGAAAATGTGGGATTTGGAGTCAAAAGGACTCAGTTTTATTTTGTTTTATTTTTCTCAAAACCATTCATTTATATCTACTGGAGGATAGAGATGAAAGCAGTTTGTAAACTATGAAGCATGGTACAAATGTTTGTTGTTGATTTTGTCTGCCAGGATACTGGAATACCTACACCAGATTGTCAAAGCACCCTTTCGTCTTTATTGTAACACATTCTTAAGATTTGTCTCTTGTGTTTCTAAATTTCAAATAGTTTTTTTGGTACTATTTTTATAACATTACTAGTAATTACATTGCTTAGTGCTTTACAGTTTACAAAGCACTTACATACAACCTATATATGTCAACCCAAGCATGTGTACTTGACTCCTTGCCTCTCCCAATTTTCCATGGAGGTGACTCAAAACTGGCCCATCAATAGAATTGAGTTAGGCCTAACCATATACCTGAAGATTTAAGTTTCCAAGCAGATGATATGGTTAGGAACAAGGTGGAGGGAGCACTGACCTGTGTATTATCCTGTCATTACTTGTTATGCTTGAGTGGCTAGTACACCTAGGAAAAAGTTTGCATGTTTTTCACTCTTGCTATTTCCACTTGGGGGAAAAGCCTTACAATCTTAGTAGCCATCTGTAACAATTGAAGGAGCACCCATGTGCCAACCTCCTCTTGTGTGCCATCCTCCTTGATTCCAACATATGCCTACAGAGAACCCACCCTGCCCAAAGCACCCAGGACAGTGCTTATTTGTAGGCCACCACAGTAACCCACAGTGTTCAGCAGGCTGTCTTGCAGAATCACTCCCTCAGCATAGCCAAAGAGAATTAACTGCCTAACATTTTAGGCAATTTACTATAATTAGAAACTTTCAAGTGTTAGTTAATTCCTTGACTTTATATCAAGTATAAAAACTGAACAGAATATATTATTATATCTCACATCTCTAAATGTTCAGAATTTGACAGAACTGTGGTATAGAAGGAACCAAGTGTTCAGAATTTGAATCTATGGCATGTGTTTTAAAAGATGAACTATTTCAGAACATTTAGTTAATAGTTGTGTCAATGGTTTAACAATTTGAACTGAAAAATATTTACTGTTCCTAAATCTTTATCTAACAGCAAGACGCCCACAAGGTTCAATCAAATGACGGAAAAGACTTGGATGTAAATGATCAAGTAGTACCTAAAAATATTGCAAAAGTAGCTGAGAGTGCTGCAGATAAGAATGAAGAACCCTCAAGCAATCATATTCCACATGGCAAAGGTATTGTTATTATTTTGTTTTGTGTTAATAGGATATTGACTTTTTCTTCCCATTTTGAAGTGAACATTTTCAATCATAAAATTATTTTGATCGTAGTTCAGATATGATTAGGTATCTGTATTGTTTCAAATTTCAAGATATAAATATGTTCAATTAATGTAGCCTATTGCTTTAGAAACTGATTGCTACATTCCTTCAAAACATTTTGAGTTTATGTAGGAAAAAATATAGAATTACATCTTTTTGTTAATTGGGCAGAACAAATCAAACGAGGTGGTGATGCAGGGATGCCTGGAATAGAAGAGAATGACCTAGCAAAACTGGATGATCTTCCCACTGGTAAGTAAAAATTATTAGAGAATTCAACTAAAGTGATCACATTTTTCAGGTGACCTCATTCTCTTTTTGGGTAACACTTGGAAGAGCCACAAATATCTGGATGATTGATTATTTCTAGTTAAATACCCATTAATTGCTACAACTTTTTTTTTTTGAGACAGAGTCTCACTCAGTTGCCCAGGCTAGAGTGCCGTGGTGTCAGCCTAGTTCACAGCAACTTCAAACTCCTGGTCTCAAGCAATCCTTCTGCCTCAGCTTCCCAAGTAGCTGGAACTACAGGCATGCGCCACCATGCCCGGCTAATTTTTTCTATATATTTTTAGTTGGCCAATTAATTTCTTTCTATTTTTAGTCGAGACACGTCTCACTCTTGCTCAGGCTGGTTTGGATCTCCTAACCTTGAGCAATCCTCCCACCTCGGCCTCCCAGAGTGCTTAGGTTTACAGTCGTGAGCCACCACGCCCGGCCTAGAACTTTTTTTGAATACAACTTTTATGAAAATGTTTTGCTAAAATAAATAAAATATTTTTTTCTGCCTTGATAAGAGTCAGTCATATTTGAATCTTTTCTTGATGACTTAGGGTTATTGCTCATGGCAGTTGTGCTATGTTAGAGTCATTTATGTTTATGGAAATTATACATGGCTCTTTTCTTTCATACTAAATATGCCCAGATTGCTATGTTGAATGTGGCATAGTAATATCCATACAGGAATTATTTAGATTTTAGGGCTTGGCTTGTCCTTTCAGTGAATTACCCCACACCTTTGGATAGTTTATTCACTATTTTTTCTTTTTCTTCTTTTACGGCCACTTCTGTTCATAATATACCTTTTTCTTCATTAATGTGTCTGCTTCTTACCCATTTTCACTTGCAGCTATCCTAATCCCATTCATTTTTTTTTCTTCCTGTCTTTTGTTTTTCTTGCCATTTCTATGTTTCTTGGCTATTATGGTACCCCTCTCTGCTGCCCCCAATTTATTATTGTGGAAAAATCAGAAGTAACAACACATCTTTTTCTCTTCTTGGCTGTTTTTATTCCTTTTCAATCTCAGTAATTACTTCTGTGATTATAGCTAGTTGTACATGACTGAAATTGCTGTTTGAGGTCCTAATGAAGGAAGTGTTAGTCCTTTCATTTGCATAATTTTGTTATCTTCTCAAATTCTTTTATGTCTATATTCTTGTAGGTTTCAATTTCATAGCATATTCCCCTAAAATAAAGATAAGGGCAGAAGCAATAACATGAATTTGAAAATAATAGAGTTAGAATGAGCAAGATTTGTTTGTAAGGCAATAAAGTAATCCAGTGCTTCTTAAAGTGTGATCTCTGGACCAGCAGTATCATCATTACCCAGGAACTTGTTAGAAATGCAAATTCTTAGGTCTCATTCCAGGCCTCCTAAATCAGAAATTTTGGGGGATGAAGCTCAGCAGTCTGTGTGTTAACAAGCTATCCTAGTGATTTTGATTTATACTAAAGTTTAATAACCACTGACTTAGACATTAAAGAAGTATTCAGAACAGGGACTATGTATTCTTCTTCTGAATTTTTGTAGCATTTACTCTGGTCTTGACTAATTGAATTTTAGGCTCATTAATCTCTTTACATGACCCCTATTTACTTTTTAAACTATCCCAAAAGTTCTGCCAAGGATAGTTCTGCAGGTTTCTTGTATATATAAGCACTCTATGCAGATACATGAGCAAGGGTTGGTTACCTACTTGTATGCATTTATTTTTCATGTGATATGTCTATAAAAAATATATTGTTTACATTTAAATACATAATTTTTAACTTTTGTTACTCACTTCCACATACTTTTCAAGTTAGTATTTTATTATCACTACTCTAAATGTATAATGTCTCAGTTTATTTTCTCATTGGTCATAATTTATTATTTGGCCACCAGAAAATTCCAGAGTTGGGATAAAATGAAATGGGAATACAAGAGATCTTAGAGATCTTGTCTTGACCATTATTAGAAATATTGTCCTTATCAAACAGAAGTTTTCAAATGTCTTTCATACATTCATCACTTCAGCAGGACAAAAATCCTGTCTTGGCTCTTCTGCTTCATTAATTTCAAAAAAGTATGCAACCATTTTATTAGAATTAAAAAGCATGAATAATGCTGCTTTTGATGAGATGCCAACAAATTCATATTTGATTTTACCATATGAACTTGCCATATTACCTCACATAATGATTATATCACTATAGTTTGTAAGTGGTAAAAACACTAAAAATGTAAACATCCGTATATGTAGACTTTGTCTACATTGTCAAGGTATATTAGAGGCCTTCCTTTGGGTTAATTTTTGAGCCTCTTTAAACTATTGGTGCTTTGCTATTATTTTTCATAATAGTTATCCTTAATTTGGAAAAGTATTTTGGGTATAAAGATTATTTTGATATAGTAACTGGTGAAAGGAAACTTTGAGGTGTGATCAGTCAGATGCAAATACAAAGGAAAGCCATGTCATATCTTTGTACCTTGAGCTTCCTATATGCTGCCTTGCATATAGCAGGGCCCCACTAAATGTGTATGGTTGAATTATCAGGCTGTCTTTGGTGGTGAGGCAATGGTCTCTGGAGTCAAATTGCCTAGATTCAAACCCTTGGCTCTATCTTTTAACAAGCATGTAACCATTTATTTGCCTTTATCCTTATTTATAAAACAGGATAATAACAATTCCAACCACATAAGATTGTGACCTTATAAATGTAAAGCACTTAAAATAGTGCCTGGCCCATAGCAAGCACTGTGTAAAACTTAGCTGCTGTTGTCTCACTCTGTTGCCCAGACTAGAGTGAGTGCCGTGGTGTCAGCCTAGCTCACAGTAACCTCAAACTCCTGGGCTCAAGTGATCCTACTGCCTCAGCCTCCCAAGTAGCTGGGACTACAGGCATGCACCACCATGCCCGGCTAATTTTTTCTGTATATTTTTAGTTGGCCAATTAATTTCTTTCTATTTTTAGTAGAGACCGGGTCTCGCTCTTGCTTAGGCTGATTTCGAACTCTCAGAGTGCTAGGATTACAGGCGTGAGCCACCACGCCCGGCCTGTTGTTACTATTATAATTATTTCATATCATTATAACCTCATTTGTTATCTCCTTGCTACTCCATTTCCTGAGTATTGTCTTTTCTCCCTGAAGTAGTCTATGCCAAAATTCTTAATGTCAGTGCAAGTTTTAGTGTATATGTATGTGTATCCTATTGGCTATAGAGGCAGTAATCCCAAAGCGGACGCAAAGAAAAGAACAACACATCCTTATAATGTTAAAGTAGACTCATATGTTATTGACAGTTTTGTTTAAGATAGCTGGGACTATGCTAGAAATTACAGCAAAGCAGTGCTAAACTGTCTTAAAATATAGTTCTGCAATAGTTAAGTGGTAGAGCATGTACCTAGGATTAGCATTATGTTTCAGCTTCTCAGTCTTCAAAGCCATAGAACCTTACTAGGTTTTGCTTGTTTGTTTTTAATGTTAATTTGGAGCCAGTAATCAAGATTTTACAGGAGCCCTATAATTTAACCAGTTACATTCTTAGCTTGAATACTTATCCTATATGCTGATTTAGACAACTGTTATGTTATATCACTAGTTTTTATACTTGTTTAGATTAAGAATTATTCTAAACATAATTAGCCGGGCATGGTGGCGCATGCCTGTAGTCCCAGCTACTCGGGA
>VBSM01001044.1:9512894-9528021 GCA_008086735.1 Cheirogaleus medius | reverse complement strand
GGAAAAAAAAAAAAAGAAGACATGGAAAATATGCATTAAATATTAAACAATAAGATTATAAAATAGTATATATAATATGATTTTAATTTATTGTATATAGTATAATATACAAGGGAAAAAAAATCACCAGAGAGATATTCTCCAGATGGCAACAGTGGTTATCTTTTTTTCTTTTCTATATTAGAAAATAACAGTGGTTATCTTAAAGTGATAGAATTACAGTTAAATTTTGATTTCTTTGTGCTTTTCTGTTCTAAATTTTCTGTGGGAACATATATTGTTTATGTCATTTAACAGTATATTTTTAAACACATGAGGACTCCATTGTGCTACTCTATTGCTGCTATAGCAGTTCGAAACTTCTGAGTATTTTTTTTTGTTTTTTTTTTTGAGGCAGAGTCTTACTTTGTTGCCTGGGCTAGAGTGCCGTGGTGTCAGCTTAGCTCACAGCAACCTCGAACTCCTGGGCTCAAGCAATCCTGCTGCCTCAGCCTCCCTAGTAGCTGGGACTACAGGCACATGCCACCATGCGCAGCTAATTTTTTCTATATATTTTTAGTTGGCCAATTAATTTATTTCTATTTTTTAGTAGAGACGGGGTCTCGCTCTTGCTGAGGCTGGTTTTGAACTCCTGACCTCGAGTGATCTGCCTGCCTTGGCCTCCCAGAGTGCTAGGATTACAGGCATGAGCCACCGCACCCGGCCCCCTTCTGAGTGTTTTATTAAGGCCCTTTTTAATCGAGCTTTGTTCTATCTAAAATCATACTTTTGCCTCAGATAGTAACCTTGTTCTTGAGCAAGAGGCCCAGGTTATTATTATATTGTAAAGCTAAGGCCATGAATGATCACTTCTTGTTTTGTAATGGAGTTACCTCTCTTTGTTGTCTGGTTTGTATAGTTCTAGGGCCTGCTAAGGTCCAATAGTGATCAACAAATTTGTGGATTGTGACTGACTTCTCTTTCCAGCTATATCTACTAGTTGTTTAGTATCCTCAGAGTCTCTTAACAAGTCAAAATTGTATTGTTAAATTTGGCAAAGTGCTGCTTTTTTAACGTATTAATTGATTATTGTTATTTAGCTATTCTACATGCAAAAATGGGTGATGGATATTGCAGATGGCAATAGGGACAAGGCAATGGGAACATAGTAAGATTTCTATAAGTTTGAGTGATGTGCTTTTTTAGGGTGAATTTTTAAATTCTTGGGTCCTTAAGTTTAGAAAACTAATAATAAATGAAATATTGAAATAAACTTTGAGGATTATAAAAATAACCCAAGTGTGTATACTAGTTAGGATTAACTGTTCTGTGATGTATTAACAGACAACTCTCTAATTGCAGTGGCTTAAAACAATAAATGAAAAAAAAAACCAATAAATGTTTATTTATTGTTCATATAGTCTGATGCAGGTTGCATGGCTCTTTTTGCAACTCTTTTCCAAGCAGTGACCACTTTTATGATGTCACCATCTTCGTATGTAGCCTCCTAAGTTGTGGCAGAAAGGGAAGAGAGACTGTAGGTGATTTGCATAGATTTTATTGCCAGGCTTATAAATGGCACATTCAGTTTCACCTATATCCTCAAGGTCAAAAGCAAGGGCCCTTGGCCCCTAACCACAGAAGAAGGTTGTTCTTTTCCTGTACCCAGGAAAAATATAATGAAATGGGAACACATAGCATTGTCTCTGCCACACCAAAGTCTTTTTAAAATTTTATTTATTTATTTATTTATTTACACCAAAGTCTTAGAGGAATAAAGTATGGCAGTAACCATATCTTATAGCTGGGGCTTTCTATTTTTTTTTCTTTTTATCTGTTTTTCTTCTCTCTAGTTTCCTTCTTTGCTGTTTGCCTTTCTGTCATGTTAAGCTGCCCAGGATAGAGTGGAGTAAGTAGTAGTAGGTGAAAAATCATCTTTTTCCTTGTTCCCTTTATTTAAGAGAAAAGAAAACCTTAACTATAAATATGTACATCTTTGTTAGTAGTAAAGCCCTTTGCACAGAACTTAAATTTTCCTTCTTCAAAATAAAATCTCAACTTGTTGGATTAGTCATATTTAGGTTTTATTGAAAACCTAAGCAACTAATAATAGCATATTCTTAATGCCTTCCCGATCTGTAATTGTCAATTTTTATTTGTACTATCTATCTAAAGAGGTCTCACTGTTGGAAATCACCATATCTGAAGAGATTCATTTATTTATTCATTCAGCACATCTTCATTGAGTTCCTCTTATGTGTCAGGCACTATTCTAGATGTTGGGGATACAGTGGTGAACAAGACAAGAGTTTGTACTGTCATAGAGTTTATATTCTTGTGAGATTTATTGGTTAATAAAACCTGTAATGGATAGTACAATGTATCAGCTAGTTAATATACCAGCTATAAGGATTATTAAATTAGAATAAGCATCATAGAATTAATTAATGCAAAGTAAATAGATTCATGGTGGTTGCTTTTTAGAAATCATAATATCAATAAGATGATGAGAATAATGTGGGTTTATTTATTTATTTATTTTTTTGTAGCTTTAAAGAAGCCCCCTATTTCAGTTTCTCAACATGAAAGTCATCAAGCAATCTCTTATCTTCCAACTGGACAACCTATCTCCCCAAATATGGCTCCAGGTATAAAGTCTTATTTTAGAATATCATGGGAAAACCAATATACTGGTCATGTACTATTATATAGTGAATAAAACATGTCATTTAGCAGTGTAGTGACAGAGCATTCATTCTTTGAGTTAATGTTATATATTATGTTATATATTTTTATAAATAATGTTATATATTTTTTAATGACCGATAAAAGCTCAGGGAGAAATAATCATCTAAAATTGTACTTTGTCTAATGAATTGTTATAGTCTTTTTTTTAAAAGCAGAAGAATTATTTGTTGTGCCACTCTGGTCTAGATTCCTTTTCATCTCCACCAGGCTGTATAGATTTACCTTCTTCAAAATGTGTTCAAATTTATCTCACGGAGGCTTTCTGTAAATTACTTTGCCCATCTATATTAAACTCCTTACTTCTTATTTATGAATGTATTAGTTTTCTACTGAACACCTATTTGATTTTACAGAAATGTTCCTTTAAACTAAGAATTGATATAATTTAAGGGCACTGCTTAAGGGAGATGATGTAAAGGAAAGATATAGGAGTCAGTGGCATAGGAGTTTCTGAATCCAAAATTAATTGTAATAAGGATCTACATCAAGACTTTGATGAGGAAAAAAAGGGAGGTAGGAGAAAGAGAGGTTATATATGGGAGATACTGCTATGAAAGAATCAATCAATGGTCAACAGTTGTGAGTCACTGTATAGATGAAGATGATTTAGAGATTAGAAATTTCAAAAGCCTTACTAGATTTTGGAGATTTACGACAACAGTATGGAATTTGGAGGGGGGAAAAGATATGGGTATCATTGAAATATTAATCTTTGGGTTTCTACTGTATATTTTTGGTGAATAGGTTTATAATCATTAGTAGAGATACTCACCTGGGAATGATTAGTAAACTTCCCACAGCTAAAATCACATTGGTTACAAGATTTGATTAAAGAAATTAGAATAAAGCTTAAACGAAAAAAGCTATGTGACTGCCCAATGTTAGACAACAGTGTGTCTTAGCTTTTCTAAAGCAGGTCTTGTGAGATTCTTCTGTAAAAGAATTAACATTCTTTTAATTTGATGTTTTTATGCCATAGATTCACACATAAACCACAATGGAAACCCTGGTACTTCAAAACAGAACCCTTCCAATTCTCTTCAGCGTTTAATTCCAGGCTCAAACTTGGAGAGTGAACCCAGAATTCAAACAGATACACTAAAGCAGGCTACCAAGGATAGAGTCAGTGATTTCCATAAATTGAAGCAAAGTAAGAATCAATTGATGAATATTATGCTAAAAAGATTTCATGAAAATATGAATTAAGGTCTTCATTATTATAATCTCTACCTAATGAATATGTGGTGAAGCTTTGTGTATGTAAAAAGAAGATATGAAAGTGTTAAAATTTAAAAGAAAAGCAAGTTTTAAATGGATAGATACTATTTTAAAGAAAACTTGAAAAAGCATCTTATGTTCTCCAATGTTAACTAATAAATTTCAGGTGAGTTGATTTTTTTAAAAAATGTTATTTTTATGAATGTAAACTTCCTTGGACAATGAGACTTTCCTTGGAGAAATGAGAAAAGATATATTTTGGTAGGCAAATGAATGAAAACTTTGATTAGAAGGGAGGGAAGATAAATAGTTTAGAAAAACAGAGCATTCCGGGAGAAACATATCCTAGGGAAACTGCCATAGTGGAAGGTCCAATACTGTTTCCTCCTCCATTCCCTCCAATTGCAGTTTGCCTCATTTAGGTCTTAGGAAGTATAAGAAAAAATTTTGGTAGTAGAGAGAATTTGGGGCAGGAGAGTGTCCCTTAGATCAACTCCCTTAAACTGTGTTTTTCACTGGTTCTGCTTTTCATGGCTTCTTTCCACCTTCACTTCTGAATAGATAGAATCTCTAAAAGTTCCAGTTTGTTTGGTTTCTATGATGGCTTCTGTGGTAGCAACTGCTTAGAGCAGTATTTAGGCAGTTATTTGTACACAAGTTGTTTGTAGCCAAAGAATTGGACAGTGTCATATTTGTCAATTTATTCAAGGTATTTTTGTTGGTCCTTATGACAGTTATTCACATTTCTACATATTTGTGAATATATAGTTTATATATATTTAATTGGCTTTCCTTCCTTGATATGTTAAAGCATATCTTGACCAAAGTATTATATGAAAAACATTTTTATTTACAAGAATGTAGCTAACAGTTTAAATATAGTGAAAAATGTTTCCTCAAAATTAGATTGGGGGATTGGCCTGACAACTTGTATCTCAACAAGAAAAGGTATACAGTAAGAACATAACAAATAAAATATCTTAGGCTGGGTGTGGTGGCTCATACCTGTAATCCAGGCACTTTAGGAGGCTGAGGCAGGAGAATTGCTTGAGGCTAGGAGTTCAAGACCAATTTGGGCAACATAGTAAGACCCTATCTCTACAAAAAATAAAAATTAAAAAAATTAGCTAAGCATGGTGGCAGATACCTGTAGTCCTTGCTACTCAGGAGGCTGAGGCAGGAGGATTGCTTGAGCCCAGGAGTTCGAGGTTACACTGAACTATGATCATGCCACTGCTCTCCATTCTGGGCAACAGAGCAAGACTCTGTCTCAAAAATAAACAAATGAACAAATAAATAAACATATTTATCCTATAATTTTTTTATTGTTGCCTTACCCTAGATTTTTTAAACTGATCTTTGAGTAAAGAAAGTGATTAGAAATAATTACTGTGAAATTGTTACTCTCTACAATTTATTTTGAAAAGAGCCTATTGAGTTTTAAATTCTCACTCCAAATTCTTTTCAATGTGTCTTTAGTATATATATATGAGTTGAAATCAATGCATGTACTATTTTGTGATTTACTTTAATTGACATGATTTCATGCATACCTTTTTACCTATCAAATAGTTATAGACTTGTCATTTTAGGCCGGGTGTGGTGGCTCACGCCTGTAATCCTAGCACTCTGGGAGGCCGAGGTGGGAGGATTGCTTGAGCTCAGGAGTTCGAGACCAGCCTGAGCAAGAGTGAGACCTGGTCTCTACTAAAAAATAAAAAATAGAAAGAAATTAGCTGGACAACTAAAAATATATAGAAAAAGTTAGCTGGGCATGGTGGTACATGCTTGTAGTCCCAGGTACCCGGGAGGCTGAGGCAGGAGGATTGCTTGAGCCCAGGAGTTTGAGGTTGCTGTGAGCTAGGCTTATGCCTCGGCACTCTAGCCTGGGCAACAGAGTGAGACTCTGTCTGCTTCATAAATAAATAAATAGATAAATAAATAAAAATAGACCTGGCATTTTAAATGTGTATATGTATAGATATGCACACACATATATATATATATATTCCATTATGCTAGGCAATAATAATAATTCACTTAGGCCTACTCTCATTGATTGTTTAGATTATTTTGCATTTTCTCATTGTAGATGTCATGACTGTGACCACTTTTTTTTAAATTGCTTCCTATTCCTCCTACTTTGGATGTTCCTTTAAAAGTACAGCCCTCAGAATGAAATTATTGGGTAAAAGCACTTGACTAGCTTTATAGCTCTTGTTACATATTGTCAAATTGTTCTCTAGAACAGCTCTATAGTGTCACTGGAGATAGATCTGTTTCCCTGTAGCCTGGCCACATTGATTTTTATCTTTTATAAGTTATTTAGAATATAGTGTTTCCTTAGATAGGTTTTAATAAGCATTTATTTTCTGGTGGCCTATTTTTATGTGAGGAATTTCATTATAATTATTTCTTGGTATATAATCTGTGCATCAGTTTCGACCACTTGAGAACTTCATAGATTGTTTGTATATATTTGTATCAATTCTTTATAAATAATTCAGATGCTAACCTTTTGTAAGTTACTTTAATCACAGTTTTCCTAATCTATTGTCTTTCCTCATAGGAGATTTTGTTATGTTTTATCATATAAGTCTTTAAATTAAAAATAATTTTTTGTTGTGGTAAAATACATATAAAATTCACTAAAGTAGCATTTAGTGAATATACTACACAATGTAGTATAACCGTCACTACTATCTAGTTCCAGAACATTTTCATCATCCCAAAAGAAAACTCTGTACCCATTAAACAGTTACTCCCTTTTCTCTGCTACTCACAGCACCTGGCAACCACTAATCTGCTTTCTGTCTCCATGTCTATGGAATCACCTCTTCTGTATATTTCATATGAATGGAATTATACAATATGTGGCCTTTTGTGTCTAGCTTCTTTTTTAGTATAACTTTTCAAAGGTCAGTATAATTTTTCAAATGGTGTAGCATGTATCAATATTTTATTTCTTTTTATGGTGGGAAATACTCAGTTGTATGGGTACATTATTCATTTATTGATGCACATATGAGTTTTCTCTACATTTTGGCTATTGTGAATAGTGCTGCTATGAACATTTATGTACAAGTTATTGTTGAACACCTGTTTGCAGTTCTTTTGGGTATATACCTTGATGTGGAATTGCTGAGTCATATGGTAATTCTATGTTTTACTTTTTGAGGAATTGCCAAACTGTTTTCCACAATAGCTGCACCATTTTACATTCCCACCAGCAATGCATGAGATTTCCACTTTCTCCACATCCTCTTCAACACGTACTATCTTCCTTCCTTTCTTCTAACATTGCCATCCTAGTGGATGTGAGGTGGTGTTGGTTTGCATTGTGGTTTTGGTTTGCATTTCCCTAATGACGAATGACACTGAGCTTCTTTTGTATACTTTTTGGTCATTTGTATATCTTTTTTTTTTTTTTAAACAGATGGAGTGCAGTTGTGCTATGATTACTCACTGCAGCCTCAAACTCATGGGCTTAAGCAATCCTCCTGCCTTAGCCTTCCCTGTAGTTAGGACTATAGGCATGCACCACCACACTCAGCTAATTTAAAAAATTTTTTTTTGTAGAGACAGGGTCTCACTGTGTTGCCCAGGCTGGTCTTGAACTCCTGGCCTCAAGCAGTCTTCCTGCCTTGGCCTCCCAAAATGTTTATAGGCTCGAGCCACTGCACCCAGCCATTTGCCCATTTTTTAATTGAATTATTTGTTGTTGTTGAGTTGTGAGAGTTCTTTGTATATTCTCAATACTAGACCCTTATTAGATATATGATTTGCAAATATTTTTGCCCATTCTATGAGTTGTCTTTTCACTCTCTTTATAGTGTCCTTTGGTGCACGAAAGTTTATAATTTTGAAGAAGTCCAGTTTATCTATTTTTTTTGTTGTTGCTCATGCTTTGTGCCATATCTAAGAAACCATTCCTAAAATCTCGGTCATGAAAACTTTCCCCTGATTTCTTCTAAGAGTTTTATAGGTTAGGCTGTTATATTTAAGGCTTTCATTCATTTTATGTTAATTTTTGTATATGGTATGAGGTAAGGTCTAACTTCATCCTTTTGTGTGTGGATATCCAGTTGTCCCAGCACCATTTGTTGAAAAGTCTCTTCTTTCCCTATTGAATAGTCTTGGCATCCTTGTCAAAAATCAATTGGCCACAGATGTATGGGTTTATTCCTGGATTATTAATTCTGTTCCATTGGTCTATATGTCTATCCTTATTCCAGTATCACACTGTTTTGATTATAGTAAGTTTTGAAACAGGAAGTATGAATTCTCCAACTTTGTTTTTCTTTAAGATTATTTTAGCTATTCACAATCCTTTGTGATTTTACGTGAATTTCAAGATCTGCTTTTCCATTTCTACTAAAAGGCGGTTGGAATTTTAAAAGGAATTGTATTGAATCTGTAGATCAATTTGGAGAGTATTACCATCTTAACAATATTAAGTCTGTCAATCTATGAATATGGGATGTCTTTCCATTTACTTAGGTCATTTTTAATTTCTTTCAGCAATGTTTCATAGTTTTCAGTGCACAGGTCTCACACTGCCTTGATTAAATTTATTCCTAAGCATTTTATTATTTTGATTTTATTGTAAATGAAATTATTTTCTTAATTTTGTTTTCAAATTTTTATTGCTGGTGCATAGACATACGACTAATTTTTTTTTTCTTTTTCGAACCCAGGCCATGGTGGTGAGAGCACTGAATCCTAACTACTAGACCACCAGGGGCATATGACTGATTTCTGTATGCTTATTTTGTATCCTGTAATTTTGCTGAATTCGATACAAAAGGCTTTTATTTGTATATATTTCAAGCATATCTGTCTTGACTCTTATGACAGTCTCCATCCATTTTTTTAATAGAAAACCATCTATCCTCCATCTGGGCATAAAAATACTATTCAGTTTTCTTTGATGATTTTTCCTAATTGATTATTTAACCTGTCTGGAATTTATAGTGATCCAAATTAATTTTTTTCTATACTGATATCCATTTGTCCCAGAATTCTTATTAATTTTTTAATTTTTTCCTTTGGTGGGTGATATTACTTCTGGTTTGCTGCACATACATTAAATTATTTCACTATTTTTAACTTATTTCCAGAATTTCCATTTTTGCCAATTCTTATCTTTATCCCTAGTATATGGGTTTGAAAACTACTTCTTTATAATAATTTGAACCTAACTTAAAGTTTTAAAAAACTGTTTTTTTCTTTGTTCTTCCAAGCAAATTTTACTTTCAGTTTATTATATTCTATAACTAATCTTCAGAAACCTTAATTTGTTTTGAATTAAGTCTACATATTAAATTGGATATTATACTATTTACTATCATTAGTCTTTTCATCTAAGTCTCTATTTATTCATGCTTATTTGGTTCATTGTGGTCTTATACTTTTCTCTGAATAAATACCTGACCTTCCAAATTCAATTGATGTACAAGTTCTTACTATTTTTTCTCATTATTTAAAAATGGAGTATTTTTCCATTGCATTTTCAAGTTTCATATCACTATTATTTAAAATATAATTCACTTTTTGGTATTTCTCATTTCTTGCAAACTTTGTACTACTTGTTTGTGTCCATGAAATCCTTTTTTACAAGGATTTTAAAAGATATACTATCTTTTCAATTGTAGAAGTGATTTTATGTATATTTTTTAACAATATTTCACTCAAATTACTCTCACCAGCATTTCTAGAACTGTTTAAAATTTTAAATTACAGTGCTTTTTTATTAAGCATAACATTGGCTCTTGGGACTAAATTTCTTTTTTTTAACTTTTATATACCAAAATATTTTAAGGTTTTAAATTAAAAGAAAGTTGAATTTTGTTAAATGACCCCTTAGAATCATATATTTATGGTTTTTACTGTCATTCCTATTTATGTGCAAAAATACATCATTATTAATAGTATTCTTGTATTTATACAGCCTTGCTTTCCAGAGGATAAACACTATTTTGTCAAAATGAAAATTTATTTTTAAGTGCAATTTTGCCTTATAATTTTCTTCTTCTTCTTCTTCTTCTTTTTTTTTTTTTTTTTTTTTTTTTTTTGCCTTATAACTTTCTTTTTGGTTTAATCTTTGTCAAATTTTTATATGACAATCATTTGTCTCATCAATTTCAACACAGCAGAAGAATTATTTGAAATAAACTTTTGAGATACAAGGAACCTTTAGAGATAGTCTAATGTCCTGCTACTACTTAAAGGATAGGTCAGTGGACCAGCATCATCCATATCACATGTGATTGTTAAAAAGCTTTCAGGTCCTGCCTTAGACCTTATTTATATATGTATGTTAAAGATTGAGACTCTGCTCTTATATGATCTCTCATTTCACAGATGAGAAAAATTAGATCCAGCAAGATTTAATTTGCTTGAGGTAAATAGTGGAACAACCAGGACTATTACCTTGCAGTTTACTGCTGTTTTTAGCTGTATCACACCAAAGTATAGAGGAGGTGTAGAACACCTCCTCTATACTTTGAAGTTTTGGAAAAATTCTTTTAATATTTCCTTGTTCTATTTCTAGCAAACTCCTAGTCATACTTTAAAACCCTGCTTTGTTGTTGCCTATTTGATAAAGTCCTTCCTCATATCCATACTATCTTGACCAAATCAATCACCCTCTTATACTACTTCAGTCCACTGATCATACTTCCATTAGTGTATATGCCACATTATTCTGTAATTAACTGGTTATATATCTGTCTTCTCTATTACAGTGGTAACATCAAGAGGACAAGAACTGTGTCTTACTTTTTTTTGTTTTTCCAGCCTCACATAGACATAGTGAGCATTTATTATTCCATCAATTTTGGAATTTTGTATTTCTGTAGGTAGTCATATAATCAAATTGTTTACGTGGTCATTAATTATATTAACATATAATTATGAGAATTTTCCCATTTTTAATTTCTTTATCCTAGAATTCTTAGTGCTGAAATTTTTATAGTATCTCCTTTTTTAAAAATTGTAGTTGGCCAGGCGCGGTGGCTCACACCTGTAATCCTAGCACTCTGGGAGACTGAGGCAAGAGGATTGCTCAAGGTCAGGAGTTCGAGACCAGCTTGAGCAGAGCGAGACCTCGTCTCTACTAAAAATAGAAAGAAATTAATTGGCCGACTAAAAATATATATAGAAAAAACTAGCCGGGCATGGTGGCACATACCTGTAGTCCCAGCTACTCAAGAGGCTGAGGGAGAAGGATTGCTTGAGCCCAGGAGTTTGAGGTTGCTGTGAGCTAGGATGATGCCACGGCACTCTAGCCTGGGCAACACAGTGAGACTCTGTCTCAAAACAAAATTGTAGTTTATCAATTGTTTACTTTGTATTTCAAAAACTCAACTGATAACTTTGTTAGTTTTCAATTTGTTTTATACTTTATTCTTTGCTACTTGCAAGTTGTCATTTTATTCCTTTTTTAAGTTTTTAGGTAGATACTTAATTGTTTACACTTTTTTCCTTACATATTCACTTAAACTTTTATTGAATGACTGCTGGGCAAAACATTGTGCATTTATAACTATAACTTTTCCTCTGTTGTTTGGTAGTGTACTTTAAGTTTTTATATATTTCCATATCTTCTGTCTTTTAAGAATGTTTTGCCATTTTATTATGATTTTGTTCTTTCTGAAGAATCATTAAGGACATTTTTTCCTCTATGGTTTTAATTGTTAATTTTATATCTCTATCTACTATAGTTTGAATGTGTCCCCCAAAGTTCATGTGTAGGAAACTTAATCCCCAGTTCAACAGTGTTGAGAGGTGGGACCTTTAAGAGGTGATTAGGTCATGAAGACTCTGCCCTCATGAATGAATTAATGCTATTTTCAAGGAAGTAGGTTTGTGTCCAGTAGCAGTGTCCTTATAAAAGATGAGTTTAGCCCCCTTTCCGCCCTCTTTCTTTTCTTCTCCCTCCGCCTCCTCTCTCTTTTCCCCTTCCTCCGCTTCCCCTCTTCTTCCCCTCTCCTTCCCCTCTTCTTCCCTCCTCCCTCTTTCTCTTCCTATCTCCCAACCCTAGTCCTCACCCCCAATCCCATGTGCACTCTCTTTTACCATATGATGCCTTCCACCATGTTATGACTCACCAAGATGGCCCTCATTAAATGTGACCCCTTGATCTTGGACTGCCTGCCCAGCCTCCAGAACTATGAGCCAAGTAAATCTCTATTCTTTATAAATTACCCAGTCTAAGATATTTTGTTATAGCAGCACAAAACAGACACCATCAGTATTCAAAATAGGTAAAAGAGAACATTTGGAATAGCAGATGAGGGATAAGCCTGTTTTTTTTGCATTAGGGAGATTAAGATTTATAGGAATGGCCAAGCTTTCATTGAATTTGAAAAATGTGATTTTTATGTTAGGATAGATCTCTGTGTTTCCAAAACTTTGTTAAATAATAAAAGTAATCTTTTATAGAAATTGAAAACTGATGATCCAAGGTCATATCCAGCCAACATGCCAGTTTTGTCCACACAGTAATTTTTAAAAATTGGAAATAGGCCAGGCACGATGGCTCACACCTGTAATCGCAGCCCTTTTGGGAGGCTGAAGTTGGAGGATAGCTTGAGGCCAGGAGTTTGAGGTTATAGTGAGCTGTGATCATACCACTGCACTCCAGCCTGGGTGACAGAGTAGGACTCTGTCTCTATTTAAAAAAGGAAATATTTTAAAATAAAGATATTTCACATTCTCAGTATCTGAGTTCAATTAAATCAGAATGTTTAACAAAATCACTGGAACTAATCATGATTGTTCCTTTTAGAATAACACTTAGTCTGTCCAGTTTCTTATAAACCCATTCTGACTTAGTAAATGCATTTATGTTACTTGTCTCATGCCTGTAGGCATTAGAGTTTGCGACCTCTTTTCTGTAGTGAACATATGGATGTGATTGATTGATGGCAGGGACTTACCTATTTAAAATCCATGGCAGGTACATTAGGTTAGGCTGAGCTTGAGAGGGAGATATTAACTATCAAATTTAGCAACTAAGGAGTATCAGAGTGGGAAGTGATATTGAAAAATGATAAATGAAGAGATTGTGGTCTTGAGAGAAAAGATACTATATTGATAATGTCAGAGGCAGAGCAATATTGTCATAATGAGGCTTTGTTGATACTTGGAAAATATAAAGTAGGAATAGGAAGAATCTGATTTTGTGAAGGAATCTTTTTTTCTATCCTGTTTGACTGCTTTTGCATCATGAAGACAGGACAGATATAATCTTAGTCTATATCTTCATCTGATTAGAGACCAGAGGTATATAGAAAGAGATCAGCAGTGCAAGTGATAGTAGATGTTTAAACAGATAATGAAGTATAAAAGCACTTGATTTTGTAGGTACAAAATGACATGTGGTTAGAAACAAGTTGAAAATTTTGTTGAAAACACTGACTATGAGATGGGGGGAAACTCCTTAGACTTTATATAATGATCACCACTACTTTTTTGATTAATTTAGTTTTTTTCCTTATAGCTTAATATGTCATATTTATATTGATGTATTTATAAAGATGTACATGCTTTTGTGAATTTAATTTTGTATTACCACATCATGCAAAAATGGCTAGAACATTTTGGGGCATATTTTGGCATATTTGGGTTAATTTAAACTGGAGAATGTAGGCTATATGGTGACACAAAATATAGTTTAGGGGATACTTCAAAGAAATAGATATCCTCTAAAATAGTTGGAACTGAGAATCCATGGGAGGCCCAGCTGTTTTACAGTTAGAGTGATATAACATATATGTTTAGATGCTTTGAATAGAGAAAACAGTTCACTTCATATGTCAGCCCCCATACAGAAAGTCGCAAGGGCAGTTATTCCAAACTATAGGAAGTGATTATTGATCAAACTGCTTCACATATTGGCTTTTCTGTATGGCAACAGGGATTCACTTATTTGACAGTGGTTATTAATGATTCTACTGAAAAATGTTGGAGAAGTAAGCTAGTATATCACAAGGTACCTGATTTTCCTTTATATATTGAATTTTATTTTATTTTTATTTTTTTAGATGTGGGGTCTTGCTCAGTCACCCAGACTGGAGTGCAGTGGGACATTTATACCTTACTGCAAACTCAAACTCCTGGGTTCAAGTGATCTTCCCTCCTTAACCTCCTGAGTAGTTGGGACTGCAGGTGTGTGTCCCCATACCCAGCTAAGTTTTCTAATTTTCTTAGAGATGGGATGTTCCACTATCTTGTCTAGGCTGGTCTTGAACTCCTGGCCCTAAGCAATCCTCTCGCCTCAGCCTCCCAAGTTGCTGGGAGTACAGGCATGAGCCATCATGACTGGCTATGTATGGAATTTTTTGAAAGTATTTTTCAACCTCTGGTCCAGATGCCTTAGTGAGTTCATCTTTGACATATCCATTCTGCTCACGCACAACAACTATAGACAAAATATAAAAAAGAAAGAGCTAAAACTACATTGATAAGCTTAAAAACATGGCAAATATTTCTGTGGTCAAGAAACAAAACAAGCTGGGCATGGTAGTATGCTCCTATAGTCCTAGCTGCTTGGGAGGCCGAGGCAGAAGATCACTTGAGGCCAGGAGTTCAAGACCAGCCTGGGTAATAGTGAGACTCTGTCTCTATAAAATAGTAGCTGAGTGTGGTGATATGCTCCCGTAGTCCCGGCTACTAGGGAGGCTGAGGCAGGAGGATCGCTTGAGTCCAGGAGTTAGAGGTTGCAGTGAGCTATAATGAGCATCACTGCACTCTAGTCCAGGTGACAGAGCAAGACCCCGTCTCAAAGAAAAAAAATAGAGCTCAAATTGACCAAAGGTATTGGTAAATTTAATTAGCTTTTGATGTAAGGAAACTATTTTTGTGTTAAGACAGTGAAAACAATAATAAATTACTTGGCCGGGTGCGGTAGCTCATGCTTATAATTTAAGCACTCTGGGAGGCTGAGGTGGGAGATGGCTTGAGATAAGGAGTTCAAGACCAGCATGAGCAAGAGCGAAACCCCATCTCTACTAAAAATAGAAAAAATTTGCTGGGTGTGGTGGCACATGCCTATAGTCCCAGCTATTCAGGAGGCTGAAGCAGGAGGATCGCTTGAGCCCAGGAGTTCGAGGTTGTGGTGAGCTGTGATGACACCACTGCATTTTAACTGGGCAACAGAGCGAGACTGTCTCTCAAA
>VBSM01001044.1:9488745-9508019 GCA_008086735.1 Cheirogaleus medius | reverse complement strand
AAAAAAAAAAAAAAAAAATACAGTGTTATAATCTTTTGGGACCATTAAGAATCAGTCTTAAGGAAAAAATAGCAAAAGGGCAGCCTATGGATTATGTAAAGAAGGGGAAAGAGCAATTGAACTTTTTTGCCTTGAAAACTGGGAGATGGTAAGGTTGTTCAGATGCTTTTAGCCATCGATTCTAGCTACCATGCTTCTTTCATTTCTTTGATTTCTTTTTACGTTCCGTAAGTCCAGTCAATCAATAGATTCCTTCCTGTGCCTATCACATGCAGGGCCTATACATTGAGGTACAAAATAACTATGGCCTTTTTGCCCCAATAGGTTCCTGATAATGAAATTAAAGTAAACAATTCAAAAGCAGTGTTTTCCTATATATTGTTTTGTGAGGAAAGCTTGCAGTAACATTTTTGTCACAATTTGCATACCTTACCCTCCCAGCACTCAGAACTCTAGTTCATGTCTCAACACATTATAAGTTATTATGTGTCATTTACCCTCAGGGATACTTGAAATAGTCAAAACTCTAGGTATTAAATTGAATAATGCAAGAGTTAGTTGAACATGTTAACTACCAAATGAGTAAATGAAATTGTATACAGCCAATAGATGAAGGCTGGAAAAAGAGGTTGCCTCCTTTAAACTTTTCTTTCTTTCTAGGTTTATTGTAACCAACTCAGATTGTTTCATTTTGCTTACAATAGTAGTAATATATTGAAATAATGACAAAAATATAAACCTTTTTTAAACAAAATAGTTGAAAAATTGAAACCCATAAATGAACCTTGAGCTAATGAAGCAAAAAAGTGATTGATCTTCCTGTTTCATTTGGTTTATAGTACAGAATTAAAATATACAGCCTAGTTTCACTTGATTGAAATGCCCTTTTGTGATTGAGAGATGTTTTTGTTGTTATTATCTTTTTTATTTTCTACTGGTTTTTTAAAGTTTTTAATCTGATATTTGAAATGTTTTACAGAATGTCTAGCATTCTATATGAAGTTCTATTGTATTGTTTAAAGTGAACTGAAAGTATATCAAAGCTTGATATTTTAGGTGATGTGGAGCATATGAACTTAGACCATATGGTGTATGAATTGAAGGAAGGAAGAGGTATAAAAAATTACTTCATACATGCTTATTATGTATTTAGTAGACTTCTTATGCTCATTTGGCTAGGAAAGGAATTTAAATATTGAAACCAATCTCTTACAGTTTGTTTTCCAAACTTGATACTGTTCAAAGACTTTCAGTAGCAAGTGGGTGTGGTATTTCTTTGTGTTCTCATGTTTAAACGGTTGGGATGAAGCTATCTTATTGCTAAAAGACTCTAAGTTAATCATTTTCAGATAGTCATCAGGGTGAAAATAATATTCAAGTGCACAGTTGAATTTTGCTACAGAATAAGAAATTCTGTAGATCCAAATTAAATATAATTATCATATTACTCCCCTAGCTGGGCACAACTTTAACATTGTGGTTACTGAGGGACAGGACTGAATTAAAGGTTGTCAAAAGGTGAAATGCTTCAGAGATGAAGTCTAGTGCTTAATTCCTGTCATAACACATCACAGATTTATACCATCATGTGACAACTTTGTCCTTATTCCTTTTTCCCTTCTTAAATATAGTCATTCCCTAAGACTACTCCTTTGACTTATAGCTGTTTTCTGTAAATATTTCCTAAGAGAAATTATCTTCTCATAGTTTAACCTATCATCTTGAAATGTATGAGTCTTAAATATACATGTCTATCCTTCACTTTGCTCCTAGAGTCCTGATTCATATATCCATTTGTCTCTCAAACATTCTCATTTGCATATCTTACTGTGGACCCAAGCTCAGTTTCTCCAAAGCAACATTTGCTTTCTCATACCTTCCCAATTGTACCATTTTGGGTATAGGTACCATTATTTTTAGTTTTCAGGCTAAGATTATGGAATCATTCTTTGACTTTTATGCTCCAATATGCTATATATTCATTTTGTCATTTTCAAATGTATTTGATTCATCTGTTTCTAACATTTTCTCTATCTTCCTCGTCTAAGTCGTTATAGCTTCTTACCTGAATAGATTCTGGAGATACTACAGGGCATAAAGCAGATTAGATTACTATTCTCAGGGAGCTTAAAAGCAATCATGACAACTACTTATTGCCTGCAACATAAAGTTCAAACTCACTTTATCAAATGGAAACCAACTGAAGCAACTGTCTCCATCTTCAGATGTTACTTGCTAGATCACTGTGCTATAGCCCACATAGCATCATTCCCTAATTATGTTTTTACTTGTCTTTCTCTCTTACTATACTGAGTTATAGGAGATGGAGATAGTAAGTTTATTTTTGTATTACATTGCCTAGCATAATACCTATCACATCAATGAATTTTTGTTCAATAGATGGATGAAAGAACATTGTAGATACTTTCATATACTTTGTCATTTAATTCAATGACCTTGTAAAGTGGAGGGAAATCTCTAACTTTTGAAATCTCTAACTTTAAAAATATTCCATTATTATCCTTAATTTGCTTGTCCAAACTTCCTCTTTCTACTTTTTTATGTAAATCCAGTCAGATCTCTTTACTATCTCCTGAATACCCCATCTATGTTCTTACCTGTTCTTTGAAAGCTTCTTTCCTTCCCTCTGTCTTGGTCTAATATGTTTGCCTTCTTTCTGAAACCCTCCCTTCTAACTAATATTGAAATGTTGCAATTATACAGTTGTTGACAACTGTATAATTTACAGTATGTTATATTGATCAGCATTATTCATTTTTATCTATACCATCATATTCATTCACTGTTTAATGTGAAGACTGTCTGATCTCCTCAACTTGACTGGGAGCTTTGTGTAGTTGGCTCTGTTTTCCTCTTGTTGTCTATGAGAATGTTAGAACTCCAATATTAAGTTAGCACTTTCTCCAAACATAACAATTGTGTATACATAATAGCACAGATTACTATTTAACAAGAGGCAGTTGTGTGGTCATCCATCCTTGTTATTGATATTTTTATTATCTTTAAGTATCACTGTAATTATAGTATTAAAATTACGTGACTGACTGGGTGTGGTGGTGGCTCATGCTTATAATCCTGGCACTTTTGGAGGCTAAGGCAGGAGGATCGCCAGAGGCCAGGAGTTCCAGATCAGCCTGAGCAACATAGCGAGACCCCATTTCTACAAAAAATAGAAAAATTAGCTGGGTGTGGTGGCCTATAATCCCAGCTTCTTGGGAGGCTGAGGTGGGAGTATTGCTTGAGCCCAGGAGTTTGAGGTTGCAGTGAGCTACGATGGCACCACTGCCCTCTAACCCAGGCAACAGAGGAAGACCTTGTCTCCAAAAAGAAAATTATACGACTGAATTCAGGCTAGTCAGATAATCAGTCAAACACCTAAAAAAAAAAAAAAATTCAAATTGTTGGAATTTTATAAAAAATATAGGTGGGCCATTTCTTTAATTGATGTCTGACAATTTTAGTAAATTAACTGTGTATATTTTATAATAACTTCTCTTAGGCTAATTGTTCTAGTCTTTTGTATTTCATAATGGATAAAAAAATGAAAAAGTTTTCTTAGAAGAAATAGTGTACTTTGAAAAGCTCACTAGTAACTACCATATTCAAGTACTTATATGTTTAAAACAGCAGTTTCAAATTGCATAAAGATGATTTATCAAGACCAGTTGTTTTGTCCATTAGCAAATATTGCATGTTAAGGAGAAGAAAACAGAGATTCCTATAAATCTCCCTTTTTCCTGCTTACATTGACATAATTTATTTTATCATTAGAAAAAGAGATAATAAAAGCCACCAAAATGTTTTTTTTTATATTACTATAATTAGGAGACAGGGTATTTGTCACACAAACAGCCTACCAATTCTTCCCTTGTTACTGTCTTCCTTTGTAACTCTTCTATATTCATTTCTTTTCTCTAACTCTATTTGATCAATTTTTCCATTTATTTATTTATTGTACATACTCTAACCTTATTCTAGAATAGTTTTAAGATGAATTCATGCTCTTTTTATTGGTCCCAATTACTTTAGTCTCCTATTGTCCTCACATCCTACCCACCTATATAAGTGTGATTTGTTCTTTATTTTCCTAAATGACTCTTTCCTCAGCAATTAGAAATACATCGGCTTAGTTGAGTGTGGTGGCACACACCTGTAGTCCCAACTACTTAGGAAGCTGAGGCAGGAGGATCATTTGAGCCCAGAAGTTCTGGGCTGTAATGCATGCTGATTGGGTGTCAATACTAAGTTCGGCATCAATATGGTGACCTCCTGGGAGCAGGTACCACCAGGTTACCTAATAAGGATGAACTGGCCCAGGTCAGAAACAGAGCAGGTCAAAATTCCCCTGCCAATCAGCAGTGGGATTGTGCCTGTGAATAGCCACTGCACTCCATTCTGGGCAACGTAGCAAGACCCTGTCTTTTATGAAAAAGAAAAGAAATATATTGGCTTGATGATGTGGTGAGCCATCTGTAGAATTGACCAGTACCTCCATAATTCTTTCCAATTGTAACTTAACTTTTCTTTCCAAGCAAAGGAAGCTGTTAATTTTTTCTTAAGTGTCTCACTGCAAGTTTTTGAAATATGTTCCAAAAATTTAGACCTATCACAGAAAGTTGTTAAATTTCTAAGTCTTAAATTCTTACATCACCAGCAAATTACTTTTATTAATATTTTAGGGACTAAAATAAAATTTACTCTCATGTTAAATTTAATGTCAAAGGTAGAGTTTTACTTGCATTTATGAGTCAGATCTCAATGTACCTAACATTTTTATTTTCAATGTCTAGTCACTGAATAGCTTTCCATGTTAGCTGTTTATGTGCATTGCTCTTCTTGATTTCTAATGGTTATGAATGTGTACAATAAAACAGCCTCATGCAGGTTAACTTTCTTATACTTCTATTGACTTTTTAAAAAAAAATCTGGCTTAGGAAATGGGAAGAAATAAACCAGAATTACTCAGAATGTTTTTTTCAAAACTGCTAGGGATTCTGTTAAGACTAGCTTGCTCTCTTTGCCATCCCTTCTTGGAAATCCATGGCTATAGTGAATCAGTATTACTGAAGGAATTTGAGATAGCCCTCAGGTGTGTTAGTATTCAAAAAGAAATTAGCTTGTATAGTACTCATTTATTTTTTTAAAGTTTTCAAAACTATTCATGGAAAAATTATTCAAAACTATTCATTTGTCTAATTTAACACTTTAGGAGAATAAATCATTTTATTATTAGACAATACTTATTTAAAATTTGAAAATCTAGTAACAGTTTATTAATAGACAAAGTACACATTTGAAACTGCAAATTTCAAATGTGTGTTTTGTCTAGTTATAAAATGATTTATTCTTCTCCTAATGGGTTAAATTGGACATACTTAGAGAAGTCGTTGGTTATTAGGAAAACAATCCTTAAAATGGTGTCCATTTCTTTAAGAAAACATTCAAATCTTAAGAAGCATATCCTAAAATTAACACAAAAGAGAAATTCTTCAATAAGTGTTATGTATTTTCAGAGTCTTCACTCTTATGTACTTTTGTCTTAGATAACCTTCACAAAATGTATCCTTTTTATAACCAGTTACCCTGAAAGTTGCCAGGTTTCACTTGTCTACTTTCTGGTCTGCCTTCAGCGTAGGTCCCTTCTTTTCTTCTCTCTTTACTCTTGAATTAATCCTCTACCTACTTCACAGGCCGATTCTTTGATGAGAATGAATCCCCTGTTGATCCGCAGCATGGCTCTAAACTGGCGGATTATAATGGGGATGATGGTAACGTAGGTGAGTATGAGGCAGACAAGCAGGCTGAGCTGGCTTACAATGAGGAAGAAGATGGTGATGGTGGAGAGGAAGACGTCCAAGGTGAGCGTGGGCCTGGCCTCCATGCTGTGACCGTGAAACCCACCTCTAAGCTTTTTGGTTGAATTTGTGTAGAATTTCCCCACTTATTTGTAGCAGTAATATCTTACTATCAATACAAAGAGGTTCTGTGTAGTTTTTCAGTCTTATTTTGAAAAGTATTTTATGATAGTAGTATTTATAGATCTGTAAGTAAATTATATTAAGTTTAAAATTTTTTGGTTATTATCTTATGTGTATTATTGATGCAGTTACAATTTGAAACTCAGAATCTTCAGAAATTTTAGAATTAAATTGTTTAAAATAGTTCTAGACTTTTCTTAAGGCAATTGCTCCCAGAAAATAATTTCTTTCCAATTTCTCATCTGAAAATACTTCATTATTCTAGGTACAAATATTACCCAGGCAGCTTTTTTGTTATAAAGAAAGCCACAAGGTCTCTTTCACATAGAAGATAAGATTATTTCACCACTGATACAGTATAGGAGGGCTGTTTTTGAAATTTTTTCTGAGAGTCTTAAAATTTATATTTAACAGCCAGTTTGTGAAGATTTATTTGTTTTATGTTTAATACACAGATTCAACATATTTTTCTTGTTAACTGTGTTACTGCTGAGCTTTTAACTTAGTAAAAGTTCAAAATCTACCTGTGTGCATGCAGCCCTACCCATGCATGCATATCAGAGTGTATTTCTTTACTGCAAGTTTTTAGGCCTGTTTTCTGCCTGCTTATATTGTTTAGTAGTATTTGTGGAGCCTTTTCTCTTTTCTATAAAAATTGATTATGACCTTAGTGTGTGATATGTTAAATTTTTATAATATGATGCATGAAAGTTTTTTCAGTATAAACTGTTTTGATTTCTTTCTTAGCTTTTTTTTCAAGTAACTAAATTTTTATTTAGGTTCATGATAATAATTGTTTTTATAAAACTCAGAAGAAAATATAGTTATTCTAGAGCACTATATAGTTAGTAGAAAAAAGGAAACTGGAGACTCTGACTTCTACCTAGACATTCTTTTAATAGTACATTGTAGTTTTGGGGAAAATATGGTTATTGGGTATAGAAAAGAGATTAATAACTGCTAGGAGTTATATAAGGATGATATATTAATGAGAATTTCTCAAATTTTTCTATAATATTGAGTAAATTATATTCACTTTTTATATAATTTCATCCCTTTTTCATAAATTTTACCATTTTTTCTCATTGCTTTTGTGATTTGTTTGGATTATATTTATTTACAATTATTTATAGCATCTTAAGGCTTTTTAATGCATATATAGCATATCACCAACTATATTATAAGCTATTGGAGGGCATGAATTTTCATTTATTTTGTCTTCTATTTTGTTTGTATCCTTTTCTGCTTTCATACCCACTTGCTACAGTACTTAGCACACAGGGCCCTCAATAAATGTCATTAACTGATAATTTTATGTTTTTCTCATTGAGCTTTTATTCTTATAACTATGAGTAGGGTAATAACCTTCTGATCTTATGAACTCGCTTGGTTTGCACTTTAAATATTCTCTAATTTTTTTTTTTCTTAAGGGCTTCTATCATCTCATTGGATAATTTTGAGATTTTTATTATAGCAATTTACTTCAACCATTATTGCCAATCATTTCTTATATTTTTGTCTATCTTAAAGTTGATGATTTTTATCACAAAATTTCAGTTAAATATTTTTATGTTTTTTATCCACAGTAGGTAAATTTATTTCATTGCCTTCTCTCTTTCTTGTACCCTTCCCCCTTCTTCACCCTGGTTCTCATTGCCACCTTCTACTTCAGGTCTTCAGTACCCTCATGCTGCCTTGCTTTCCCTTTCACAAGAAAAATACATTCACTGACTCTAGGCATACAAGTCAATGACCAAAGATGATATCCTCAGTGATTTAGGGAGAGAGTTGTTAAATTTTTGGGCTTCCTTATTTGCAAGTGATCTTACTTGACTGAGAGTTGCCATGTAACATTTCTTATCCCCATTCTGGGGTTCACCAGATAATAGCAGGAGGATAGGGCAAGCTACAAAGGGGACAGAGAACAGAAAGATGCAAGAACATGATCATTTCTAGCAAATAAAAAGGGATAAGTTTGGGTGAACTGACTAAAAAAGAATACTGAAGAGACCTCAATAATTTTAAATATGTTTTCAGGGATTCTTTAGATATAGTATTAACTGTCCAAAAAGTAGGGAGGGATAATTATGGCTGTTCCCTAATTTATCAACAAGTTGGATTCCAAATGTTTATTATTAAGTCAGAATATGTGGAATTTAAAAGCATTTCATTGAACCAATGTAGAAATAATGGTTTGGATCCCGGTACAATTTGTTCTTGTAGCTAAAACAGGCAGTAAAATAGAGTAGAAAAAATACATAAGGCTGAGAATCAAAAGACAGGCTTTGTATTGCTTTTCAAATCATTTAAACTCTCTGGGCCACAATTTCTTCATCTATATGTGAGAATATGATAGTCCTCAGTTCTAAAATTTTGTGGCCACATCACAGTGGAATCTCTATATATAACACAAGCAGTATGGGGAAAATGTGTTTCAGATTTCAGGATGTCTGAAACACATCTATTCCCAAACTCAAGAAAAAAAGCGGAAACTTCACTGCTATCATTGAGACTCTGTAACCAAAAATAACAAAAATTAAAGCATGCACTTCAGAAGCACTATTGAGGTTCTTTTGCAAGCTCTTCCCTGCTTTCTCTAGGAGGATTATTTGCTCAAGGTATGAGGTCCCAAGGATTAGAGATTCCAGTTTTGCAGAACAAGGTTGTAGCTTCAGCTAAGTACACTCTGACTTTGGTCTCCAAAATTCTGAATTGTGAAATGAAGTCTTTGGCAGCATCTCTGCCAATGGAAAGCTGAAGGATTCCAGCCTTATCTCTGATACCTGTTCATGCATATATTGATCATTGTGGTCAGCACTAGTTACAGAGTGTTTTCTTGTAGAATTAGGTGAGGGCAATTTTTCCTATGTTTACAATCATGGTTTATTTGGATTTCTCTGATTCCTAGTTTTCTGAAGCATAGTAAAGGAAGTATTAATTTATTTATGTTGGTATATAAATTTTTTTTCCTAATTCCTTTTAGTGACCCAATGAAAAGATTAACTAAAAGATTAATTCTGGAAACACTACACATCTGATGGATAATATATCTTTTAATTCATTCTTTATTGTACTAAGGAAATATATATTTGCAAATTTCCTTTTATCTTTAATCACATAGAAGTTCCAAATTTAATAGAATATGAAATGCATAAGTATTACTAAGTGTATACTTATGGAAGGAGGCTTAGCATAGTGCTTAAGTGAATATATTCTGGAGCCAGACTGCCTGGATTTGAATACTAGCTCGACCACTAACTAGCCCTATGAGATTGTGAGTTACCTAACCTCTATTCCTTAATTTCTTCAACTATAAAAAAGAAATATAGTTACCTAACTCAATAGTTGTTATGTAGATTAAGTGATTTAATATTTGTTCAGTTAGAACAAGGTCTTTCACACTGTAAGCACTATATAAGTGTTTTTTGAATAAAATAATTTTTAAAAAGTGAAAGCAAATCTAGAACTTTTTCTCTAGGTTGCCTGCTTTGGAGGGTCATTGTTCTTTGGCCTGTGGATTAACTTGTACTTTTTAGTGGAGCCTCACTGGCTTATTGCCTCAAGAAGTTCTTGCTTGGTAGAGCTTTCTTTAATAGAAGTAGTCCTTTCTTGACTTCAGAGGGAATTTACGAATTATTTAATAAATTATGAATGTCTTTATAATTATATTTCCTTTGATAGTTATTTTACCTTAATGAGCTATTTAAAGATTTTGCTTTCTAAAATGAAATAAAATGCCAGTACATGTAATTATATTTAGGGGTTATCTGTTATTCCACATCAGATTTGGAGGTGATTTAATAAAACTTTACAGATAAATGCTAAGAGGTTGTTGGTAGAAACTTGAATTCTAGGTAGAATAGCTATACTGAAAGTGGACTCTAGTTAGTGTAAATGATAGCTCAATGCAGTATTCCAAAGTCCTGTGAAATTCTGAAAAACAATGTGCTGGTACAATATTAAAACTTTATGCTAAAGAACATAAATAAAACCAAAAAAACCCTCCTTGTGTTTATTGCAACTATAAGACCACCTTCATATATATTATTAATATTTTGAGGTAGGAAAAAACAGTTATCTCTTTTACTGAGAAGATAATTAGAGGTTCAAAGAAGTTTAGGAACTAGATCATGTTTGTTAAATACCTACCCTAAGAGATTTCAGTTTTTCTATTCCTAGACTTTTACTCTTATTTTCTCTTTACATTTATTCATTTAAAAATCCCAAAAGGTAAAAACATTTTTTCCAATAATATTCTTGTTAAATTTCTAGAATTTCCCACTACTCTATGGTGATTAAGTCTTCATTTAACTATTAAAGTCCTAAAAGATGTTTACAGCCATCAGGCGAGGTTCCATAAATGAATCCTAAGGAGAGTTTTCCAGAGAAGTGCTGGTGATCATTTTTCCTTTTAAAACCAAAGATAATTTTTTTAAAGTACAAGAGAGTTCTTTGATAAGAGGTTGATTAGCATTTTACAAAATAAGAATGTGAATATGACTACAATTTAAGTCTTTACACATTAACAGATTTGGTAGTCATCAATCCTAGTGGATTAGACTATTAAAGATATGAGATCAGGTTGTTAAGAATATGGTGCAGACCGGCGCAATCCTAGCACTCTGGGAGGCCAAGGCGGGAGGGATTGCTCAAGGTCAGGAGTTTAAAACCAGCCTGATCAAGAGTGAGACCCTGTCTCTACTAAAAATAGAAAGAAATTAATTGGCCAACTAAAAATACATAGAAAAAATTAGCTGGGCATGGTGGTGCATGCCTGTAGTCCCAGCTACTAGGGAGGCTGAGGCAGGAGGATCGCTTGAGCCCAGGAGTTTGAGGTTGCTGTGAGCTAGGCTAACGCCATGGCACTCTAGCCTGGGCAACAGAGCGAGACTCTGCCCCCCGCCCCCAAAAAAGAATATGGTGCAAAATGGTTGCCTATGATTCTAAATGAGAAATTCTATAAATTTAATAGGAAAGTTGTTGAAAACGAAAGTTGGTTTGTTTGCCATTTTTGAAACAATAAAATTTTAGAGTGAAACTTAAGCTTAAAATAATAGATTTTTAGAAAGCTATAGTATACATATGAATTTGAATTCTAATGTATAACTTTTCTTTAAATTATATAAAATTGTATTTTCAGACAATTATGATAGTAACACCTCAATCTATCAAAAATAAGCTATTTGGTAATTGTCACTGTGAACCAGAAAGTGAGAAAAATAATTTTTTAAAGCTGCAGAGGAGCCAAAAGATGTCATAAAAAGTCATTTACTCAAAAGGGGCCCTCTTAGGCTTTGATTAAAATACTTTCCATTCTTGTCGTAATATAATTTTAATACTCTTGAGCAGTTTTATTTCAAAACTTGTAGTTTGCAGCAAAATTAAAAAAGAGGGATTGCTATTGGCAGATAAACTGACAACAATGCAAAGTAACAGCAGATAGCCAAGGAGTCAGAAAAGCCAAATAAATCAAACTCCAACACTGTTTGGAGTCACTTAAAATAACTACTCAAAGAGGCTTTGAGGATTTTACTATATAACCATATTATGTAATCATTTTTTTTTTATTTTTGGTAAAGAAAAGGTTAAATTTTGATTGGAATACTCCATTTAGGAAGTCAAGGGTAAACTATTTGCAGAGAAGCAAATAAATTTACTAAATTGTTAAATGTTGGTTGGGATTATGAGTGACTTTTATTTTCCTATCTTTTATTTTATAATTTTTACAATTCCAGTGTGGATTACTTTTATAATTAGAAAAAATTTTGGTTTTTAAAAGCATGAAAATATATACAGAAAGGTCTCTACCAAAACTTTAAAGGACTAAACCTTCTTCTAAATATAAATAATATATTTATATAAAAAGATTAAATCTTCAATGTTTATGTGTTCCTAATGTTTTGCTAGTTATATCTTCTAGCTCTGTTTCTGCCTGCCTATCCATCCATCTATCTCTATTTCTGCCTGTCTATTTATCTATCATCAAAAGATTTGTTAAAATTAAGTACTCTTCCAAAATAGTTATATACTTTTCACTCTTTAGCCAAGGAACTAAGAAATAGAACACTATTTGCAGGAGGTGTAAAATAACAAGCAGAAAACTATCTTAAGGCTCAGAAAAATTGAGACATCATTTAAATGGATTTCTGCTGTGATTTTAAAAATAATATTCTTGATACAGAATTATTTCACTTACAGATGATGAAGAAAGAGAGCTTCAAATGGATCCTGCAGACTATGGAAAGCAACGTTTCAATGATGTCCTTTAAGTCCTAAAGGAAAACTTCAGAAAACCTAAAGTGCTGTAAAATGGAATCATTTCTACTTTGTCATTTTGACGTTTGTTGTAAAGATCAGTTGTAAAGATACATTGAGATAGATTTAAGGAAAAACTTTAATGAAGGAATGTACCCATGTACATATGTGAACTTTTTCATATTGTATTAGCAAAGCAGAGACTTTTTTGGTTATGATACAGTTGAGCCAAAAACAGTTAATCCTTGCATTCAAAGCAAACTAATGTATATTTCACATTTTATTGAGCCTAATTACTTCCACAAATAGATAAACAGGAGAAAGTGGCTGTACAGGTTATATGTTTCACATGGCAACCACCATGAGAACAGGTATTCAGCTGAAAACTTTTTTTACACTAATATATTCTTGTTAGCCCATCAGGTGTTCTGTTCTAGCTACCCCTCATTTCATGCTTTTCAAGGAGTTATAACTAGAATAGTTACATAAAAGAGGGGCCCATCTAGCTCTAATATCTCAGGATTACAAATTAATTAAGTATTTCAGTGAAAAAAAAAATAAAGAGGGGAAACTGGAAGCCAAACTGGACAACATGTGTACAAAATCACCTCCATACTCCTTTTGTTTTACATGAGTGCCTATACGTTTTGGCAGATAAGCTTTCAGCTGAGCCCTAATGGAAGTTGAGATAACCTGCAAAGACATAACAATATTTATAAGTTGTACCTTACTTAGTTCTTGAAATTGTGGAATGCATGATTGACAATATATTTTCAATTTTTATTTTTTCAAGTAATACCAGTACTGTTTAACTATAGCCAGCACTGGCAAAACTTTTTATATTTTCAGACTTGAAGTTGGTGAAGATATTCATGATTTAAATACCAGATCCTGAAAGTAGCTAAATATACTTTGAACTGAATCTGCAATTGGTATTTCAAAGCTTTTCTGGTAGTTTTAGTGATCTTATTTGACTAGATTTTTTTCACAAGTACTAAATAAGGAATTTTAACAGGTTTTTATTAATGCACAGATAAATAGAAGTACAGTGGGATCTATAGCCGTTTTATTAAAATAGCTTAAAAGTTTGTAATAAAAACGAATCTTTGTAATTACTTAATATGTTAGTTAAGAACCCATCAGGCTCATATTTGCTGGACTTAAAAAATTCTTTAAATGCATTTCTTTTTGAGACTATTCAGTAGAGTAAGCTAAGCTAATCCTTGTTTTCTGATTTAAAGCACTTTTAAATCTTATCCTGCTCCCCTAAAACAAAAGGTTTTGATCTTAAGGGGAAATTTAAGGTTGTTAACCCTGTTTTTCAGAAGGGCTACTGTTAATTGCATATAAACATAAAATGCCTCCCCCCCATACTAACAAGTTCTAGTAAAAATTCAAACTTACAGAGGTTGTCCACTTGTTGAGGTGCAAAAATTTTTAAGACTTCAGTTTGAAATTATTTAATGACTAGGAAAAGATGCAGTAATTTACTAAAATTGTTTTTCTACCATATCAAAGTAAACAATTCATGCTTTTGTTATCAGTAGGGTCAGGCCTACAATGAATAGGTATGGTGGTTCACAGAATTTTTAAAATGGAGTTAAAGGGAAGTAATGTACATCTTTTGGGCATTAGGGTAGGGAAATAAATCTAAAAGCACTCCTAGTAATACTTCATATTTAATATTGTAAAATCTTTACAAATGAAAACCATGAAATTACCTGACTTTAGTTCCTTTATCATAAAAACAATCACTTGGTTATATTGTAGTTATTACTTACACATCAAAATTTCTTTAGTTAGCAGTCTAGACACTTTATAAAGTGAGAAATCTTGGACCAATTGATAATATTTCTGACTATATTAATATTATAGTGCTATAAAATAATATGTGAGTCTCAAAGTTCTGACATTATACAGTCTGTATTAGACATGCTGTTTTTATAATGTTTTACTTCTGCCTTAAGATTTAGGTTTTTAAAATGTATTTTTGCCCTGAATTAAGTGTTAATTTAATGGAAACTCTGCTTTTGAAATCATCACTTACTGGGTTCTAATAAATTAAAAATTAAACTTGTCTTACTGTTTTGCTGATTCTGATACATATGCAAACATCACACTCGTGATGTAAATAGTTATATTTTAACTAAAATCTGAGTAAATTTAGCACTCATTTTAAATTAAGCTAAACTAGAATACCAGAAATTTTTACAATAAGGCTCTTTACTGTAGGGCTGTAGGGCTAGTTTACTGTAGGGCTAGTTTATTCAATGATATTGAATGCCTATTGTATGCTCAGCATTGTTCTATGTAGTAAGATAACTGGATAAGAAAGACACAGTCTCTGTTCTCTTGGAGCAGACATTCAAGTGGGGGCAGTCAAACAATACACATGTAAACAAATGAGCCAGATAATTTTAAATAGTGTTAAAGAGCTATTAAAAATAAAACAATGTTACAAGGTTTCAAATAATTAGATTTTCACTCAACTAAAACATTACAGTTGCGTGGCTGGAGCATAATGAGCAAGGGGAAGAGAAAGTGGCTGAAGAGGTATGGAAGGGGACAAGATAGTGAGAGACTTGTAAGTTCAGGTCACTATTACTGACCTGTAAAGTGAAAACACAGAACATAAAATATACATGGAAGGATGATTCCAGAAGAAATGCAAATATGACTTCAAAATCATTTTTTAAAATGTCACACTATTTTTAAAAATCTTAAGACTGTGTCTTTTAAACTTCTCATTTGTGTAATCACATAACAACAAAATTTGCTAGAATATGAGGAAAGAGAATCTATAAAAAACATGATTATGAGGGGAGGCAGTCCCATTACTTCCCATAATGCCTGACCTTGGAAACTTCTGTTCCCCCATGTTTGGCTGTATGTCTCCAATGAGACAAACAGTGTGGCATTAATACATTTCCAAGTCTAGGATATTGAGTCTTCACATCACATGTGGGCAATCAATATTCAGTTCTAATTGGCTACATCAAGCCAAATCAATTTCTTTTTACTCACTAAGGATTCTAAATGAAAATTCAACCAGCTAACCCAGGAAAGAGGGGAAATTTAATGGTCTGTGTACAAAAACTGCATAAAGGGCAGCAGTCCCCTAGGCTTAAGGAAAACTGAAAGAAGGACTTGAATGCAAACTCCCATTTCTGCTTCTCTCTGCTTGTTACCTTCAGTGTCTCAGACCTGCTCCCCACTCAAAGTTCTAACCATGGCTTCTAACAAATCATATTTTCTTAGTGTTTCTATCTAAGAGGCATTGTTCCTCTTCCCTTAGTTTGACTTTTAAAAAATTGAGGGAAGGGCTGGGTGTGATGGCTTATGCCTGCAATCTCAGCACTTTGGAAGACTGATGGGGAAGGATTGCTTGAGGCCAGTTCAAGACCAGTCTGGGCAACATAGCGAGACCCTAATCTCTAAAGAAAACAAATTTTTTTAATTAGCCAGGCTTGGTGACATGCACTTACAGTCCTCGGAGGCTAAGGCAGGAAGATTGCTTGAGCCCAGGAGTTGGAGGCTACTGCGAGATATGGTCTCCCCACTGCACTTCAGCCTGGGTGACAGAGCAAGACTCTTCCCCCAACTCCTCCCCACGCCCCGTGCTTCACACACCCCCACCTCCAAGTAGTGTGACTTGACTAGTACTCTTGGATTAGTAGCAACTATCATATAAAACTAGACAAGATATATTAGGCAACTATTTTCAGCCAGCACAAGACTACTATCTCTGTAAGAAGGGGAAACTTAACAATGAGCCCCACAATGACCCAGCTTCCTGTGGTGTAAACATGCTGAAATCAGAGAAGACCACAGTGGTTTTCCCTAGCTGAGAAGACAGAGATCATAGTGAGGAGCAGCTGAAACATTTGGAATCTGTGGGGTGGGTTACCAAAGAGGGAGCTGTTCATAGAGGTGGCCCCAAAAAAGTCCATGGCTGAGGGCTGAGCTGTCCATCCTCAGAGCAAGACCACCTGATGATACCAGATAGTAGTTGCTACAGGGTTGAGAACAGAATAGAGATATCAGAGGTTAAGAAGTGTTGGTGCAAAAGGGACATTGGATTTCTGGGATTGCCAAAGTGGAGATCTCTTTAACAATTGTGGCAGCAGCTGGAACGCTCAAAAGGCTGCACCTTAGGAGTAAAGACCATGCCATACAGAAAAACCTACTCTAGACTTCCCCAGCAAAGCCTAAAATCAATTATTGACATGATTGGCAGGGCAGGCTGGGCATGGTGGCTCACACCTGTAATCCTAGCACTGTGGGAGGCCGAGGTCAGAGGTTTGCTTGAGCTCAGGAGTTCAAGACCAGCCTGAGCAAGAGTGAGACCTGTCTGTACTAAAAATAGAAAAATTAGCCAGGCATTATGGCTCATGTCTGTAGTCCCAGCTACTAGGCAGGCTGAGGCAAAAGGATCACTTGAACCCAGGAGTTTCAGGTTGCAGTGAGCTATGATGATGCCACTGTACTCTACCCAGGCAACAGAGCTAGACTTTGTCTTTAAAAAAGAGTCTTAAAAGAACAAAAGATTGTGCAGCGGACCTGTCCTTCCAACTCAGCAAGACCTGGACATGTGGCTGTGTCAGAAGTCCTGTCTCTGCCTGGTGTGGCCTGGGGGCAGGGTGGAGTGGGAGGTGTATAAAAAAAGAAAAGAAAAAAAGATTGGCATGGGAAACAGATTATGGAGATTAAGGATTGAGTCTTGTCAAATTAGGACTTGCAAAACTTTGTGGGTTTTTTTGGATTAGAAATTGGAGATAGGGGTGTGAAGCCGGAAAAGTCACTTCCCCTGCCCAGCCTCAGTTTCCCCACCCAGGAACATTAGAAAGTGGAACCAAAAATATGGAACGCTTCACAAATTTGCGTGTCATCCTTGTGCAGAGGCCATGCTAATCTTCTCTGTATCGTTCCTATTTTAGTATATGTGCTGCTGAAGCGAGCATGTTGCAAAACTCTAGGCTTTCTGTAGCTATGAACTAACAAAGTACAACACCAAGCATATATAAGTTTAAGTGACCACTCAGTGACTGAAATGCCTACTAAAAAAAGAATCATCAGTTTTCGCAGAAGATAACAGATTCCAGAATCTCTCTCTTTACAACATATTATTTACAATTTCCAGTGTTCAGTTAAAAATGACTAGACATATAAACAATAAAATGTGATCCATAGTTTTAAGAAATTGAGATGGATGTTTTTATTGGTTGTTACTTAAGACAGCTATTATAAAAATGTTCAAAGAATCTCAAGACATGAAAATTGGGCTGGGCGCGGTGCTCACGCCTGTAATCCTAGCACTCTGGGAGGCCGAGGCGGGTGGATCGCTCAAGGTCAGGAGTTCGAAACCAGCCTGAGCAAACGCAAGACCCCATCTCTACTAAAAATAGAAAGAAAATTAATTGGCCAACTAAAATATATAGAAAAAATTAGCTGGGCATGGTGGTACATGCCTGAAGTCCCAGCTACTCGAGAGGCTGAGGCAGAAGGCTCGCTTGAGCCCAGGAGTTTGAGGTTGCTGTGAGCTAGGCTGACACCACGGCACTCTAGCCTGGGCAACAGAAGTGAGACTCTGTCTCAAAAAAAAAAAAGACATGAAAATTATAAAAAACTTAATGGAATTTGAACTGCAAAGTACAATAACTCAAATGAAAAATTCATCAAACGAGTTTAATAACAGATTGGAGATGGCAGAAAAATGAACTTGAAAACGTACAAATGGAGTCATTGTATAAGTATTTGGAAATATAGGGCTGAAATGTTGAGAGACCCAGAAACGTGGATTTGGGATTCCATTTGTTGAAATTAATGATCAGCCCTTAAGATGCTGTCCATCCTACTCCCCGCCACAAGATTCCATCATGGCAGAACAATGATCATTCTTTCAGCTCCTTTTTTTTTTTTTTTGAGATGGGGTCTTGCTTTGCTACCAGGCTGGAGTACAGTGGCATGATCTCAAACTTCTGGGCTCAGGTGATTCTCCTGCCTCAGCCTCCTGAGTAGCTGGGACTGTAGGTGTGTGCCACCACACTGGCTAAATTTTCCTATTTTTGGTAGAGATGGAGTGTTGCTCTTGCTCAGGCTGGTCTCCAATTCCTGGCCTCAAGCAGTACTTCCACCTCAGCCTCCCAATGTGCTAGGATTACAGGCATAAGCCACTGTGCCTAGCCTCAACAGACTACTTTTTAGGGCAGTTTTCCGTTCAAAGTAAAATTGAGCAGAAAATACAGAGTTCCCACATACTCCCTTCCTACACACATACACACAGAGCCTCAGTCACCATCAACATGCTGCACTAATGTAGAATGTTACAGTTGATGGACCAACATTGACACATCACAATCAACCAAAGTCCACAGTTCATGTGAAGATTTATTATTTGTGTTACATTCTATGGCTTTGGACAAATGTGTAATGACATGTATCTACCATTATAGTACCATGTAGAATAGTTTCATTGTCCTAAAAATCCCTTGTGTTCCACCTATTCCTCCTTCCTTACCCCTAAATCCGTGGTCACCACTGATGTTTTTACTGTCTCTATATCTAGAATGTCATATAGTTGGAATCCTACAGTATATAGCCTTTTCAGGTTGGCTGCTTTCACTTAGTAATATGCATTTAACATTCCCCCATGACTTTTCATGACTTAATAACTCATATCTTTTTAGTGGAATAATATTCCATTGTATGAATGTACCACAGTTTATCCATTCTAAAGGACATTTTTGTTGTTCCAAGTTTTGGTAATTACGAATAAAGCTACTATAAACATTCATGTGCAGGTTTTTGTGTGAATATGTTTTCAACTCATTTGGATAAATTCCAAGGTGAAATATTTTTAATGTAGTAAGATATACATAAAATTCACTATTGTACCTATATACAATTGAGTGGCATTAAGTATATTCACAATGTTGTATAACTATCACCATTATCTAGTTCCAGGACTTATTTTTATTTTTATTTTTTTTGAGACAGAGTCTCACTCTGTTGCCTGGGCTA
>VBSM01001044.1:9468644-9488645 GCA_008086735.1 Cheirogaleus medius | reverse complement strand
TCTATATATTTTTAGTTGGCCAATTAATTTCTTTCTTTTTAGTAGAGATGGGGTGTCTCTTGCTCAGGCTAGTCTCGAATTCCTGAGCTCAAACGATCCACCCGCCTTGGCCTCCCAGAGTGCTAGGATTACAGGTGTGAGCCACCACGCCTGGCCTAAAATTAAGTAAAATTTAAAGTTAAGTTCCTCAGTTACACTAGCCACCTTTCAAGTGCTAAGAGGCCATATGTGGCTAGTGGCTACTGGCTATTGAATAGCACAGGTCTAAGGGAAGAGAATTAGAGGCAGAGGAAACAACAAATACAAAGTCTTTGTTGCAGGTATGCATTTTCTCAAACAATGGTTAGTTGGCCAGTATGACTAGAGTACAATAAGAAAGAGGTAGGCAATGTGGTCAGTGAGGTAGCCAAGAGTCAGCTAATGAAAGCCTTCCATGTCTTAGTGAAGACTTTAGATTTATGGGGGTGATGGAAAAATTTTAAAAATTTAAAATCATCACTGGCTGCTGTGTTGAAAAGAATAAAGGGGTTCAAGAGTGAAGCAAGAAGACTATAAAAGGCCAGCGCGGTGGCTCACACCTGTAATCCTAGCACTTTGGGAGGCCGAGGTGGGCGGATTGTTTGAGCTCAGGAGTTCGAAACCAGCCATCTCTACTATAAATAGAAAGAAATTAATTGGTCAACTAAAACAATACATATAGAAAAAAATTAGCCGGGCATGGTGGTGCATGCCTGTAGTCCCAGCTACTGGGGAGGCTGAGGCAGGAGGATCGCTTGAGCCCAGGAGTTTGAGGTTGCTGTGAGCTAGGCTGACGCCAGGGCACTCTAGCCCGGGCAACAGAGTGAGACTCTGTCTCAAAAAAAAAAAAAAAAAAAAGAAGACTATAAAAGTTGTTATAGTATTACAAGTGAAAGATGATGGTTCTTGAACTAGGGATGTAGCTGAGGTGATGGGAAGTGTTTAGATTCAGTATATATTTTGAAAGTTTAGTTTATTGTACTTTCCAATTGGACCTTGGGTATGAGAAGGAAAAATTGCATTCAGTAAGGTGAAGAACACTAAGGGAGAAGCAGGTCTGAGAGAAAGTTAAGAGTTTAATTTTGACTATATAAAGTTTCAGATGACCATTGCCATCAATAAGTGCAATACTGGAGCAAAATGACAGTTTTGATATATTTTTGATAATATGATTTTACAATATTTAATATGAATATTGCTGCCTTAGTGAGTTGACATAAGCAAGTAACAAAAACATATACATCCTAGAGAAAGAATATTAATATAAAATAGATTGTGAAGTACATACACCTTATATTTCAGGTAAAAGGTAAATATATTCCATATACTCTGGAATTAGGGACCTACTGAAAGACTACTTAAGATCCGAGATACTATACATTATTTAATGAACATCCTATATCATTAGTGTTTTCATACAGCAGTTTTAAATTGAACATGCAAGATAGGTGCAGTGGTGTGTACATATAGTCCCAGCTACTTGGGAGGCTAAGGTGAGAGGACTGCTTGAGCCCAGGATTGTAAGTCTAGCCTGGGCAACACAGTGAGGTTTCAACTCTTAAAAAAAGAAGAAGAAAAGAAAAAAATGAAAAAAAAGCATGCAAAAATTCCTGCGACTAGTTTTTTTTGCATTATATTTTTCCCATGGCCACTGATTTGCATCTAAATATACCTCCCAGTTTTTAAAAGTTCATATTTTTAGGTCTTTATTTCATTCTAAAATTTTGGATAAGGTTGAAAGGTGGTCTTACAATGACCTATGTAACAGAGGAAAATAAACTGTCAAACAGAGGTAAGAAAAATAAACTCACAGGACACAATTGACCCTTTGGAAAAAAAATCTCACAACTACCCCCTTTGTTTTGTTTAATTAAAACACCTGTGGTCTAAATAATTATATCTAAGACTTCATTTTCTCAACCTTTAAAGGCTTAAGCAGATAGTAGGGGTGTGAATTCCCTGCTCCCACTCTCTGCCTCAGTTCCTGCAAGAAATACATTTCAAGGACTCAGATAAACTGGCTTCACAGAGAAAAGGGAAAAAAAATAGCAAAAGCAAACACCACCGCTCTGCAGCTGTTCCTGTTATCAGTCTGCTAAAGCGGAGAAAAAAGCCATCCTTACCCTTTAAAACACGAGCGGCTTTTCCTCAGTGGCCTGGCATTTTCACTCCTTTCTCTGTGTGCCATGGCCACTTCCTCCTTCTCTCTCTCTTTCTTTCTCAGGAAAATAAATAAACTTTATACTTCTTCCTATCCTAAACCCTGTGAGAATTCTTTCTCCAACACTCCATGAACATCTAGTAAATTTCTACCCTAACAAAGGTTACTGAAACTTAAAAGACATTAACAACCACCATTTAAGGAGCAAGGGAAGCACCTTGCTAAGTGCTCTCATAATCTAATTTGAGCTTCACAACAATTCACTTAGATACTGCAGAAAAGAGACTAGTAGAAAAAGACCATGGGCTGTAAATGACAGCTGAGGTGAAAAACAGAATGCAACAGTTATCCTTTGTGAAAAAATGATGTTAAAATGTTAAATAAATTGCAAAAGGACTTAGTCATACTACCAGCAACCTTTCTAAACTTAACAAAGCTAACAATGATAACAACACTGCCAGAGGAGGTGGTATAATGAGCAGATGGAGGCTTGAGACCTGATTGTATTTACTAGCTGATTGTGTCTTTGAATAAGGCATCTGGTTTTCTTTTTTTCCTTTATCTTTTCTTTTTTAAAATTTCAGTGTCTTCAAGGGTATTCATGTGAACAAACACCACCTATTCTACTTACCTCTCAAGGTTGTTGGGAGAATCAAAATGCATAAAAAAGTATTTTGTAAATGGCATATTTTAGTTAAGTTTTAGAATCATGAGGGTTTGAAATAACTACTTCTTGGAACTTTTTCCCAGAAATATTTTTAATTTTATCTCATTTAAAATAACCAGTAATAATGGGGGTAATTGTTTAGCTTACTGCTTTCTTTTGCTTTCCATGATACATATTGGATAATCAGTAATTATCTGTTGATTTCCATTTAGCTTTTCAGGAATGTATTATTTTGTGGACTATAACTAGTTCTGTGCTGTGTATACCACCATCTCTCAATAAATGTTACATTCAAAGCATTTTTGTACTAGGAAGATTTAGGGTGCAAATGAACTCTGAACTCTGATAGGATCTGTTGTATATAAGGTTTTCAGAAGACAACCCACTTATGTGCTCCATGCTTTGAAACAGAAACAATCAGATTCATAAGGGCATGTTATTTCTGCTTACCTCTCAGCCTCATATCTTGCCATCCCCCCCCCTTCTCCCCCAAATCCTCTTTCCCTGGCGCACAGAACTACTTCCCCAACGGCATCAACACAATCTCATCTTTGGACTTTTTCGTTTGTTGTTTACTTCATCTAGACACTCTTTCCTTATGTCTCACTTAGATGTCATCCATCTTATGAAAGCCATCTCAGACCCCCTCACCAGCACCCTCGTGTCCTCCAATGCCTGTTATTCCACTCCTTGTAGTCACTTTATCACATCGTATTTAAATTGTTTACTTCTGTGACCACTTTCAATAGACTGTGAAGTTTGGGAGACAGTGTCCAAGTCTGCCTCGTTCAATGTTGTATCCCTTGCATCTAGTATTTTTTCATTGAATATTTCTTGACCGAATAGTGAAAGTTGCTTACAGTTTTAGTTAAAAGATAATGCTCTTCCAACCACTAGGACTGGTCGCTCTGGACTGATACATTTTCACTTTGTGGCGCTGTCTTTTGATCTAAGCTTGTAGGTGGGAGCCCATTTGTTTCAACCTGCAGAACTACCTTAGACACTGCGTGGAATCGAAGGGTGTGAATTTGTATGACTGATCCAAGAGCGACTGTTATGCCCTCTAGGCAGTGACCTGGAAAGAGGACCTTAAGGAGCCACTGAGATCCCAGGAAAGGCTTGCGGGATGCCCCCAGCCTCAGCCAGCCTTGTCCACAAACCACCTCCTCCAGCGCGCCAAGCCGTTAGTCCCACCTCGTCCCCTCGGCTCCACCCACCTGGCTCACCCACATTACTAAACCCTAGCAGCCAGGAAGTGCGACGCGTTCCTAAGCCCCGCCTCCGGGGCGAGGGCGCGCTCCCCCTCCCAGCTCGGCCTAAGCAGTTCCGTTAGCAGCGGGAGGAAAAACCGTCCTTCGGGTCCCCGCCTCTCCACTCCTAACGCTTTGCTCCCTACTCCCCCTGCGACCACTACACAGCCGGCTACGGAGGCCCCTAAAGTACAAATATCCCCCCAGGCCATTGCGTATCCTGTTAGGTTTTGTCCTTTCTTACTTCTTGCGGTCCTACGGCCCTGTGTTCTATTTTTGTCAGGAATTCAAACTCGGGAGTTTCTTCTGGCGTAAGGAACTTCAACGCTGTTCACGGAAGTAAAAGTGTTTTTTTTGTTCTTCTTGTTGCCTCTGTGTCTGCCCGCATTCCTTCCCTCCCACCTCGCGGAATTGTGGCGGGAGGGGGAGGAGGAAGGCAGGGCGCCTGCGCGGAGAGGCCGCTTTCCATCCGGGTCCCTGCCCGTGCGGTGCAGCAGGTCGGTAGGCGGGAAATGGCGACTGGCTGAAGGAGCTGGTTCTGTTGCTGCTGCGGGCTAAGCGGGAAAGACACCACACATTGCGCAGTCGGGACCATCGCCGGAGCCTGAGGACACTTCTCTGTCGTCACAGTTAGGTAATCCTCTTCGTCCAGACGTTGCTGCTGCTCCCAATTTTAGTCCTCCTCCTCTTCCAGGGCCGTCTGCCGGGATCTCCTCCCCTTCTCAACCCGGTCCTCCAGCGGCTCCAGCGCCTTGGTAGGCATGTACTATTGGCGCCTCGTACGTCCACTGTGTGGAGCCGCTCTTCTCTGGACTTTCCCCTGGGAACCAAAGGGGAGCTCACTTCCCGCCAGCTTCAGCTCTTAGGCTGCGGCCTGCGTTGTGATTTCTGGGGTTAGATTTCACTTTGCTACCCACCCCCACTCTGATCTCACGTTCCTAGTCCCCAACCCTGTGGTCCCTCTGGGTACTTAAGTTAGAAGATCAGCTTTTCTAACCTTCTTGGCTTACTTGATGTATTTGGTATTTCATTCTTTCTAGTAGGGTGCTTCCAGGGGGGCGTTGCTCTATCTCAGTTCTTATAAACACCTTTTGAAAATCTGAGAGAAGGGATTTCACTAAGTTCTGTTTATCTTTTGTACCGTTAAAATGTCGAGTTGACATTGTTACTTTTTCAAATCAAGAGTGGTAGTAAAGAACAGCCCATGTGGAAGGCCTCTGGTTTCCATAGTGGTCAACTAAGAGTGAATCTTATTATCCTTAATATTCTCTGCTTTCTTTGGATACTAAGTGCCTGTATGAGTGTTTACTTTTTCTTTCTTGACCAGAATTATGTGTTAAATAATTGTGTAAGTAAAACGTATTTATTTACTTCTCACCCTAGTGGTGGCTGGATGTGTGAATGATGTTAAGTACTTTAGAGTACCTCAGGGAAGCCTAAAGAGATACTGCTCGTAAACTTCCCTGAGATCCTGAAATGAAAAGTACTTAGTAGATGTTCCTCCGAGGCAGGGATTTATCTTTCTAATGCTAGTAAAGCAGTACAAAAGATTACTGTCTAACGTGGTTATACAAATTAGTGACTTGAAATGATAGATTTATCTGCGTAATTTTCAGATTGTAGATTGCTTTATATTCTGTCTCCCCAATCTTTGGCAAGTTGTAAATTTTCGTTGGTGATCCAGCTGTTACCCTTTTAAAAGCCAGGATCATGGCAAGTTAAAGCTAGTTTTTTTTTTCTTTCTTTTTTTTTTAAACATGAAGATCAGTTGTCCATAAAGAGAATTGATGAGGCTGTTGGTATTTTTCAGAATTTGTTTTTCAATTGTGTTGAATTTGGGGCCTTTGTAGTTGTCTTTTTTCCACTAACCAAATTAAAATGTTAAAAAGTGATGCATATCGGTTGATATTTATAACTCAAAAGCTTTCAGCTTTGTAGGTCCAACTTAGAAAACGTCACTGCTGTTAGTATGATATTAGGATTAAATTTCAGAAGTAAACAGGAACACACAAACATCACTATAATAGTCTCATTTGGTAGACTTTGCCCAAGGTCATAAAGAAAGTCAAGGCAAAATGTAGCTCTTATGTGAAGCAGTCTTTTAGGATTGAGTTGAACTTCATATTTCTTCTCCAGGACCAATAGAGGTGAGAAGTGGAGGTACAGGTACGTTAACTAGTTGCTTAGGCAATTTGTTTAAAAAATGGGGCCAAATATATGACTTAAAGGGATCTAAAATGTTGATCTGTTGTAGGCTTTGTATTTTAATGACCTTTTCAGATATTTTATAGCGTTAATTTTTTTATTTTTTTGAGACAGATTCTCACTTTGTTACCCTGGCTAGAGTGCCGTGGCGTCAGCCTAGCTCACAGCAACCTCCAACTCCTGGGCTCAAGCAATCCTACTGCCTCAGCCTCCCAAGTAGCTGGGACTACAGTCATGTGCCACCATGCCTGGCTAATTTTTTTTGTATATATATTTTTAGTTGTCTAGCTAATTTTTTTCTGTTTTTTTAGTAGAGACGGGGTCTCCCTCTTGCTTTTGCTCAGGCTGGTCTCGAACTCCTGAGCTCAAACAATCCGCCTGCCTCCGCCACCTGGAGTGCTAGGTATATTATAGGTGTGAGCTACCACGCCGGGCCAGTATTAATGTTTTTAATAAAATTTGATTTACAGTTAGCTGAATGAGCATTGTAAACTATGTTTTCGAGAGTTCTCCCAGATTTTCTAATAATATGTTCATTGAGTACCTGCACTCTTTTTAAAATTTTTATTTTTTTCTCAGATCTTGCAGGGAAGAATCAAAACTTAAAAGCAAAGCTTTAAGTGATATAGCCTTTAACCCTTGTAGATGTGTAGCTATATAGAAAATCCAAATAGGATTGCATAGGAATACCAAATAAGATTGGTATGTTTTACAATATTCCATTCTACATAGTGTCTCTTGGGCATTTCATTTGAGCTAGTAATGTTTATTCTTTTTCCACTGTTAAGAAATTAAGAATTAGGGAGGTTTTATTTTTCCCAAACAAATTTAGCTGATTTCAAGTTTGTGATTTCTGGTCAAGTGGTTTCTTCATGAGATTATTATGTAACAAAATCCATCTAATGCTGGTTAAACTTGGTCTTGTTCAGAAAGAATGTACTAGATTCATAACTATAGAATTATTTGTCAATTGAGTAAAATGGTATTAATTTATCTCAGTCATAGGAGACTATGCTTTGGATTAATGAGATAAATAAAGTGGATTGCCAGAATTTGAAAAAAGCAATATCTAATTATATTTGTAATTTATCAAGTTGTTGTGAAAGCATAAAGTAGAAAAAACACTTTAAGTCACAAATATCAAGTGTGCTGAGAGGACTTCATGTATGGTATGCTCTAAGTAATTTTTCTTGGTAGGTTAAGAAGTACCTGACCATTTTAACTGGATTGGCTACAGGGGGTTATTTGTTCTACTTTGAGGATGAGGAGATTTAACAGACATGAAACTGTACAATTGCAATTTTAATTTCCACTTACTTGACATTTGCCATGAGGCATATATCTAAGCCAGCCATATATTCACTAGTAGTTATATGACTACATTAATTTTTAATTTAAACTATTAAATTGTAATTGGCCCTACATTACAAATATGTAGACTAGGTAGTTGACTGTATTGTATAATTTGAGAATTGCCAATGCTTAACTTTACTTGTATCTTTTCAGTGTTTTATGCAATTCTTTCTAAAATATCCTGTTTTAAATCAGAAATTCCCTGGAAGAGAAACTTTATTGTCTTTTATTGGCAATATTAGCACAGATTAGCTATCAAATAGACTTACTGATACCATACACAGGTGAGGGTTTAGAGAAAAGGGAATATAGAGTTAAATTTTTATGTAATGACTGTGATCAGGAGAGGTGTAGAATATAAGATCATTGTCTAGGGAATCCTGGCATGGTGAGAGTAGAGTAATAGTGAGAAGCTTGGGCCTTTTGGGGTCCTTTGGGAACCTGACAGTAAGGAATGATGAGACTAAGTGTGGCCTCAAGAAGAATTGTAAGACCTTAAGGACAATTATTTTAACATAAGGTCACAATAGGCCATTTGACTATATTAGGGACCTCATATTTTATTGTATCCATAGCCTCCTGTATTATATTGAAGAAAAGGGAATATGTCTAGGTTTTCTTTTCTTTTTGGGACAGAGTCTTGTTCTGTCACTCTGGCTAGAGTGCAGTGCTGTCATCATAGCTCACAGCAACCTCAAACTCCTGGGCCCAAGCAATCCTCCTGCCCCAGCCTCCTGAGGTGGGGGGCGGGGGCGGGCTACACGCATACACCATGACACCTAGTTAATTTTTCTATTTTTTGTGGAGACAGGGACTTGCTCTTGCTCAGGCTGGTCTTGAACTCCTGACCTCAAGAGAACCTCCTGTCCCAGCCTCCCAGAGTGCTAAGATTTCAGGCGTGAGCCACTGTGCCCGGCCTAGATTAAACACAAATCATGAATTGGCAGCATCCTTGGGGTTCTAGCAATCATGCTTTCTTATCTTCCTTCCTTTCTTTCTTTCTTTCCTTTCTTTCTTTGAGGCAGGTTCTTGTCTGTTGCCTGGGCTAGAGTGCAGTGGCATCATTATAGCTCACTGCAACCTCAGACTCCCAGGCTCAAGCCCTCCTCCTGCCTCAGTCTCCCCAGTAGCGGAGACTATAGGTACATGCCACCACGCCTGGCTGATTTTTCTTTTTTGTAGAAAATGGGGTCTTGCTATGTTGCTCAGGCTGGTCTTGAACTCCTGGCCTCAAGCAATCCTTGAGCCTTGGCCTGGCAAAGTGCTAGGATTATAGGGGTGAGCCACCATGCCTGGCTGTAGTCAGGCTTTCATAATAGGTATATTAATTTTGGGGACAAGGAAATGTGTTTACTGCTTTCGTTAAAGAAACCTAAAACTACTAATAGAAGGCACTTGAATACTTTAGAAACAATTTGGATTAAGATTTAGTAATAGCAGTTTGTATAGTTTAGGAAGAATATTTTCTTCCTTTGGATGAAAACTTACATATTGAGAAATTGGGAACAGAAAAAGCAGAGAAGTTGCTAAAAATAAATAAGAGTATAAATAACTTGCTATTTTAAGTTTCTCATGTTGACCAGTTAAAATAATCTTTAGGAATTTCAAAGTATGTTTTATTAAAAGAAGTGTATATTATTTGTTAAGGAAAAATATCCAGAACATATAAATATCTTTTTAGTTGAGAGAAAACTAATTATTTGCTTTAGTTTCATCCTGGCACTCCCCAAATATGTATGAGTTGGAAATGATTAACCTCTCACTAACCTTGCAAGTACCTGCTTTAGTATATTTTTTTAAATTATATAATCCTTTAATTTTCTGATGTACAGATAAAATATATTTGAAAAATATTTACAATCATATTGCAAACCATCATGCATTCCCCCTATTGGGCTATGCCTTTTAATTAATTTTTTTTTAGTAGTAGCAAACAAGAGGGCATTTCTGTTAGAGAATTATGATTATACCTGATCTTCGTCTAGTACTTTAAGTAAAAATTCACTCTTCGTAAACTTGGTCTTCTATGTCCCATATTTATCTCAATCATAATGATTAGTTTTTCCTTGGTAGGTAGTGATAAGAATAGTGGAAAATTATGTCAGATACTTAATGTGAATTTATTTTGGGCAAAGGCCGTGATGTTTTACTTTATTATTTTAAAGATTTTTAGTTACTATTTTTCTTCATTGTCAACATCTCATTGATTGTTTTCTTACTATCAAATCAATGTGTTCTGAGGGTTTCAGATTTCTTCAGGCCTGAGAGTAAGTTTAATGTAAAACTAATTTACTTTAAATAGAAGTTTTTTGTTTGTTTGTTTGTTTGTTTGTTTTATCAAAAGGATATAAATAAGTATAGTAATTGCATCTCTCCCATTGCCCAGTTTTGTTGGGAACTATTTAAATAAAAAGTATTCTTAGGAAAATTCTGCCAAAATTAAGTTCATGTTTTTTTTATTTTTTTATTTTTTGAGACAGTCTCACTCTGTTGCCCAGGCTAGAGTGCTGTGGCATCTGTCTAGCTCACAGCAACCTCAAACTCCTGGGCTCAAGCAATCCTTCTGCCTCAGTCTCCTGAGTAGCTGGGACTACAGGTGTGTGTCACCATGCCCAGCTAATTTTTTCTATATATTTTTAGTTGGCCAGTTAATTTCTTTCTATTTTTAGTAGAAACAGGGTCTGGCTCTTTCTCAGGCTGGTTTCGAACTCCTGACCTTGAGCGATCCTCCCGCCTGGGCCTCCCAGAGTGCTAGGATTACAGGCGTGAGCCACCGCGCCCGACCAAGTTCATGTTTTTTTAATCTTTACAATTTCTTTCTTGATGTATCCAGTAAGTACATTGAAACTTGTATGTATGTAGGTGAGCCCAGCAAATGAAAACAAAATATGTTGGCACATTCCACAGATAGGATAGTAATATGGTGAGAAATGATAGCCTGGGAGAGTCAAGTTTCCTGTGAGCTTGTTGAGAAAAAGGATGAACTGTGGTACTCACTTCTTATGAATTCATATCTATAAATTATTCTATTAAAGCTTAGGTTAAAGAAATACAAATACCTTATTCTGTCTATAACAAATAGGAGTTTTGCCTTAATATTTCTGCTAACGATGTATAAGGTTTTAAATTGGGATACTAAAGGTAGCATTTAAAAACATATATCTGGGCTGGGTGTGGTAGCTCATGCCTTTGATCCTAGCACTCTGGGAGGCCGAGGGGGGAGGATCCCTTGAGCTCAGGAGTTTGAGACCAGCCTGAGCAAGAGTGAGACCCCATCTCTACTAAAAATAGAAACATTAGCTGGGCGTGGTGGTGCGCACCTGTAGTCCCCACTATTCGGGAGGCTGAGGCAGAAGGATCACTTGAGCCCAAGAGTTTGAGGTTGCTGTGAGCTAGGCTGATGCCATGGCACTCTACTGAGGGCAACAGAATGAGACTCTGTCTCAAAAAAAAAGTGTGTATATATATATATATATATACTTTATATATATATAAAGTATATATATGTATATATATAAATATTTGAATGATCTCCCTGTCTTAGAGTTGGTGCTTTATATAATGCTCCTCTACTTATTCCTTCTTCCCTAGTTGACTTTTGATTTTTGTTTTTTTAGGTGACAGAGAGATCTCTTCCTGAAGTCATTCATTGAAGGTTTAGGGAAGTAGTGGAGAGTAAAAGTGGACAGTTGAAATACCTGAAGGTGTTGATTTCAGATTATTTAGGCTAGAAATATAGACTAAGTAGAAGTAGATGCTGCCACTTTTGAAAATGTCATTTGATGTCAACTGAGGCAATGACTTTTAGCTTTTTCTTTCATGGATATAAGTTAATATAAATTTAGTAATCACACCATTTGTAAGGTAGAGTATAAACTAACAGATGGGTAGAATTTTAGAGCTAGAGGAGACCAATGAGGTCACTTGTCCAATAACATCTGTGTTTTATTAATGATGATTCATTCTAGAGACACTTTAACATGTAGTAAATGTCTTAATTAGGGTGCTGCAGGATGAGTTGTATTTAATAGATGAAGACAGCTCTGATTAATTAATGACTCATTTCCCATTTTTGACAGCATACTTTAATTTTTTTAAGGTAAAATTTACATGTAGTGAAATGCACAGATCTTATCTTCAGTAACTTGCTTTTGAGGAAATGAAATGCTAGAATAATTGCATGGCTTTACTAACTAATGATCGATTCAGGACTGGAATCTGGCTTCCTTCCTCCTGGTCTGGAGGTAATTCCTCTAGTAACTCCTTTAGGAGCCTATTCCAGAACTTTGCATGCATGTATTATTCTTTATATAGCCAATATAATTAATACATACCTAAAATTTTATGGCAAACCTTGACTTTGTTGCCTTTAAAGTTTGATTTGTGATCTTTTTACAGTTTTATTTATATTTATTATCCATTCTTTTTTCCTCTTAATGTGTGATACATCAGTACAGGTTGAGTATCCCTTATCTGAAATGCTTGGGACCAGAAGTGTTTCAGATTTCAGATTTTTTTAAATTTTGGAATATCTGCATATATATAATGAGATATCTCAGAGATGGGACCCAAGACTGAATACAAAATTGATTTATATTTCATATATATCTTATATACATATATATTGTTTTATACAATATTTTAAATAATTTTGTGCTTGAAAGTGTTTTGACTGACCTGTCAAATGAAGTCAGATATGGAATTTTCCACTTGTGGTGTCATGATGGTGCTCAAAAAGTTTTGGATTTTGGGACATTTCGGATTTCAGATTTTCAGATTAGGGATGCCCAACCTGTATACCGCTTCTTTTTCAGCAGACATACTTGTTTGAAAGAGGAGACATTACTTAGTTCTAGGTACTGTAATTTCTTAAGGATTTTTCAAATACAATATGTTATTTTTCTTCATGTGTTTAGGTAGAGATTTGTGCACTCAAGACCTCAATAGCAAATTTATTTTATTTATTTTCTATTTATATTCTGTAGAGATGGGGTCTCACCATGTTGCTTAAGCTGGTCTCAAACTCCTGGCTTCAAGTGATCCTCTTTCCTCAGCCTCCCATAGTGCTGGGATCACAGGCGTGAGCCACCATGCCCCACCCCTCAATAGAAAATTTATCAGCTGAGTTTATGCTTATATTATTATTGTAATCTTACTGTTAACACAAGATAATTTGTAACCATAATTGTGTGTTTCAAAGATAACTTGGTATTAGGGATTTTGTGAAGAGGAAGGAAATCTTATGAGGAAGGAACATTTTTAGTTTTATTTATAGGCCCCTTTTTTGTGAACATAATTGATTACTGCGGTGAGGATTGTTTATGTTTCAGCGATACAGTTTTTCCCCTGTCTAATCTGGTCTTTTTGAGAGAAATTGTGATTCAGTTCAACAAAGATTGAGTTAACTTGTGTCCCAGGTTACTGTACCGGAGTTATATGATCAGGTTTCTCCCTTCAAGACTCTTACAATTAAGTGCGATTAAAGAGAAAGGTTATTTTAATATGATTTGTTAAGAGCTAAGGTAGAGATAATCACAAGGTTTACACAGATTTGGGTATAGAGTTGGTTACTTATTGGAGTACATGATACTTGGACTGAGTTTTTAACAATGAAAATAAGAATTAGTTGAAAGAATGTTTGAGGTAAAGGGAAGAGCAGAAGCATGTATAGAGCACAGTGTGGTCAGGAGACTATTATTACTGCAGTGCAAAGAATGAGGCAGCAAATAACAATGAAAAGAGACTGGCAGGCTGGGCGGGTTGGCTCATGCCTGTATTCCTAGCACTCTTGGAGGCCGAGGCGGGAGGATTGCTTGAGCTCAGGAGTTCGAGACCAGCCTGAGCAAGAGCGAGACTCCCATCTCTACTATAAATAGAAAGAAATTAGCCAAACAACTAAAAATAGAAAAAATTAGCCGGGCATGGTGGCACATGCCTAGTCCCAGCTACCTGGGAGGCTGAGGCAGGAGGATCACTTGAGCCCAGGAGTTTGAGGTTGCTGTGAGCAAGGCTGACACCACGACACTCTAGCCCAGGCAACAGAGTGAGACTCTTTCTCAAAAAAAAAAAACAAAAAAAAGAAAGAAAAAGAAAAGAGACTGGGGAGTAGACCTTGTGGGTTTTATATGCAATGCTGGTGAGTTTAGTCTTTATTTGAAGGCAGTTCTTGGGAAACCTGGTGAGAAGAATAGGCAGATTTGTGCACTGCAGAGGATGGATTTAAAGGGGACAAGACTAAGAAATATTGTAGAGGTAAAATTATTAGGATTTGGTGATTGGGCTATAGGGGATAAGGGAGAGGAATAATGAGTAGGGTGATTTAGGATGGCTTCAAGTTTTTGGCTTAGTTGATTAGGTAGATGGTGGTAGCATTGCCTGTGATGAAGAATGTAGTAGGAGAAAGGGCAGATTTTTGTATGGGAGTGGTATGGGAAAAATGAATTCAGTTTTGGGTAAGTTGAATTTGAGGTGCCAAGTAAAAGTGGCTGGATGTGAGTCTGAAATTTAGAGATAGTAGTCTAGAGACTAGCAGAATTAATGTTGTAGTTTATAATGAACCTTGGAAGAGGCTCTTTCTCCATCTCCAAACATTCCCTTCCCCTAATGCCTTTACCTGGGCTGCAGGTAAGTAGAAAGGAAACTTTGCCTAGTTTTGGATTGCTTGACAATCAGCTTTTTAAATTCCTGAAATGATATCTGATTCAAATGTTGAAAAAGTCATGAATTCTTGCCCTTAAAATGTTTTTGCCCCCTTTGCTATGTTTGTTTTGTGACATAATCTACTTCAATTGTATCATTCTCATTCATTAGTAGATTTAGTTCCTAAGTGTGCTTATTTCCCAATCTTTACTTGTTTATTCTATTTTTTAGTGATACAAGTTGAGTATCCCTTATCTGAAATGCTTAGATGAGAAGTGGATTTGAGATTTTTTTAGATTTGGGAATATTTGCATTATACTGGTAGAGCATTTCCTTTGAATGTCATGTCCTTGCTCAAAAAATTTCTGGATTATGTAGCATTTCGGATTTCAGATTTTCAGATGAGAGATACTCAACCTGTAATAGAAAGGAATTTCTCTATTAACGGAGCTCTAAAGAACTGAGAGGATGGGTTAAATTTTATAATAAATAAATAGTAGGATTAACCAAGGTGAGGTTGTATATGTATGTTTAAACTCTTTGCTTTATATTTCAAATTTAAGAAAGTTAGATTGTTGCTGATGTTATGTAGGCAACCTCTAACCTGCCCTAGGCCCAATAAATGTGTATTGTCTGTTTGTTTTTATTTTCAGGGAAATGTTGGCCTTATAAAATGAATTGGGAAGTATTCCCATCTCTGCTCTTTATTGGAAGAGTGTATGTAGATTTGGTATTGTTTCTTTTTAGATGTTTGGTAGGATTCTCCAGTGAAGCCATCTGGGCCTGGAGTTTTCTGTGTTGGAGGTTTTTACTACAGTTTAAATTTTTAAAATAGATACGGGTTAATCAAGTTATCTATTATTGTGTGAGCTTTGGTGGTTCATATTTTTTGTTAAATTTGACCATTGTCAGAATTGTTGAGTGTATGGGTACAAAGTTATTTGTAATATTCCATAATCTATAGAATGTGTAGAATGTGTAGTGATATCCACTTTTCTTTCCCAATATTGGTGATTTGTGTCTTCGTTTGTTCTCAGTCCTGCTAGAGGTTTACCAATTTACTGATCTTTGTAAAAAATTCAACTTTTGGTTCCATTGATTTTTTTATTTTTGTTTTTGTTTTTAACTTCATTGATTTCTGTTTCTATTGAATGTTTTGTCTTTTCACAATGATTGTAACTTCTTTTTTTGTGTCTTGCAATATTTTACTGAATGCTGGATATTGTGAATAGTACAGTAAAGACTGGGTCAATAGTATTTATACCTGGCAAATTGCATTCCTGAACTTTTAGTATAAGGGATTGAATCAGTCTATCAGGAGTTAAGCTGAATTTCTGTTTTTTGCTGTTGCAAAGGGTACTTTGAGTGCACTATTGGCTTCAAATTTCTTTTGTTACTTTGTGCTTAGCCTGGGAGTTGGGAAGATGTTTCTCAATTTTCCTTATCAGCTCTTAACTTCTGGCTTTCCCTGTGCTCTTGACACTCTCCAAGAGGCAGACTATCTTTGTGTTAAGTGGTACTTGTTAGCCTGGTGGTAGAGTCGGAAACGTCTTGTTGTCTTGGTCCAGGCTCAATCTTGGATAGGCCCTGTGTGCCTGGGCATCACAAGTAGGACTCTCAGTGATCTTGGTCCTCTAGCCCAAACTGCATCTTGTATCTTTGCAGGTCTTGTTTGGAAAGCAGTTTCTCTGCTCCTGCCTCAGTGGTAGATCTCTAATGTCCTGGTCCAAGACTGTTTCCTACCCCTCCCCTCTTGGTGGAGGGTTATTTCTTTCATCTTTTCCTCATCCTTCACTTGTGCCTTGACTGGGTCACTGCGTGCTGTTCCTACCCCAGTGCCTTCAAACTTTTGTTCCTTAGGGGAAAAGGATCTGGTTGGGGCTTTGTATTTTTCCCATTGTAAAGGCTACTTCCTTCCTCCAGCCCTGCATTACGGAGGAAGGCTCTCTCCAGTTCAGTGTTCCCATATTGTGTGAACCTGGCGGAGGTCTGGCAAAAATCTTGCAAATGGGTTTGAATTTCTATTGAGTTTGTGGCTCCCAGGGATAATACACGCTCATGCTGATCCACACACTTTGCCTTTAGCTGTTTATTAACAATTTTAGATTAATTCTTTTTACCTGCTTTTATGGAACCATTGTTTTTCCCTTGCTCTACCACAGGTGAGCCAGTGCTTGTAGCCTGTTTCTCCTAGGAAGGGCTTGTCTTTTCTTGGATTTGAGACTTGTTGCCTTGAGTCTTCACCTCTCTAATGGTTCAAGATAGGTTTAATTTTGTAGTTGATTCAGTTTTTTTCTTGTTGTTAGTCTGGTGATGGCATTCTTCCCAGGTTTCTTTAGCCTGGGCAGACTCCAATTAATTTGTGAGAATGGATCTCTAGGCAAAACTCCAATGGGTCCTGGAAGCACTCTTCTCTTTTCTGGGACTGTAGTTTGTAATTCTTTGACTTCTTTGCCCTCAGGTTGCCTTCTCCTTGGTTTAGACCAAAAGAAAGGGTTCAAATTGGCTAGATTGATAGTGGAGAGAGAATAATTCTCCAACTGGCCCTAGGTTGCTTTTTCTTCTTCCCTAAACACTGTGGTTCCCCCAAAACTGTCTTGTGGTCAGCTCCTCCTCTACAATTTTTGTCATCTTTATTCCAGTCTCTTTCTCCCAACCCTGCTTATCCTCCCATTCTATTTCCTGTTATGAAGTGCCCATAAAAACTAGATATATTGTGGATTTTTAAATGCACAATTAAGACTAAATATTTCAGTACTCTGTGTACCTGACAATTTGCCCTTTATTTTGGTCTACAGATATTTTATCATTTTTTAAAAAGAAGTAATTATTAAAAAGGTGGGGTAGAAGGGCAAATTTTACTTGCTCCTTTTTCTATCCTTTTCTTTTGTTCCCATTATATTCTACCGCTTGTTCACAGTACTTTGTTAGAAAAAAATAGAAGTGATTTTGTTTTCCCATTCCAGAGTCCTCATCTTTCACTCTATTAGAAATCTTTGGATTAAATGAAGATCTTTAGGTTATTTTTTTATGTGATAAAATATACATAACATAAAATTTGACATCTTAACCATTTTTAAGTATACAGTTCAGTAGCATTAAGTATATTCACCTTTTTTTGTAACTATCACTGCCATCCATTTTCAGAACTTTTTTCATCTTCTCGAACTGAAACTCCATATTCATTAAATAGTCTTCAAGGTTCATCTATATTATATGTCAGAATTACCTCCCTTTTTAAGGCTGAATACTATTTAATTGTATGTGTGTACCAAATTATTTTATTCATTCATCCATTAATAGACACTTAGGTTGCTTCCAACTTTTAGCTCTTGTGAATAATGCTGCTGTGAATGTAGGTGTACTGTTTGAGTTTCTACTTTAATTTTCCATTCATTTTTTGAGGAACTGTCATACCATTTTCCACAGCAGCTACACTATTATACATTCTCACCAGCAGTGCACAAGGATTCCAATTTCTCCACATTCTCGCCAGCACTTCTTATTTTGTTCTCCCCCCCTTTTTTTTTTTGATAATAGTCATCCTAATGAGTATGAAGTTGTATCTCACTGTGGTTTTAATTTGCATTTCCCTAATGATTAGTGATGTGTCAAGTGTATTTTCATGTGATTTTTGTCTATTTGTATATCCTCTTTGGAGAAACGCTGTTCAAGTCCTTTGTCCGTTTATGAATCGGGTTTTTTATTTCTGACTGTAGAAGTTCTTTATATAGTCTAGATATCAACTCCTTATGAAATGTATGATTTGCAAATATTTTCTCCCATTCCATGGGTGGCCTTATCCCTCTGTTGGTAGAGTCCTTTGATACAGAAAAGTTTTTAATTTTGATGTCTTGTTTATACATTTTCTTTTGTTGTCTTGTTGTCTGTGCTTATGGTGTCATATCCAAGAAACCATTGCCAAATTTCATAAGCTTTTTCTTTATATTTTCTTCTAAGAGTTTTCTAGTTTTAGCTCTTGCATTTAGGTCTTTGTTCCATTTTGAGTTAATTTTGTATATAGTAAGGTAAGTGTCCCACTTCATTTTTTTTTTTTTTTTTTTTTTTTTTTTTTGAGACAGAGTCTCACTCTGTTGCCCAGGCTAGAGTGAGTGCCGTGGCGTCAGCCTAGCTCACAGCAACCTCAAACTTCTGGGCTCAAGCAATCCTTCTGCCTCAACCTCCCAAGTAGCTAGGACTACAGGCATGTGCCACCATGCCCAGCTAATTTTTTCTATATATTTTTAGTTGGCCAATTAATTTATTTCTATTTTTAGTAGAGATGGGGTCTCGCTCTTGATCAGGCTGGTTTTGAACTCCTGCCCTTGAGCAATCCGCCCATCTTGGCCTCCCATAGTGCTAGGATTACAGGCGTGAGCCACCGCGCCCGGCCGATACTATAGCTTTAATAGGGGTACAGATAGGCCTGTGTTGAGATATGGAATGTAGTTTTTCATATTATTTGTATAATGGATTAAGTTCTAGATTTTTAAATTCAATTATATTATGGGTTAACTGCCATAGAAGCCGTCCTGGATGCCTGCATTATTTGTAACATTGTTTCTATAAGAAGTTTAATTTTGAGCTCCTAGCAGCCAATTAGTAAACACAGCTTTTACAAGTTAACCTTATTTTGAGGTTTTTGCACAGCCAGAGAGATTCTGCAGAAAAATCATCCATTCCAATGGACTATTTAGGCAGAAAGCAGAAGTAAAACATGTTAGAAAGTAATGGGAAATTGGAATTTTTACTAACTTTTTAATTAGTTAAAATGTTCTGTTGGTGATAAATATACTATTTTTACATTGTAGCTTATTTTTGAAATTATCTAGAAATTGTTACTTAAAACTCTTCTGTCGTCCTCTCTACCTGCATTTTCTCTTTTGTAAAATGGAAATAATAGGCTATTTTATGTGGTTCAACTACTTTATATAGTTTAAAAGATTTTAGCACATACAACAGTGCTTTGCACATAACACTTAATAAATGACATCTGTTCCAGCCTGAGCAAGAGCGAGACCCCGTCTCTACTAAAAATAGAAAGAAATTAGCTGGACAACTAAAACTGTATAGAAAAAATTAGCTGGGCATGGTGGTGCATGCCTGTAGTCCCAGCTACTCGGGAGGCTGAGGCAGGAGGATCGCTTGAGCCCAGGACTTTGAGGTTGCTATGAGCTAGGCTGACACCATGGCACTCTAGTCCGGGCAACAGAGTGAGACTCTGTCTCAGGGGAAAAAAGAAAAAAAAAAATGACATCTGTTTGTTAAAACCACTTCGGTACCGCACACACCGGCCACGAAACCTTGCCCACAGCCGACACTCATAGTCTGCACGATAGTTTGTGCTGTGCATTGACCACGAATCAGTTTTGCTCTTGTGTGATGAGCAATGCTTTAAAGCACTGAAAGCTTGTTTTACTTTACGGGCAGCTTGTAATGTAAATATCAGAATAGGTGACATATGCATATATGTTTTCATTACGTTATTTTTAAATGTTCACAATTTTATTTTGATAAATGAAAAATTAGAAAAGTCATATCGTGGCTGTCGGCTAAAGTCGCTGTTGCGCGTTCATCTGTGGCTATGGACTATAGTCGCCGCTGGTACCGAAGTGGTTAAAATGACTTTAACCTTTTCTGTGTTTGGATAAATGTAATTAAAATATATACTTGATTTTAGAGCTTTTCTTTTCTTTCTTTCTTTTTTT
>VBSM01001044.1:9454484-9468544 GCA_008086735.1 Cheirogaleus medius | reverse complement strand
GCAATCCTCCTGCCTCAGCCTCCCAGAGTGCTAGGATTACAGGCATGAGCCAACACGCTGGCCGAGCTTAAACATCTTGAGCACAGATCTTAGCTGTAAAATTTTGGCAAATAGGTCCATACTCCTATCAGATTAGAGGGCATTTCCTTTCCCCAAAGCAATTTCTTTTCTGATTTTTTTCTCTGTAGATTACTTTTGTCTCTAATAAAATTTCTTGTTAATGTATCATCAAACATATATTCTTTTGTGTGTGTAGTTGTTCAGCATGTCTGTGGGATTCTTTTTTATTAATGATATCAGTAATTAACAATTACTTTCTGATGCTGATTAGTATTCTATTGTATGAAAACACCACAGTAGTCAACTTTCTTGGGCATTTTTTGGGCATTTTTGTTGTTTCCGCTTTGGAACTACGAACAGCCTTATTGTGACTAAGGCCACCAGAAACATTTTTGTAAAACTATATTGTGAACGTGTTTTACATTTCTCTTGGATAAGAACTTAGAAGTGAAATTACTGGGTCAGAGAGTTAAGTATACGTTAGAAATTGCACAACTTTACCAAAAAACTTACATTTGTACCAGTAGAGTATGAAAGTGAAGTCTTTTTGCCATTTTAGTAGATGTATATTGATATGCTTTTGTGGTTTTAATTTATACTTTTCTTTTGAGATAGGGTCTGGCCCTTTTGCCTGGGCTAGAGAGCAGTGGCGTCATTATAGCTCACTGCAACCTTAAACTCCTGAGCTCAAGGGATTCTCCTGCCTCAGCCTCCTGAGTAGGTGGGACTACAGACATGTGCCACCACGCCTCTAATTTTTCTATTTTTTGTAGAGACAGAGTCTTGCTGTGTTGCTCTGGCTGATCTCCAACTCCTGGTCTCAAGTGATCTTCCCTCCTCACCTTGGCCTCCCAAAGTGCTAAGATTATAGGCACGAGCCCCATTTTGTGTAGCCCATAAAGGATATTAACACTGACTTGTGGTTGTCTTTTCTTGTGATGTCTTTATCTGACTTTGGTATCATGGTAAGGGTGGCTTCATAGAATGAGTTGGGAGATGTTCTTCTTCCATTTTTTTTTTGGAGGAACTGGAGAAGGATTGTGTTAATTCTTTAGATATTTAGTACAGACTGGATGAGGTGGCTCGTGCCTGTAATCCTAGCACTCTGGCAGGCGAGGTAGGAGGATTGTGTGAGAGCAGTCTGAGCAAGCGCACGATCCTGTCTTTACTAAAAATTAGAAAAATTAGCCAGGCAATGTGGCACGTGCCTGTAGTTCCCAGCTACTTGGGAGGGGCTAATACAAGAGGATCGTTTGAGCCCAAGAGTTTGAGGTTGCAGTGAGCTACCATGACGCCACTGCACTCTACACAGGGCGACAGAGACTGTGAGACAGAGACTGTGTCTCAAGAACAAAACAAAGCAAAATAAATAATTAGTATAATTCACTAGTGAAGTCATCTGGTCCTGGCCTTTTCTCTGTGGGAAGTTTTTTGATTACTAATTCAATCTCTTATCTGTTTATCAGTCTTCAGATTTTCTATTTTTTTAGTCCATTTTGGTTGCTTATATCTCTCTAGAAATTTGTACATTTTATCTAGGTTATCTAATTTATTGGCATAAAGTTGTTCATAGTATCCCCTTATAATCATTTTTATTTCTATAAGGTTGGTATTAATGCCCTCTCTTTTTTTCCTGACTTTAGTAAGTTGAATGTCTTTTTTCTTGGCTAGCCTAGTCAGAGCTTCGTCAATTTTGTTGCTCTTTTCAAAGAACCAACTTTGGTTTCATTTATTTTCACGTTTTTTCTGTTATCTATTTCATTTATTTCTCCTCTTTCTTATATTTCTAATTTAATCCCATTGTGATTAGAGACCATATATAGGCGTACCTCAGAGATATTACAGGTTTGGTTCCACTGCACTAAAATGAATATCGCAATAAAGTGAGTCATGTGAATGTTTTGGTTTCTCAGTGCATATAAAAGCTTTTTCTACTATACTGTGTTTAGGCGTGCAACAAAAGCATTATGTCTGAAAGAACAATGTACACATCTTAATTTTAAAAATACGTATTGTGGCCAGGTGCAGTGGCTCACCCATCTAATCTCAGTGCTCTGGCAGGCCAAGACGGGAGGATTGTTTGAGGCCATGAGTTTGAAACCAGCCTGGACAACATAGCAAAACCCTGTCTCTACAAAAAGATTTAAAAATTAGCCAGGAACGTACCTGTAATCATAGTTACTAAGGAAGCTTAGGTGAGAGAGGATTGCTTGAGCCCAGGAATTGGAGGTTATAGTGCGCCACTGCACTCTTACCTGGGTGACAGAGGGAGACCTTGTCTCTAAATAAATAAGTACTTTATTGCTAAAAATGCTAACAATCATCTGAGCCTTTGGCAAGTTGTAATTTTTTTTTTGCTGGTGGAGGGTCTTGCCTTGATATTGATAGCTGCTAACTGATCGGGGTGGTGGTCGCTGAAGGGTGGGGGTGGCTGTGGCAGTTTCTTCAAATAAGACAAGTTTGCCACATCAATTGACTCTTCCTTTCATTAAAAATTTCTTTGTAGCATGTGATGCTGTTTGATAGCATTTACCCACAGTAGAACTTCTTTCAGAATTGGAATCATTTTTCTCCAACGCTGCCACTGCTTTATCAACTAAATTTATGTAATATTCTAAATCCTTTGTTGTCATTTCAACAGTGTTCACAGCATCTTCACCAGGAAATGAAGAAACCATGTTCTTTGCTTATCCATAAGAAGCAACTCTTCATTTGTTCAAATTTTATCATGAGATTGCAGCAATTTAGTCATATCTTCAGCCTCCACTTCTAATTTTAGTTCTCTTGTTGATTGTACCACATCTGCAGTGACTTCCTCCACTGAAGTCTTTCTTGAACCCCTCAAAGTCATCCATGAGAGTTGGAATCAACTTCTTCCAAATTTCTGTTAATGTTGATATTTTGATGTCCTCCCATGAATCACGAATGTTCTTAATGACATCTGGAATGGTGAATTCTTTCTAGAAGGTTTTCAATTTACTTTGCCCAGCTCCATCAGAGAAATCACTGTCTGTGGCAGCTATATCCTTACTAAATATGTTTCCTAAATATTAAAAATAAGACTTGAAAGTTAAAATGACTCCTTGATCCATGGGCTGCAAAATGGACATTGTGTTATCAGGCATGAAAACAACATTAATCTCTTGTACATCTCAATCAGAGCTCTTGGGTGACCAGGTGCATTGACAATGAACAGTAATATTTTGAAAGGAATCTTTTTTCTGTGCAATAGGTCTCAGTAGTGGACTTAAAATGTCAGTAAACCATGCTGTCAACAGATGTGCTGTCATTCAGGCTTTGTTGTTCCATTTATAGAGCATAGGCAAATTTAGCATTATTGTTAAGGGCCCTAGGATTTTAGGAATGGTAAATGAGCATTGGCTTCAACTTAAAGTTAACAGCTACATTAGCCCAAGAGAGTCAGCCTGCTCTTTGAAGCTTTGAAGCCAGGCATTGACTTTTCCTCTCTAACTGTGGAAGTCTTCCGTGGTATCATCTTCCAATAGGAGGCTGTTCTGTCTACACTGAAAATCTGTTGTTTACTGTAGCCACCTTCATCAGTGGTCTTTGCTGGATCATCTGGATAATTTGCTGCAGCTTCTCCATTAGCATTTGGCTGCTCTACCTTGCACTTTTATGTTAATGGAGATGCCTTCTTTTCTTCAACCTCATGAACCAACCTCTGCCAGCTTCAGACTTTTCTTCAGCTTCCTCAACTCTCTTAGCCTTCATTAGGCTTTGGCTTAAGGGAATGCTGTGACTGGTTTGATCTTCTCTCTAGCCCACTAAAACTTTTCCTTATCAAAAAGAATGCTATTTTGCTTTCTTATCTTGTACTTACTGGACTAGCACTTTGAATTTCATTCAAGAACTTTCCTTTGCATTCACATCTTGGCTGTTTGGCACAAGAGGCCTAACTTTTGACCTGTGTTGGCTTTTGATATGCCTTCCTTATTAAACTTAATCATTTCTAGTTTTTGATTTATTAGTAAAGCTAGAGATGTTTGACTCTTCCTTGAACACTTAGAGGCTATTGTAGGGTTATGAATTGGCCTCATTTCAATATCCTTGTGTTTTAAGGAATAGGGAAGCCCAAGGAGAGGGAGAGAGGTGGGGAATGGATGGTCAGTGAATCAGCAATCAGAACACAATTGGCATTTGTTATTTTTGCTGTCTTATATGGAGTTGGTTCGTATAGCCCCAAAACAATTCAAACAGTAACATCAAAGATCACAGATCACAAATCATTATTATAGATAAAGTAATGATGACAAAGTTTGAAATATTGTAAGAATTACCCAAATGTGATGCAGAGACATAAAGTGAGCGTATGCTGTTTTAAAAATAGTGGTGAAAGACTTGCTCAACATAGGGTTGCTTCAATTTGTAAAAAACACCACCCCCCCAACAAAAACCAACGTGGTATATGCAAAGCACAACAAAACGAGGTATGCCTATACTTATTTGATTTAAATCCTTTTAAGTTTACTAAGACTTGTTTTGTGGAATGTTTCATGTGTAAGTTGAGGAGAGTTTTCTGTTGCTGTTGTAGTATTTTATATATATTAGGTCTAAAGAGTTGTTCAGGTCTTTTATTTCCGTGTTGATCTTTTGTCTAGTTCTATCCATTACTGAAAGTGGGGTATTGAAGTCTCTAACTATTAATTGTCTTTTTCACTCAGTTGTGACATTTTATATATTTTGGGGTTCTGTTTTTGGGTGCATATATATTTATAATTTTCCACTAAACACTGCTTACTACATCTTAGAAATTTTTATGTGTTCTATTTTTGTTATCTTTCAGTTAAAAATATTTTTAATTTCCCTTGTGATTTCTTTTGGCTCCTGATTTATTTATAAATATATTTTAAAATTTCCAAATATTTGGTACTTTTAACGTTTTTTGCTTATTGATGTATAATTTGATTTATAATTGGGGTCAGAGTACATACTTTGTGCAGGTTTAGTCTTAAAATTTATTGAGACTTGTTTAATATCTCAGCATATGGTCTGTCTTGGTGAGCACTGTATGCGTGATTGAAAAGTATGTGTTTTCTTCATCCATTGTGTGAGTGGTCAATTTTGGAAGTTCATTAGGGCTTGACTTCTTTAGTCCTTTTGGGCCTGTTAAGTACATCTTTTACAACCTACTTATGAAATGGGCAAAACTTCTACATATCAGCTTCCTTTTTCAGATGTTCGTCTTTCCTTCCAGTGAAATACCCCCTCATTATTATTTTTTTTTTTTTTGGGGCAGAGTCTCACTTTGTGGCCCAGGCTAGAGTGAGTGCTGTGGCGTCAGCCTAGCTCACAGCAACCTCAATCTCCTGGGCTCAAGCGATCCTACTTCCTCAGCTTCCCAAGTAGCTGGGACTACAGGCATGCGCCACCATGCCCGGCTAATTTTTTCTGTATATATTTTTAGGTGGTCAATTAATTTCTTTCTATTTTTAGTAGAGACGGGGTCTCGCTCAGGCTGGTTTTGAACTCCTGACCTTGAGCGATCCGCCCGCCTCGGCCTCCCAGAGTGCTAGGATTACAGGTGTGAGCCACCATGCCCAGCCCCTCCCCCATTATTTTTGAGAGTAGATAGCCTCATACCGTGTTTCCCCGAAAATAATACCTACCCATAAAATAATCCCTTGCAGGATTTCTAAGCATTTGCACAATATAAGCCCTACCCCAAAAATAAGACCTAGTGATTGGCGTGGCTACGCAGCATATCTGCACAACCCATGCATTTCGTCGCACAGCAGTAAAGAAGACGAGCAGCCCTTCTCATCTGCCCCATGAGAGCTCTATTGCTCTACATGAGAGATTGTGGCCAATGGTTCTAAAGGAAATAGAATTGCAAGAAATTCAGGATGGAATTCGGGATTTGGAGAGTTATGATGATGTTTGAGAAGACAACGACTTAACTATATTTGAATAAATGTAGATTGTTGTACTGTACTTAAAAAAAATAACACATCCCCTGAAAATAAGCATTAGGGTGTCTTCTTGAGGAAAAATAAATATAAGACCCTGTCTTATTTTCGGGGAAACACGATATTTTCTTTCTGATATGAATTCAGTTTTAAAAGTATCTTCTGTGGTAAGATTGGAATTTCTCAAAATGATTGAACCATTGTTGTTATACTAATAGGATTGTTGATTATTACAGTTGTGCTCATGGAATTCATGCATTGACTGACAGTTTTTTCCACTACATTGTGACTTCCAGAAGGGCAAAACCCTGTCATATCTTGTTTATTATTTACTCAGTGCTTGCCTATCCCAGTGCCTTGAATGTGGTTAAGTGATCAATAAATAAATTGTTGAATGTATGATTAAACAAATGATAATGTGGGCATGGATGGAGGCAGCATAGTATTGTGGAAAGAGCAGGCACAACACACTCTTTGTTGTTACCCTTACTTTTTTTTTCAGAGGTTGTTGGAAAGGTTACATATTAAGTACAAAACACAATACCTTTTACTTAAAATGTTAGTTTCTTATTTCAGTCTCTTAGATATTTAGGCTTCTTTTTAAACCAAGAAATTTTTATTATATAAGCTGGGCACATTTGGGTACGCTAGGTTGAATTTTAATAACCTTTGTTATTTTTCTGTTATAGTTTTACATGTGGCACCCATAAAAGATGAGGCTGAGAACACGGAAAGCTTCTCAGCAGTCAAATCAAATCCAGACACAACGCACTGCCAGAGCAAAGAGGAAATATTCAGAGGTCGATGATAGCCTGCCTTCAGGAGGAGAAAAACCACCGAAGAATGAAACCGGCTTGTTGTCTTCAATTAAAAAATTCATTAAAGGAAGCACACCCAAGGTAATGGTTTTACTGTATACTTATGTATCATTAAAAGTGAAACTTAGGATCTTTTCTCTACGCAAGTACAAATGAGGAATCTGACATTTCTAGAGTCCATTTTCAGGAGATGTCTATATTTTAGTGTTATTTTACTTTTAAGTGTTTTACATGCAAGATATTTAATGGCAGTTCAAGAAGAACATTATTTATCCCATAGAACTAATCCACTTAGCCTCTGCTTTTTCAGCATAGTAATAAGTATGGGGAGCAAAATCAATTTTTCCTTATTCTTTTACTTGAGTTTCTTTTACTTCCATTTTCTTTCATTTCTGAGAGTTAAAGTTTCTTGTTAATATTATTCACTATCTAGGGTAGTGATTTCTTTTATCTGAATTCCAACATTTGTACAATGAAAATGTATTACTTCAATAAAGAGGAAACAAAATTGCTAAAAAAAAAAGAATGGTCACTGACCAGGAGTCATATGCACCAGATTCATACTCTGGACCCACTTGAGTGACCTAAGGAAAGTCATTTTCCCCTCTGAGCCTCAGGAAGATAGTAAAATCAGACTAATACTAACTGCTTTGTTTGTCTCAAGAGTTGTTTTCACATTAGATGGCACAACAGGTAGAAAAGCAGTTTGAGAAACATTAAGGCACTATATAATAGTATAAATGTATAGTGTTATTCATTGTAGATTTTGTTATGACTGTTTACTACTTTTGTGTTCTTTCTTGGGATAATTATTTATATGATAATTTTTTCATTATAATGTAAGGTTATTACTTTGACAAGTAGAAAAATAAATCACTGTGTTGACTTGTAAGTATTGTTTTGTGTGTATAGGGCTTTTATTTTTGTTTTAGTTATTTTATTTTTTATTTTGCTAATACTATAACTATAATTTCTTTGTTAATTTCAAGTAATTAGAATTTTTTAAAAGTTTGAGTTAATTTATATAAACCTAGAAGTATCCTAGTATTATCACATAACAAAGATCAGATTTCTTCTAGAAACACGAATACCCATTTCTATAAATTCCTAATGGGTTGTCATCAGCCTGTGTTGATGGGCAGCTTACTATATATCAGTTCATTCTCGTAAACAGCTGTAATTGTTGCAAAGTGCTTCCTCATCTTGAAGAACTTATATATCTACTCTTTACTTTCTCACATGTTCCTTTTTTGCAGTCTTTCTCTTGAAAACAGATACTATGTTTCCTTACATGTGCAAGGGCAAACCATCAGTCATTATCTAGGTTTAGTATTTCTAGTTTTCATTTCATGGCATTATATGATATATATCACTGTCTTGGTCACCTTTTTCTGTTATTCTTGAAAGATAACAACCAGAAGTGAAGGTAGGTTTTTGTTATATTTTCTAACTTCTGTTCATATTCATAGTTGACCCATGAACAATGCAAGGGTTAGTGATGCTGACTCCTCATGTAGTCAGAAATCTACATGTAACTTTTTTTTATTTCAAAATATTAAGGGAGTACAAATGTTTTTGTTACATGGATATCTCATGTAATGCTTAAGTTGGGGTTTTTGGTGTGCTCGTCTACAGAATAGTGTTGATTTTACCTAATAGGTAAATTTTTATCCCTCCCTTTTCCCTCTCACCCTACTCCCTTCTTGGTTTCCAATGTCCTTTATATTTCTTTGTGCCTATGTGTACCCGTTGTTTAGCTCCTACTTATTAGTGAGAACATATGGTGTTTGGTTTTCCATTCATGATATACTTCACTTAGGATAATGGTCTCCAGTTCCATCTAAGGTGCTGCAAATGACATTGTTTCATTCCTTTTTATGGCTGAGTAGTACTCCATGGTGTGTGTGTGTGTGTGTGTGTGTGTGTCTACACATGCATTTTGTTTATCTGCTCATCAGGTGATGGGCACTTAGATTGATTCCACATCTTTACAATTGTGAATTGTGCTGTGATAAACATTTGAGTTTAGTTGTCTTTTTGATAAAATAACTTCTTTTGCCGTGGGATTGCTGGATCGAATGGTAGGTCTACATTTATTTCTTTGAGGAATCTCCGTACTATTTTCCGTAGAGATTGTACTAATTTGCAGTCCCACCAACAGTTTATAAGCATTCCTTTCTCTCTGCATCCATGCCAGCATCTATTGATTTTTGACTTTTAAATAATGGCCATTCTGATAAGGGTAAAGTGGTATCTCCTTGTAGTTTTAATTTGCATTTTCATGATTAGTGATATTGAGCATTTTTTCATATGTTGGCCATTTGTCTATCTTCTTTTGAAAAACTTCTGTTCATATCTTTTGCCCACTTTTTGATGGAGTTGATTTTTTCTTGCTGATTTATTTACATACTTTGTAGTTTCTGGATGTATACTTTGTGAATATTTTATCCCATCTTATAGGTTGTCTGTTCACTCTGTTGATTATTTCCTTTGTTGTGCAGAAGCTTTTAAATTTAATTAAGTCCCATTTATTTATTTCTATTGTTGCTGTGTTTGCCTTTGGGGTCTTAATCATGAATTCTTTGCCTAGGCCAATGTCTAGAAGAATTTTCCCTGTTTCCTTCTAGAATTTTTATGGTTATGCCTTACACTTAAGTCTTTTATCCATGTTGAATTAATTTTTGTATATTACAAGAGATAGGGATCTTGTTTCATTCTTTTGCATGCGGCTATCCAATTTTTTGAGCACCATTTATTGAATAGAGCTTCCTTTCCTCAGTGTATGTTGTTGTCTGCTTTGTTGAAGGTCAGTTGGGCATAGCTATATGGTTTTATTTCTGGGTTTTCTATTCTGTTCCATTTGTCTGTGTCTCTGCATTTATACTTGTACCATGCTGTTTTGGTTACTCTAGCCTTGTATAATTTGAAGTCAGGTAATGTGATGCTTCCAGATCTGTTCTTTTTGCTTAAGATTGCTTTGGCTATTCAGGCTTACGATTATGTTTTCTAGATCTATGAAATATGACGTTGGTATCTCGATGGGAATTGCATTGAATCTGTAAATCACTTTGGGCAGTGTGGACATTTTAATTGTGTTGATTCTGCCAGTCCATGAGCAAGGGATGTATTTTCCTTTGTGTCCTCTGAGATTTCTTTCATCAGTGTTTTGTAGTTTTCCTTGTAGAGATCTTTTACTTCCTTGGTTAATTATATTCCTGGGTATTTTATTTTCTTTGTAGCTATTGAGTCCTTGGTTTCACTTTTAGCTTGACTGTTAGTAATATATAGAATTGCTACTGATTTGTGTACATTGATTTTGTAACTTGGGACTTTGCTGGATTTATTTATCAATTCTAGGAGTCTTTTGGTGGAGTCTTTAGGGTTTTCTAGATTCAAGATCAGATCTTGAGCAAACAGGGATAGTTTGACCTTCACTTTCCTGATTTGGATGCTCCTTATTTCTTTCTCTTGCTTGATTGCTCTGGTTAGGACTTCCAGTACTATGTTGAATAGAAGTGATGACAGTGGGCACCTTTGTCTTGTTCCAGTTCTTAGAGGGAATGCTTTCGACTTTTCCCCATTCAGCATGATGTTGGCTGTGAGTTTGGCACATATGGCTTTTATAATTTTTGAGGTATGTTTCTTCTATGCCTAGTTTGTTGAGGGTTTTTATCATGAAAGGGAGGGTGCTGGTTTTTATCAAATGCTTTTTCTGTGTTTGTTGTGATGATCATGTGGTCTTTGTTTTTAATTCCGTTTATGTGGTGAATCACATTTATTGATTTGTATATGTTGAAAGAGCCTTGCATCCCTGGGATGAAACTTACTTGATAATGTGAATTTTCTTTTTTTCTTTCTTTTCTTTTTTTGAGATAGAGTCTTGCTCTATTGCCTGGCGTAGAGTGTCATGACATCAGCCTAGCTCATAGCAACCTCAAACTCCTGGGCTCAGGCAATCCTTCTGCCTTCAGCCTCCTGAGTAGCTGGAACTACAGGTGTGGGCCCTCATGCCCAGCTAATTTTTTTCTGTTTTTAGTAGAGATGGGGGTCTTGCTTTTGCTCAGGGATCAGGCTGATCTTGAACTCCTGAGCTTAAGCAATTCTCCTGCCTTGGCCTCACAGAGTGCTAGGATTACAGGCGTGAGCCGCCATACTTAGTCTGAATTATCTTTTTGATGAGCTATTGAATTCAGTTTGCTAGTATATTGTTGATGATTTTTGTATCTGTATTCATAAGGGATATTAGACTGTAGTTTGCCTTTGTGTCTTTTTCTGGCTTTGGTATCAAGGTGATTCTGACATCACAGAATGAGCTAGGGAGGATTCCTTCCTTCTCAATGTTATGGAATAATTTCTGTAGGATGGGTACCAGTTCTTCTTTGTAGGTCTGGTAGAATTCCAATGTGAATCTGTCTGGTCTGGGGCTTTTTTTTGTTGTTGGGAGGTTTTTTTTTTATTTCTGCTTCAATCTTGCTGCTTGTTATTGGTCTGTTCAGGATTTCTATTTCTTCCTGATACAGGCTTGGGAGGTTGTGTGTTTCCAGGAATTTATCCATTTCCTCTAAGTTTTCTAGTTTGTTTCCATAGAAGTTTTCATAGTATTCATGAATGATATTTTATATTTCTGCATTATCAGTTGTAATGTCTCCTTTTTCATTTCTGATGGAATTTATTTGAGTCTTTTATTTTCTATTTCTGGTTAACCTGGCTAGTCATCTGTCGATTTTGTGTATATTTTCAAAGAACTAATTTTTTGTTTCATTGATCCTTTATAATTTTATTTCCATTTCATTTAATTCTGCTCTAAGCTTTGTTATTTCTTTTCTTCTGCTGGCTATGGGTTTGCTTTGTTTTTCTTTTGTTAGTTCCTTGAGATGTGACATTAGGTTGTTAATTTGTGATCTTTCTGTCTTTTTGATGTAAGCATTGAAGGCTGTGAACTTTCTTCTTAGGAATGCTTTTTGCTGTATGTATCCCATAGATTTTGAAAGATTGTGTCACTTTTGTTATTCAGTTAGATGAATTTTTTGATGTCCATCTCAATTTCATTATTGACCTAAGGATTGGTCAGCAGCAGGTTGTTTAATTTCCATGATTTTGTGTAGATTTGAGAGTTTCTCTTGGAATTGATTTCTAGTTTTATTTCACTGAGATCTGAGAAGATATATGGTAAGATTTTGATTTTTTTGAATTTCCTGAGACTTGTTTTGTGGCCTAAGATAGTGATCAATTTTGGAAAATGTCCCATGTGCTGATATAAGAATGTATATTCAGTAGTTTTTGGGTAGAATGTTCTGTAAATGTCTGTTAGGTCCATTTGTTCTAGAGTCCCATTCAAGTCTAGTGTAGTGTTCCTTTACTCATTTTTTACTTCCATGATCTGTCCCGTTCTGTCAGTGGGATTTTGAAGGCAGTTAAGATGCTAATGTTATTTCTTTGCTTAGATCTAGTAGAATTTGCTTTATGAATCTGGGAGTATCTCTGTTAGGTGCATATATGTAATATATTTAGGATTGTTGTGTCTTCTTGTTGAATTGCCCCCTTTACTATTAAGTAACAGTATCTTTGTTGTTGTTTTTTTAATCAATTGTTGATTTAAAGTCTGTTTTGTCTATTTTATATGTTTTGAGAATGGCTATACCTGCTCACTTTTGGTTTCCATTTGTGTGGAATATTTTTTTCCACCCCTTTACTTTGAGTCTGTGTCTGTCCATGTGGTTGAGATTTGTTTCTTGGAGACAGCAAATAGCTGGGTTATGGTTCTTCCTTCAGTCAGTGTATGTCTTTAAAGTGGGCCATTCAGACTGTTCACATTGAGTTTTCATATTGATATGTGGGCTCGTGTTCTGTTTATCATTTTGGATGATTCCTTATTTTGTTTTTCCTCTTGTGCTATTATTGTTTATAAGAGCTGTGAGCTTTAACTTTTGGGTGTTTTTAGACTGGTAGGTATCTATCATGCTATTCCATGTGTACTGCACTTTTGAATATTTCCTATAGGGCAGGTCTAGTACTGACAAATTGCCTTAGTATTTGCTTGTCTGGAAAAGTCTTTATTTCTCCATCATTTATGAAACTTAGTTTTGTAGGATATAAAAATCTTGACTGATAGTTCTGTTTAAGAAGACTAAATATGGGTCCCTAATCCCTTGTACCTTGTAGGATTTCTGCTGTTATCCCAGATGGGTTTTCCTTTATAGGTTAGTTGTTGCTTTTGTCTTGCAGTTTGTAGAATTTTCTCCTTCATTTTGACTTTGGTCAGGCTGATGGCTGTGTCTTGGAGACGTCCTGTTTGCTGTGAATCTTTCTGAAGTTTGAAGACCATCTTGTATCTGAATATCTGAATCTCTGGTGATACCAGGGAAGTTTTCCTCAATAATTCCCTTGAATAGGTTGTCTGCTTTTTGCTTTTTCTTCTCCCTCTGGGATACCTATAATTTGTATATGGGCTCCTTACACGTAGTCCCACATTTTCTGAGTGATTGTTCATTCTTCTTTATTCTTTTTTCTGCATGTTTTACTGACTGGGTTAGCTCAAAACCCTTGTCTTCAAGCTCTGAGATTTTTTCTTCCAGGCAGGGTTGGGGAACCTGTGGCCATCTGATTTCAAGATTGTTCTTTTTTAGCCACCAAAGGAGGCAAGAAAAGCTTCACCTTTCTCTGCTGCACTCCTTTTGCTAGGTCATATATGAAATGTCTGATTTCAAATCAAAAGTGTACTTTATTATGTCTCAAACAAGAAGCAATACAGTTAGTTAATCAAAGTGCATGAAACTTACTGACACAGTTTTGCCATCTTCAAGGTAGCTTGTTTTGTGCTAGCAGCGAAGAAGCCTAGAGGGCAAGTGGCGATGAAATCGCGAAAGGCGGTTTCCATAGCTTGTTGAGAATTGAATATTTTTCCTTGTGAAAAGTGGTCCAAAGCCACTTGGTAGTCAGTTGTTGCAAAGTCTGGTGAATACAGTGGATGACAGAGAGTTTCCAAGTCCAACCTCCTTAGTTTGAGCAGTGTTGTTTATGTGACATGTGGGTCCAACGTTGTCTTGCAAGAGGATTGGCCTGTCTCTGTAGACCAGTCTCGGCTGCTTAATTGCAAGCATGCTCATCATTTCATCCATTTGGTTGTAGTAGACACCCACTGTAATTGATTGACCAGGTTTCATGAAACTGTAGTGGATAATGCCAGCGCAGGACCACCAAGCAGACACCATTAGCTTTTTTTGATGAATATTTGGTTTTGGACTGTGTTTCTGCA
>VBSM01001044.1:9441380-9451486 GCA_008086735.1 Cheirogaleus medius | reverse complement strand
CCTCCCAGAGTGCTAGGATTACAGGCGTGAGCCACCGCGCCCGGCCGTCATGTATTAATTTTAATGAGCCAGTATACTGCCTTCTAATTATTGTTGCTTTCTTGTCTCCATTGTCCTAAACTATCATTTTGATGATGTATTCTAAAGTTGTGTTGAGTATCTAGATAGTGCTTGCTTATGTATTTATCTTAAATACAGTATCATTGTCTTTTTCAAAATTTGAGTAGGAATTCACATCTAAAATATGTTGAATACCCATTAAGTGCTTTATATCCAGCATGTCCTCTTAATCCTTATCTTTTGATATTTTATAGAAGAGAAAAACTGAGACTTAGTAAACTTAGGTAACTTGCGCAGTGTCAGTAAATATAATAACAACAATAATTATAATAGTAACTTTCCCAGGATAAGAATGTAATAAAGAATAACATGCTGGGCATGGTGGCATGCACTAGTAGTTCCTAGCTACTCAGGAGGCTGAGGCAGGAGGGTCGCTTCAGCCCAGGAATTTGAGGTTACCATTAACTATGATCAGGCCATTCATTACATAGCAGCCTGTGTGAGACCCTGTCTCTACAAAAATATTTTTAAAAAGAACAATACAACAGCACTTACTAACAGTGATTGAGCAGTTACTATTTGCCAACCACTGTTCTCAGTGTTTTAGGTATACTAACTTATAGAAGCCTCATAAACTGTGTGAGATAGGCATTATCATCTCTTTATTAAAGATAAGGAAACTGATGTACAAGGAAGTTAAATAACTTGTTCAAGTTTACTTAGTTTTAAGAGGCAACACTTGAAACCAGTTATCCTGGTTCCAGAGTGACTCTTATCTCCTATATACTACTGCATCTCCAAGAAATGACAGTGCTGGAATTTAAACCCACTCAGTATTTGACTGATACTTATGCTCTTTCTTTTTTACCATTCTGTCTTACAGTAGCTAGATACTGTCTAGAAGTTCAAGATCAAGGTGTGGGCAGATTCAGTACCTTTTGAGACCTCCCTCCTTGCAGATGGCTGCCTTCTCACTGTGTCCGTAAATGGTCACCCTTTGGTCTGTGTATTGCATATATCATAATATTCTCTTCTTATAAGGACACCAGTGATATTGGCATTAAGGGTTCACCTATTGGCATTAGAGGTTTAACTTTATTACAATACTTTTTTTTTTGGAGATAGACTCTTGGTCTGTTGCCCTGGGTAGAGTGCATTGGCATCATCATAGCTTACTGCAACCTCAAACTCCTGGGCTCAAGCGATCCTCCTGCCTTAGCTTCCTGAGTAGCTGGGACTACAGGTGTGTGCCACTATGCCTGGTTAATTTTTCTATTTTTAGTAGAGACAGGGTCTTAAAATCCTGAGCTCAAGCAATCCTCCTGCCTCAGCCTCCCAGACTGCTAGGATTACAGGCATGAGCCACTGTACCTGGCTTAATTCCCTTTTTAAAGGCCCATCTTCAAATGTAGTCACATTGTGAGGTACTCAGGGTTACGGCTTCAACATATGAATTTGAGGGGGCTGAATTCAGCCTATAACAGGTGAATGAAACCTTCAATCTCTTGTTTTTAGAGACAGGGTCTTAATCTGTCACCCAGGCTGTTGTGCAGTGGTATGATCATCACTAACTACAGCCTTGAACTCCTGGGCTCGAGTGATCCTCCTGCCTCAGTCTCCAGAGTAGCTGGGAGTACAGGTGTGTGCTACCATACCCTGCTAATAATCTTTCTTATTTTGATTGTATGATTGGGGTCTCTTATATTGCCCAGGCTTTTCTCAAACTACCCAGTTCAAGCAGTTCTCCCGCATCTGCCTCCCAAAGCGCCAGGATTACAGGTGTGACTCACCACTACCAGCTTTGGTCTCTTTTAAATCCAGATTTTATGATTCAGTGAGTTACACTCCTCTGACTTCAGAATTAGGAAATAGTAAGATTGTTCAGAAATTGTTCACACAGAGGCTTTCTGCTTTTAGCACCATAAAGTTTCTGATGTATATTTGAAATGAAGGCCTCAAACTAAAATATATTTGCTTTGTACCAGGAATCCAAGATGTAAATCCCACTTACCACTTTGTACCAAATCCCACTTTGTACCAAGATGTAAATCCCACTTTTACATCTTTCTAAATAGGTGGTTTGTAGAATTTTCCATATAACAAAACAGCCTTTTCTTCTGTTCTTATCTAAATACTGTTCTGTGATAGTTGCAGATCATCGATTTCCATATCGATTTCATTTTAATGAAATACTAAAATATTCTTATCACTTATATTAAGTCAGTGGTTTTAAATCTTTTAAATGTGATCCGCAGAAAGGAACACATCTTATACTACTTTTATACTTGCCATTAATATATATGATATATTTGAATTTTCTTTTCCATCCTATTTCTTCTTTTAAGGATGATTGTAATACTTTAAATTGATTTTATGATTCCCTGATAGGTTGCATGCATCCCTTAGCTTGAAAAACATGATTAGATGAAAACTTTCTTTGAAACTCTTTAATGCCAAACTTCATATTTTTATTTGGAAATTTCCTTTCTCCCTACCAAAGTTAAATCCCACTTGTTCTATAAGCAAGTCTCTCTAGATGTGTTCTTTAATAATTGGATTAGTGAAGTAATTTATCATTTATTATGGAATGAAAAAAAAAGCTGAAACTGGTTGAATTTATGGAGGAAATGACAATTTATTTTAAGAGTCATTCATATTGATTCATTCTTTCTCTCTGTCTTTCTCTATACACCCCCCCTTACGTGCATATATTTATATACAGTCATGTGTTATTTAATAATGGGGACATGTTCTGATAAATGTATGCCCTGAGAAGTATTTTGTTTGGCGATGTCATCATCGTGTGAACATCATAGATTGTACTTACACAAATGTAGATGGTATAGCCTACTACACACCTAGGCTATGTGGTGTAGCCTGTTGCTCCTAGGCTACAAATATATTTAGCATACTACTGTACTGAATACTGTAGGCAGTTGTGACACAATGGTGTAAGTATTTGTATATCTAAACACATTTAAACGTAGAAAACATACAGTAGACAGGAGGATTGCTTGAGGCTAGGAGTTCGAGACCAGCTTGAGCAAGAGCAAGATCTCGTCTTTAGAAAAAATAGAAGCGGTTAGCCAGGCATAGTGTCAGGCGCCTATAATCCCAGCTACTCAGGAGGCTGAGGCAGAATCACTTGAGCCTAGGAGTTTGAGATTGCACTGAGCTGTGATGATGCCACTACACCCCAGCTGGGGCTACAGAGCGAGACTCTATGTAAAAAAACCAAAAAAACAGTATTATAATCTGATGGGACTACTGTTGTATATGTAGTCTGTCATTTAGAGAAACTTCATGTAGCATATGTAGTATGTAAATGTATTTCCTTGCTCTCTCTGCTGAACTATGTGCACCTAGCACCCAGATCTTGGTTTCTCAGTACTACCGTGTTTCCCCGAAAATAAGACAGGGTCTTACATTTATTTTTCCTCAAGAAGACACCCTAGGGCTTATTTTCAGGGGATGTGTTATTTTTTTTTTTTTAAGTACGGTACAACAATCTACATTTATTCAAATACAGTTAAGTCGTCGTCTTCTCAAACATCTTCATAACTCTCCAAAGCCCGAATTCCATCCTGAATTTCTTGCGACTCTATTTCCTTTAGAACCATTGGCCCCAATCTCTCATGTAGAGCAATAGAGCTCTCATAGGGCAGATGAGAAGTGCTGCTCGTCTTCTTTACTGCTGTGCGACGAAATGCATGGGTTGTGCAGATATGCTGCATAGCCATGCCCATCACTAGGTCTTATTTTCGGGGTAGGGCTTATATTGAGCAAATGCTTAGAAATCCTGCTAGGGCTTATTTTATGGGTAGGTCTTATTTTCGGGGAAACACGGTATTCTCCAGTAGAAGGAGCTAGGGTTCTGTCTTAGTCCATTTTATGTTGCTATAACAGAATATCTGAGACAGGGTAACTTATAATGAAGGAGATTTATTTCGTTCACAGTTTTGGAGGTTGGGAATTTCAAAATCATGCAGCCATATCTGGTGAGGGCCTCATTCTGCATCATAACATTATAGATGGCATTACTTAGTGGGAACACATACAAAGGAGGCAAAATATGAGGTGTGACTTCGCTTCATAATAACTCATGCTTGTGGTAATTAATTCAGTTCTGCAAGAGTGAGAATTCACTCCTGTCAGATGGCATTAATCCCTTCAAGAGGGTGCATCTCTCATGACCCAAATGCCTTTGAAAGATCCCACCATCTCTCAACACTGTTATTTGCATTGGGGACATGCCTCACTGTGAGTTTTGGTGAAGACAAACCATATTCAAAACTTAGCAGTTTCCTTGAAGAAATGTTTCATTCTATGGCTTGTGTAGTAACATTGTAACTTCTAGAATGAAATAACCCATGAGACTATGATAAATACATAGTAGATAAATTAATAAGTGGAGAAGGAGGAAAACTTTTTGCCTCTCTTCCTCCTAACTTCCATGTAGATATCCAGTTAAGCAACATTTCTTGGTGCTGGTGGATATCAAAAAACCCCTTGGGAACTTGGGATACTCAAGTACTCCACCTGGGGATCAGAGTCTACCACAGACCCAAAAGAACATCTTGGCAGCTGGCTGTATCACAAAAACACCAACAAACAACAAGAAGAATAGTGATATAGCACATTATAGCTTCTTCCAACTCAAGCAAACAGGGTGTAGCTGATACACACTCATAAGTACCACCCACCATCACTAAAAGTGGGCTGGAGGACCTAACTCACTCTATACACTGTTGGGAAGAGGTGAAGACAGCAGGTCAGAAGTAACCCAAGAGGTATACCAAACCTGCTAGAATACTGCATAGTCAACTTATGACCAGCACTCCTCTCCCTGGCATGCTCAGGACTTGATCCTTGGGGACCTACAAGCAGGCCCATAAGCCAGGCTTAGCACCCCCAGGTCTCGACTGAGAGGCCAGATGAGAAGGAATTAGCAAAAGAACTCTGGAAATGTGAAAAGTCAGAGCAAAAGGATACCTCCAAAAGAAAACAATAACTCCTTACCAGTGGATACTAACCAAAAAGGAAAGATTGAAATGACAGGTGAAGAATTTTGAATATGGATTGTAAGGAAGCTCAATGAAAGACAAGAGAAAATAGAAACCCAACACAAAGAAACCACAAAAATAATGCAGGTAATGAATGAAAAATTTACTAAGGAAATCAAATTATATTAAAGAAAAAAAGTGTAACAGAACTTCTAGAAATGAAAATTTCATTTAAGGAAATACAAAACATAGGGGAAAGCCTTAAGTATAGACTGGATCTGGCAGAAGAAGGAATCTCAGAGCTTGAAAACAACACCTTTGAGTTAAACAAGTCATCAAAGAGAAGGACCTGAGAAACAAGAGGAACTAACAAAACTACAAGAAATATGGGACTGTGTAAAGAGGCCCAGCATAAGAATCATAGGCATCCCAGAGGGCAAAGAAGAAAATACACAAGGGTCAGAAAACTTATTTGAGGGAATAACTGAGGAAAATTTTCCTGGCCTTGCTAGAAATAGTAGAGTGGCCAAAGTAAACATGAAAGATGCACTCCTACTTATAAGCCTAGCCGTAAAGGGAAAGCAGCAGGTAACTTACGAAGGAAAACCTATCACACTAACTGCACACTTCTCAACTGAGACCTTATAAGCCAGAAGGGATTCAGGCCCTATTCTCAGTCTTCTCAAACAGAATACTGAAAGAATGCTTAATGTCTCTAATCATCAGGGATCAAAACCACAATGATATATCACCTAACTCCAGTGAGAATGGCTTTTATTAAAAAGTCCCAAAAATACAGATGCTGGCCTGGATGCAGAGAGAAAGGGGCACTTACACACTTGTTATAGTACTCTATGGAAAGTAGTATGGAAATACCTCAAAGAAACTAAGAGTAGACCTACCATTTGATCCAGGAATCCCACTACTGGGTATTCACCCAAAGGAAGAAAAGACATTTTATAAAAAAAGACACCTGCATCTGAATGTTTATAGCAGCACAATTCATAATCGGAAAGATGTGGAATCAACCCAAGTGCCCATCAACACATGTAGATCAGTAAAATATGGTGTATATATACCATGGAGTATTACTCAGCCATAAAAATGGTGAACTAATACCTTTTGTAGCAACCTAGATGGAACTGGAGACCATGCTTTATCACAAGAATGGAAGAACAAAAACCATATGTACTCATATGAAACTTATAGATCACTACTCATATAAAACTCATATGAAACTTATGGATCGCTACTCATGTGCACATGTGGTAGTAAAATTCAGTGGAAATCAAGCAGGTGCAAGGAGGGAGAAGGGGACGGGTAAATTCACACGTAACAGGTACAATGCGCACTATATGGGTGAGGGACACACTTATAACTTTGGTTCAAACTGCACAAAAGCAATTCATGTAACTAAAATGTTTGTATCCCCGTAATATTCTGAAATTATAAAAAAAAATCAAGCAACATTTGTTAAAGAGACCTTTATGTCCACATTAGATTGATACTTTCCTTGAAAGTCAAAAGGCCATACATGTGTGGATGTCTTTCTCATGTATTTTGTTCCATTAAATTGTATATCTATCTTTATATCCATACTACAGTCTTTATTAATGTGGCTTTATAATGAGTCTTAAAATGAAATAGTATAAGTCCTCCAACTTTGTTGTTCTTCAAATTTGTTTTATTATTTTAGATCCTTTATACATTCATATAAATTTTAAAATTAGCTTGTCTGAGCTGGATGCGGTGGTCCCACCTGTAATCCTAGCACTCTGGGAGTCCCAGGCAGGATGATTGCTTTTCGCTCAGGAGTTCAAGACCAGCCTGAGCAAGAGTGAGACCCCTATCTCTACAATAAATAGAAAAATTAGCCAGGCATGGTGGCACATGCTTGTAGTCCCAGCTACTTGGGAGGCTGAGGCAGAAGGATCGCTTGAGTGCAGGAGTTTGAGGTTACAGTGAGCTACTATGACGCCAGTGCACTCTAGCTGGGGAGACAGAGTGAGACTCTGTCTTGGGGGGGAAAAAAAAGAAAGGAAAGAATTAGCTTATCTATTTCTTCTGTTAAAGCCACTGGAATTACAGTAGAAATTATATTGAATCATATATTGATCATTTAGTGAGAATGGGCATCTTAACAGTATTGATTCTGAGTCTGCGAATTCATGATCATGATATACCCCTTCTTTAATAGATATTCTTAATTTTTCTCAGTAATGTAGAGGTCTTGTACAACTTTCAATAGTGTTGATGTTTTGTGATAGTGTTTTAAATGGTATACACTTAACATTTTTATTTTCTATTTGTTGCTAATATGTAGAAATATTTATGTTTTGTATTGACCAGGTACTATGTGAAATTGCTAAATCACTAAATAGTTCTAGTCTTTGGAAGAGTTCATAGATTTCATACATCTATAATCATGTCATATGCCAAAGAATGAGAGTTTTACTCTTTTTTGATCACTGAGCCTTTTATTTCTTTTTCTTCACGTAATGCATTGCTTAGGACCTGTAGTACGATGTTCTATAGGAGTGGTAAATGCAAACACCCTTGCTTTTTTCTTAGGGGAAAAGAATTTGTTTCACCATTAGGTACGATGTTAGCTAGATGTTTTTCACAGTTATCTTTTATCAGTTTGGGGAAGTTCCCTTTTATTAATATTCCTAGTTTGTGAACATGATAAAAGTTGTTGAGTTTTGTCAGAGGCTTTTCAGCTTTTGAGATGTTCTTCAGATTTCCTGTTTTATTCTTTTAATGTGGAACACTACATAAATTATTTTTGAGTGGAAAACTATAACTTGTATGTTGAAGTTGATTTGCTGGAGGGTTTTGTTTGTTTTTTAAGGATTTTTTTTTATTTCTGTGTTCATGAGGGATTTTGGTCTATAGTTTTGTATTGATGTGAAATGTTTTTAGATTTGGGATCAGGAGTATGTTGGTGTTATAAAATAACACCAACTGTTATTGAGGACTGTTCCTCTTGCTTCTCTTTTCTGAAAGAACTGTGTTGGATTGGTATTATTTTATCCTTAAATTTTTGACAGAATCCACTGGTGAATTCTGGAGTAGGATTTCTGAAATGTGACTGGAATTTTCTTTGTGTGATCCTTTTATTGTAATTTAACTTTTCTAACATATATGGGATTACTTAGCTTTTCTGTGTCTTATTTCAGGTTTAATCATATATATCTTCAAGGAACTTGTCCATTCATCTAAGTTATTGATTTATTTGGTGTAAAGTTTTCATAGTATTTTTGTATTAACATAATGTCTGTGGGATCTGTAATGATGTCTCTCCATTCCTGATGTAGATAATTCATGATTTATCTTTATTTTGATCTGTCTTGTTAGGGCTTATCAATTTCATTCTTTAAAAGAGATTTTTTCTGTTTTCTCTCACTTTCTATTTAATTGATTTCTGCTCTTTGTTTTTAATAATTTTCTGTTTTCAGATTGATTTACTTTTAGTTTTCTAGCTTCTAGAAGTGGGAGCTTAGGTTAGGGATCAGTGAGCTTTTTCTTAAATATTTCAGATAAGAAATATTTTAGGTTTTGTAGACTAAATTGTCTCTGTTGCAACTACTACTCAACTCTGCCATTGTAGACAGTATATAAATGAATCAGCATGACTTTGGACATGGATACAGTAGTCCCCCCTTATCTGTGGTTTTACTTGCCATTATTTCAGTTACTTGCAGTCAACCATAGTTTGAAAATATATGAAAAATTATATGAAAATATAAAATTATATAAAATATATATATAAAATTATATGAAATAAACAATTCATGAGTTTTAAATTGTCTGCTGTTTTGAGTAGTGTGATTAAAATTTCACTCTGTCCTGCTTTGCCCACACTGGATAACACTACCTACTAGTCACTTAGCCTTCTTGGTTATCATATTATAGTGCTTGTATTCACATAATACTTATTTTACTTAATAATGGCCCCAAACTGCAAGAGTTATGCTGATAATTATTCTATTTTATTATTGTTGTTGTTAATCTCTTACTGTATCTAATTTATAAATTAAGCTTTATCATAGGTATGTATGTGTAGGAGAAAACGTGTTTATAGGGTTCTGTATTATCCAGTTTATGTCATCTGCTGGGGTCCTTGAAATGTATCCCCTTTGCATAAGGAGGAAGTACTGTATTTGAATTTTCATTTGCTATGAAATATTATTATTTTGATTTTTTTTCCATTTAAAAATATAAAAACCATTCTTAGTTTCCTGGCCATACTATGCCCTATGACTGTAGTTTGCCAGCCCCTTGCTTAGATCCTTGATTGTACACTTTTATTTTATTTTTTCTAATGTAAGTATTTAAAGGTAAGAATTTCAACATCCTGCTTTCCTTGTATCCCACACATTTTGATAAGTTATATTAATATTTTTATTACCTTATTTTCTTTGTGGTTTATTCCTTGACCCATGAATTATTAGAAATGTGTTACTTAATTTCCAGACATTTGGGCATTTCTTAGATATCTTATAGTTGTTGATTTCTAACTTAATATCATTGTGATCCAAGAATATACTCTGTATGATTTGATTTCTTTGGTACTTTTTGGTACTTTCTAACATATAGTCTATCTTGTAAAAGAAGCCTTCAGGCCAGGCACTGTGACTTACGCTTTGGGAGTGCTGAGATAGGAGGATTGCTTGAGGACAGAAGTTCAAGAACAGCCTGGGCAACATAGTGAGACCCCATCTCTACAAAAATTTAAAAATTAACCAGGCATTGTGGCATCTTCCTATAGCCCCAGCTACTTGGGAGGGGATTGCTTGAGCCCAGGAATTTGAGCTATGATGGGGCCACTGTATTCTAACCAGGTAACAGTAGAACCCTATCTTTTAAAGATGAAATAAAAGAAAAAAATTAGCCGAGCCTGGTGGCACTCACCTGTAATCCCAACTACTCTGGAGGCTGAGGCGGGAGGATTGCTTGAGCCCAGGAGCTGGAGGCTGCAGGTAGCTATGATTGCACCACTGTGCTCCAGCCTGGATGACAGAATGACCCTATCTCTTAAAA
>VBSM01001044.1:9375078-9413308 GCA_008086735.1 Cheirogaleus medius | reverse complement strand
AAAAAAAAAAAAAAAAATATGAATCCAGTGAATCTGGTTCAATAAATATTTGTTATTCGCAGTATCTGAAGCTAATAGTCACCTTTGAGTGGAGTACAAAATTTTAAAAATTTTTTGATTTTTTATTTCTTTGTAATTTCCTGAAGACATCTTTTTAAATATAATTTTAGTGGATAGTCATGGATCATATGTCTGCTTTTTGAATATTAAGGTATATTACAAGAGCTACATTAAATACAGGCAAGAAGGCAGACGCAGAAATAAGAAAATAATGTATATAAGGCAGCTCTTCGGGTACACATTGGCCAGGTTTTGAGAACTGGTTTGTGTGTTATATTTTTAATCTTAAGTAGCCCAATAATGCTAAATTAGATGCCACATCTGAATCATTAAATGTAGAATAGCAATATTGATTTCTGAAAAATTGTGGTTATTTAAACCCACCAATCCAGACATCTCCTTCTTGAATATTATTTACCTTAATAGAAACTTAAAGATATTTTTAGCAGGTGATTATTGAGAAGAAATTCTGAATAATTATTGAGGAAGGTCATTGAGACAGGTCAGCTAGAGGTGGACACACAGCCTGCCTAATAACTGGATGGATGCTACCTGGTTGGAAGATGGAGTTGATTGGTGGATCAAAATCTCAGAGGGACACCTTCCATTTTTAGTTTAAATGTTTATTAAAATTATATTCCAATGAAGTACTGTTACCTTGTATGCTGCTATTTAACTATTAAAAGTGAAATGATCACCAATGATTATTATTACCCTACCAAAAGACTGTTGTAAGTGATCTCTTGTATGTGAAATATGTTTGGTTTGAGTGGTACTTAGTAAACATTTTTATTTTAAAAAATGAACTTTTAATTATATGTCCAAAGTTAGATCACAAGATTTCTTTAAAATAAGTGGTTTTCATTTTATGTTGATTTGCTGAAACCTATTTTTGTATTTCTTCAGGTTTATGTGAGATTAAGACCATTCTTCAGGGAATTCCTGGAACGAATGTCTCAGATGTATGAGGTAAACAGGCTTAAGCTGATTATATATGTATTTTTATTTTATTCAATATAGTACCCATATTTAGATCATGTATAATGATTACTTCTTTTCCCCTGAATTTATAGATCATTCTTTTTACTGCTTCTAAGAAGGTGTATGCAGACAAGTTACTGAACATACTAGACCCTAAAAAGCAACTGGTCAGGTAAATTTAATTAAGAAATAGTGGAAATGTCTGTCACACTGATCTATGAAGTTACTGATTCTATTTAATTTTAATGGCCATTTTCATTTGGCTGCATATGTAGTGATTTAAATTGTGTTGAATGGTGAAAAATGAATTTTTTAAAGCCCCAAAACTCTTTAAGAGTTCCTAATGATTTACCTCCAGACAGACGTTCTTTAAAGGATACACAACTCAAACGTGTTTTATTCAATGTGACATCTATATCCTCATTTCTTTTGGGACTGGGGGGAGACTGGGGGACTGGTGTGGGATTGTGTGGAATTTTTCCACTATGTGCATGATGTTTCACCTTCTTATGTGTCAGAGATAATGCATGTTATATTACCTTTTTAATGACATAGAGAAATAAAAGTTAATTTTTCACAGAAAGGATCAAATTAAACTCTTTTGCTTTTTTTCAAGAGCAAATTTATCTTCCATGGAATGGAAATGTTACATGAATCTAATTGGAAATTACAGTTGGTTTAGTCAGGACTCTGTTCCTTGTGTGTGCCTGGAGTCAGCAGATGCACTGTATTCCTGGTTAGGTGGGAGTTCTTTGGGTGATTTTAAAACATTTTGAAAATTAGTTCCATTATATCTGTCAACTGAAGTGATTAAGACTGCAGCAGACTTGCTGTATCCTCTAAGAGGTAGGAGTTAGTTTTTCGAGTTTTTGACCAAAAGCTGAGAGAGATGACACAAAAAGGCCCATAAAAGCTATAATAGCTAGCTATTAATTTCCTTGAATACTTTTCCCCATATTGTCTTAGTGGGAAATCCTAAACTTAATTTTCTATTGTTAATAATACCTTTATTATTGAATGGTTACAATTACACTGAAAGGCTTTTCCTAATGTCCATATTTTAGAGGTGTTTTTCCTTCTAAATAGAATTGTAACATCTTTTATTTTTTAATCTAAAAGATCAAAATAAGTAAGCTGCAGATACACAAATAAGAAATGGTATTTTCTATTCACAAAAGTATATTGTAATTTGTGCTCATTTTACTTAACTTTAATAAAAGTATACAAATGATTTTGCTTTGATGACTCCAGTGTTCCAGGGAACAGTGGTGAACAACAAGCCCTTCCCTCTTGGAGCTTTCATTTTACTGGGGAACAAATAATAGTCATGTTATTATAATGTGTTATAAATTAATACCTCTCTTTTAAACTAGATTTATAAAATCTACATATTTGGGAGTTTCATTTTGTTATATTTTGAAAGACTTGAAATAAGAAGAATGAACAGTGAATCGAATTTGTTAGAACGCTAGGGAATTATCTACGTTGGTGACCAGGTAGATTCTGAGAAATTCTGTAATCTCTGAATCCTGTGAGTCTGAAATGCAAATTTGTTGACATGGAGGATCTGCTATTGGATGACTGGCATATCTTTTTTTTTTTTTTCTAACACTGCTAATACATGCAGAGGGATCCTCAGATTCCTGAATTGGCTGGAGGGTTTTTAGTGTCATTTAATTAAAATAACCATAGTATCCACCTACATATTCAGTTATCTCTTGTCTCAGCAAGTTTACTACTGTTGGCGAAGAGGCATCAACAGTGACTTGCATTATGTGCTGTACCTGCCTCTCCAATTTCCTCATATCTAAATGTTTATAGAAATAAAATATGGAATCTTACTTAGGCCTAACCAGGACTTGAATTATTTTATCTAGTCTTTTTTTTTTTCAAAATAGGATTGTCTTAAATCTTCCAGAAGCAGATGATCATTTGACTATTATTATTAAAATATTCCTATATTACAATAAGAGGGGAAAGAACTGTTTGTAAAATCCTTCCTCCTTGCCATCACCACTGGCACTGATATTTTTATGGTTGAGATTGTACTTGTGTGTATGTATGTATGGGTTTTTATTTATTTAGTTAGTTATTTAATTTTGGTAGCAATGTGACAGATTTTGTGGGTAGAAAATACCCCTTTCTTGAAAGTATGTAATTAAAAATACAAGTATAAGTAGGCCCTAGAGCTCCTGAAAAGTTGTTTAGTGGGAAAAGACAAATTACCAACTTATTAATGTGTACAGAATAGAGTATTTCAAAGTGAAAAACATCAGTATATCTGTACCAATTATTAGTAATATTCAAAGACTAATATTTTGAGTATAAATTGAGACTACATAATTATTATAGTATATAACTATTATTGTAAAACCTTTAATAGCTTTCTAAAATGATTTAGCATTTTTCTATATAGTATGTAAAATTGATGAAACATCCGTTTATATTTATAATATTTAAATCTGAATTCATCATTTCATTCAATCACTCTTTTCAAATGATTATACACTAAATTAAAAGAAATTAGGGTGTTTAGGAAAAGTTGAAATGATGGAATGTTTTGGCCTTAGCACCTTTTCTCTAAAATTATAATAAAAACTAAAAAACACTTTAAAAAATGCCAACACAAAAACATTCCTTCTTATATTTTCTATTCTGGCATGTACAGGGATAGGGAGGCTGTGTGGTCTACTGGTTAGAGCAAAGGACTGGGAGCCAGGAGGATCCTGGGTTCCAATGCGGGGCTAACCACTGACTTACTGTGTGACCTTGGGCAAGTCACTTGACCTCCTTGTGCCTCAGTCAACCATCTGGAAAATTGGTTAAAAAGCAGGACCTCGCTGACAACCAGATGCTGCATCTGAGCTGAGCTTTTCTGGGTAAATAAACTACGAAAACAATTTGGAGTTTTTAAATCCCCCTTTATAATTTTTAGTATTGTAACATTTTAGGATAAGCCAAAGTTCTTTAAAGCATAGTAATATTTGGTTGTAAGGTTTCAATAATTGCTAAGAATTTTTATAGTAAAATGGTAGCCCAAAGCTTAGGCCCACATTTGTATTTGAATTTCCTTTGAGAGAGAGAGAGAATAATAAGGCTTAACCTGTAAAGCCTATGGTATATGTATGTGTTATATATTTCAGTATATGTTGTACTTTTTAGAGATTTTTTTTTTTAAGAGATTGTTGTTTTTATTTTTATGTTTAGGCACCGGCTTTTCCGCGAACATTGTGTGTGTGTGCAAGGAAACTATATAAAAGACTTAAATATCCTTGGAAGAGATCTTTCAAAAACTATAATAATTGACAACTCACCACAAGCCTTTGCATATCAGGTAGGAAAAAGCTGTTAAACTCAGACTGAAAAAAATACAATGAAGACAAATACTGGCAAACAGAAAATGATGAGAGAAGAACAAGAGAATTTTCACTGGTGGAATTTCCATTTAGTGTGTCATTTTTTAGAATTAGAAATGCCAAAGTGTATATTCTTTGTGTAAATTTTTCTTTTAAATTAAATGCAACATAAATGAAGAAAAATCTGAGTAGTGAATCCGAATAAGGAGCTATAAGATATATGTCATTTAATAGCATTCTTATCAGTTATTAAATCAGTAATTTTAATCATTTAATTAGCTTAACTATTTTCTTCTGGTCTGTTATTTGATTTCACATTCTGAATTATTTTCTTAGACTATTCCTTCAATCTATTTGTACCCTTTGTTAACATTCCTTTGAAATATAATTATAACTAAAGAGCCATCCTTGCAAGATATATTTTACATTACAAATATGTCCATGTGATAGGATTTCTGAGATTTTGCTTCACAGTAAATCAGTGCAGAATAGGGATGATGGAAAATGGATGGAGTATAAATAAAAATAAGATTGGCCTTTAACTTCTGAGTGTCAAAATATCCATAAAAAAAAGCAAAAAAGGGAACAACTGCATATGATATTGAAATGTGTTCATTTTAGGTCCTTGCTTTTATTTGCTTGCCTTTTAAAATTTGTTTTTAAGAATTTCATCTTGGTTCCTAGATAAAATCATTTCAATTATCCTCTGTCTTATATGTAACATTGTTTTTAGACTCTTCTTCAGTGAAATACCACTGAGTCAGTTTGTTGCGTTTCTGCTATGTTTCAGGTTATCATGCTGCTTTTTAGGAATAGAATAATGAATGGGACAGTGGTCCCTGTGTTTAAAAAAAAAGTACGTGTTCTGCTCTTGTTCTCTGTTTAGATTGGCAATATCCCTTCATTCACAATGCCTAGCATTGTACTAATAGTAATTACTTCTTGAATGAATAAAGGAATGTTTTGAATTATGTTAATGACCCTTACAAAACTTGTTTAATGGAACTTTCTTGTTTAATTTTATATACACTGAGAAATGACACTGAAAAACCAATAGGCTTCAAGTTATTCTTTAACATCTGTCTCTTGTACTATTGAGCTGTCAACGAAAACTGGTGATACTCCTTTTGAAAGGAACTTTTAGAGCAGTATTTACTTAAATCTGTTGTTTCTTTTTTAAGCTTTTCCAAACTAGGCAAAATATAAGTAAAAAGAGGATTTAATCACTTATTTATCATTTTAGCTTTCTAATGGAATCCCTATAGAAAGCTGGTTTATGGATAAAAATGACAATGAACTCCTAAAATTGATTCCATTTCTGGAGAAGCTTGTAGAACTGGTAAGTATATCTTATAATTTATCTTTCCATATTGTGTTTTTGTTAGCTCAACTATATTGAAGTAAATCTCCTTTTTAATTTCTTCATTTTATATGTACTGACATTTAAAGTCAACTATGAGCCGGGTGTGGTTGCATACACCTGTAGTCCCAGCTACTCGGGAGGCTGAGGTGGGAGGATCACAAGCCCAGGAGTTCAAGGCCAGCCTAGGCGCAACACAGCTAGACTCCATCTCTCTAAAAAAATAATAATAAAGTCAACTGTGGTGGGAGATTGGGGCAAAGTTTAAAAAGCATTATGTACATTTTTTTAATTTTATATTATCAGTATTAAATTTATAGGTTGAATGTTTACTATTTCAGTAGACTTCCTCTTATAAATCACTAACTGGTTGTGTTTGAAATAACATTAAGTTGATTTCATTTTGCTTTCATAATTCACAACTAGAATTAATGCTATGTCACTGAAACTTTATTCTCAGAATTATTTTCCTGTATCCATGGATCAATCAACTTTAAAGACTGATGTAGAAAGTAGAATTCAGTGGCTTAACCCTTTTATCTATCTTTTTGTTTGGCCTCTTATTGCTTCATTGTTCTTATGAAATTAAAACTTTAATGAAAGTTTTCTTTAACCTAAATTTAATTCTGAGTTAATTATGTCTGTGTAGTATATCTATATTTGACAAACAATAAAATTTTAATTGTAAAATAAAATATGACATATTTTTTCTGCAAAGAATGTTTATAATATTATGATCATATCTTTGAAATTATGTAGCTTTCAAAAAATTGTCTCTTTTTCCACACAGAATGAAGATGTTCGACCTCACATCAGAGACAGATTTCGCTTGCATGATTTGCTGCCCCCTGATTAAGTACAAAGACTTGTCAAATCACTGAAGGGGGAGAGGACCCTTTTGGACTAAGACAAAAACATTGCCATTACTGTTGAAATTTTGCATTTTTGTACCCCGTCTTGCTTTTCTTATCTTTGGTGCCCAATAATAATCAAGGGTTACAGAAAGAGACTTTATCTATCTCAGATTGAATACATACAGTAGGTAGGCTAAAACAGAAGAGTCTTTAGAACTAGTGCAATTCCAGTGAAATTTTTTTATGTACAGGACATCTGCAGTTTATAAAGAATTCTGTTTCTGCCACCAGCAGTTTGACCTGTAGTCACACAGGATTTTATGATAATAACAGAGATGAAAATGGACTTTTATTTTCTCTCTGTTTGGTGCTCTAAGTGGGTTTGTAGCCACTTTTCTGTTACTTTACGATTCTCATTTCAACAGGAATGGCCAGTAAAAGTTGTTTTATTTTTCCTGTTAAGGTTTATAACCTTTTTACATTTTTGACCTATATTAGATTAGAATTTCATTATGCATTCCTTTTAGTTGAGGCGCTTCATAGTTTTCTGGAAATAGTCAATTTTTAGTTTTTTATTATACATTTGAATGGCCGTTTTCCTGCTTTGTCTGCCTGCATAATGTATATTTGTTTAAAAATATTCTCTATTTTAGTCCATGTAAGTTTCATTTAGAAGACATGCATTTATATTTTGTTTCTGTAATATTCTACTGTAGGTGAAATCTTTACAAAAATCAAGAGACTGGGTAGATAAGAATATATGAATGACTAATATTCAAAAGATTTAAACCATTGTGATGGCGTGTATTCCCAAATGGTAATATCTTGCAATGGCACACAGATTTAAATGGATAAAGGTATACCTCAGAATTCACTGTGCTCACTAATCTTTGAGGAGAATGGGTTTGGTCACCTGTTGGGCTTGATTTAGTTACTGCTGCCTTTGGTTTTCTCCAGGAATGAAGTATTCAGCACAGTGACTCAGTATTTTTAGTTATTTTGCATGGGCTGGTAGTACCTCTGTTATGCTCTTGGTTACAATCAATTTAAAACTCTGTGTAACAGTCTTGGTACCTAACAGTAGCTATGCATAATCCTGTGGCACAGTACACTCCCAAGCCACCAATGCAGTTAATATGCTCTCATAGTGGTTTTTCTATGCTATATGAAAATAGTCTTCAAGCCTTGGTTCTCTAATGCAGCTACCACAAGAGGTTGATATTTTTATAGTGGCGTGTAATCTCCTTTTCGAGAGGCTTTTTATGGAAGGTAGAATTTGTAAAAGTTAGTATGCTTTGCCTCTCAACTGCATTAACATGCCACAGGCTCAGACTGTTTTTATGTAAAAGATGTCAAAGAACAGCACTTTTTCTAAAGAGAAGTTTGATATTTTGTATGCTTGTTAAGAAAGTACAGTATTGGAAATTAAAGGTGGACAACTGATAATTGAGGAGTATGTCAATTAATTTTTTATGTATATTACCTGTTTACTTGTACAACTTACTGTACAAATTACATGCAGCTTCATTTTCAAATGAATCCTTAAAATAAGGAAATCTTTTTAGAAAAACATTTAATTTTTGTATTTTTGATTTTAAAGGCATGAGTTATGTCAATTTTCAGTGTATTAATGAAGATTTTAACTTTTCATCAGGTTGAGTGTTTTCTTACTATATTATCTGTTGTGTATGTAGTTAGCATATTGTGTCACTGAAATGTTTAAAAATCTAGCATGTAGAGCAAGCCTGTTTTGTGGAAAATCCTTATTCATTAAAAAAATAATCATGGCAGATTTTCTGCAAAAAAAGCAAAAGCATTTGCAATTCAGAATACTGATTTTTTTTTTTTAATTTAAAGAAAGGTATTTTGCTTGCAGGAAAAAAATACTACAGATTCATTTTAATGAGAATCTTTGAAATGTATTTATCTTTAGGGCATATGGGCATCTTTATGCTGTTTGTCTTCTGTCTTTCTTGAAATAAAATGTACATACGTTACCTTTACATATGCTCTTGCTCAAAATTGTGAACCTAGTTACATTTCTCCCTGCTCCCCTCCTTTTTCTGCTCAAACAGCAAAACCCCAAAACCTATACAAGATCTGAACTTTCAGCATACATTATAATTGCTGAAAGTTTTCCTAAGTAAATACAGTTTCAAAGGGCTTTCCCATAATTTAAAGGGAAATGTAAGCACCTATACCATTGTGCCCATGGGCACTTTAATAATAAACATCATTTTTTAAATTGTCTTTTATTAATGGTAATAGTTGTTTTTTATCCCATGCTAGGAGAGAGTTCCTTTAAGTCAGCTAATAAATGAATCAAGCATAAGAAGCTTCTGTAAAGAAATAAACTAAGGGAAATTTTATATGGCCTGAGAAAATTTCTTGAGACCAAATTAATATATTTTTTCTTCATTACTTTACTTGGGTCATTTTAAATTTAATAAAAAATTTAAAATAATTTATAAAGAGACAATTTAGTCAGCTTCCTTCAGTCTTAATATAATGTTTTATCTTCCCATTACCCCCGTCTTGTCTTTCTCTGTTGGTAAATGTTAAACACTTCCATTTGGTTAATTGGAGGTGTATATTTTTTTAATTGAGATGTGCCCAGCCCCTTCTGCTCACACAGAAAATGTGAACTCTTAAAAAACTGACTGCAGTAAATGCAGGAGAGATCGATACCTGATGAGACACAGCAAAAGTGACCTGAATACACATGAAAACTCTGAAGTACATATTAAAATTGTGCTATTTCCAGTAATAAATGTCTGGCTTTTAAGACATTCTTTTAAATATTTGTATCATTGTTAGAGAGGATGTTTTAATCAGTTGTGTTTTTTAATTCCATGTAATATATGTAGCCCTAATCAGATTTATATCACCATATTTCTCCTTGGGTCCTAAAAAAATTGATGACAATTCGTAACCATAAATTGTTTTATATTAGCTAGTATGTATATTTATTTACCCAATGGCTTTATCTGTTTCCCCAAAATTGTTGGGGATTTGTTGAAAGCATTATGTAACTTCTATAATCAGCTATTTTCTTGTAACTGTCAGTGAAATGGATGTGTACATTGTTTTTTTTATATTTCTCTGTTTTTTTTTTTAAGGGTTAACATAGAATGGTTTTTTAAAAAAGGTATCTTTGCCCAATGACTTTTTCAGCTAGATATTACTTTCATTCAACCTTCTAAAGAAGTTTGTTTCTCATTGTTCTGTTCAGTCAACTTGCCTGAAAAACAGAGAGACTTCATCTCATCAGTGAAGAAAACATTTCATTATACCTACAAATCTTTCCAGCGAGCACAGAATTCTGCGTAAGGACCAGATCTCTTCCACGTCTGTGTCAATCACATAAAGCTGAAATGTAAAGGACACTGAAGCCTTCATATAATTGTACTAATATGATGGTGTTATATACTACATTATTAGCTAGTTAAGGTTTTCTTACCTGACTTCTCTTTGTCTTCCTAGGTATTTATTTGTTATCTCTCTTAAATCTTGTGTATCTAAATTAACTTAGTTAATAGTTACCCACTGAATAACTATGCCAAGCAACTAGGAAAGAATGTTTATTTTATTTCCCCTTATAGGGGAAGAGTGGACTGGGAACAAAAATGTATGGGCCAAAAGGCCTTTGATAGTCATTCATTCACTTTTTTATTCCTCTCATGAGCTATATTTGAGTATAGTATTTTTTTAGTGCTGATGTGCTTATGTCATTACTTTTCATGTCTTCCCCTAAATTGAAAGCCTACAAGGAACCTATATTACATACATTTAAGAATTTCAGAATAGGAACCACAAAACTCAGTATCTTATCTTTAAATGCTACTTAAATTATTATTGGAATCCAAGTCTCACTAACTAGGATACATTTTTATAAAATGTTTCTTTGTATCTTGAATTGAAATTACTTGTTCAGAGGCAAGAATTCTGGGGATATTACACATTCTAAGATCTTTTTAAAAGGGGGATATGAAAGCAACAAATTTATTCTAGTTAGTTTATGGTTTTGATAGTAGTAAGATAAATCAGTGGTTCCCAACTCTGACTCTGCATTAGAATTACACCGAGGAGCTTTTAAAATACAGATTCCTGGGGCCTACCTCTGGAAAATTGTCTCACTGGCTCTAGCGTGGATCTCTATATTTTCTAAAGCTTTCCCAGTGATTCTCAATAGCCAGGTTTGGGAAATCACTGTTTTAAGTAATGTGACAGTGTTTTGAGACTAGGCAACAAAATAAAAGTTCACCAGACATATCTTTGTAGTAGGGTTTCTTTTTTAAATGTGGGACCAGATTTCACAGAACTTATTCAAGATACATGGAGGAATAATAAAGAAGATTGAGGCTGATGCTCATTATCATTTTGTCTTTCATACTTTTTTAAGACTTTGCATTTCTAGGACTTGGAATAGTTGATCATATACACAGCTGAAGGACATGTCCCTGAATGAGACCATTATATATATTACCTGTAAAATATTTCACTATTTTTTTATTTTATAAATCTTTTTAGAAATAAGCAATGAAATACTACTTTCATCTTTTGAGATGGGATTTTTCAAGGCAGTGTCCTTTTGGCATTAAGGTAGGGGGGAGTTAATATTCTCTCTACCTGTTTCCACGTGAATCAATATAAAGTCATGGACATATAAAAATTTCAGTTTAATTTCTACTTATTTACTATGCAGTATAGCCGTGAACAAGTAATGTAGATTTAGTTTTCTCATCTTCAAATGCCCTTATCACCCTACCTCACAGGGTTGTTGTGGGGATAAATAAAACTTTTATGGAAGCACTTTTCTTTGATTATATTTTATCAGCCACCAGAAACAATACAATTTCTAACGACTTGTATAGGGCTGGTTTTATTTATAGGTATACAATTTTCTCATATTACTTTCCATTTTCATATTAATCTTCAGGACAAACCTGTAAGGACCTTAGAGTGGGTTGCAGATAAGGAAAAATAGATAAGGAAATTGGGGCTCAGAGAAAGATGTGACCCAAGACCATGTAGCTATTCTGGGAGACTTAAATTTAGTTATCATTATAATATGCTATTCCCAATGCCTTGGCTTTCCTGTATGATAATGTCTGTACATGAATACAAAGCTTTCTCAAATTTACCAATTAAGCCAATAAAATATATATACGGTGGTATCAAGTAGACCTGTAGATAACAGTACAATTTTTAAACTAGAAGGAAATTCAATGTCTAAGTGTACCTCTTTATTTTACAGATAAGGAAATGAGTTTAGAAGAGTGTCTTCCTAAGATCACAGAGCTGGAACTAGAATCAAGGTCTCTCTCTCTCTTTTTTTTTTGGAGACAAAGTCTCACTCTGTTGCCTGGGCTAGAGTGCCATGGCATCAGCCTAGCTCACAGCAACTTCAAACTCCTGGGCTCAAGCGATCCTTTTGCCTCAGCCTCCCAAGTAGCTGGGACTACAGGCATGTGCCACCATGCCCGGCTAATTTTTTCTACATATTTTTAGTTGTCCAGATAATTTCTTTCTATTTTTAGTAGAGATGGGGTCTTGCTCTTGCTCAGGCTGGTCTCGAACTCCTAAGCTCAACCGATCCACCCACTTTGGCCTCCCAGTGAGCCACCATGCCAGGCCCAAGGTCTCTTTATTTACCATTACTCAAGGTAATGATTTTAGAAGGAAGGGCATTTTTAATTTCTGGAACTACTGTGAACAGAGGTGAAATAGAACACTTGAGGATAACCTGAATAAAGAAGGGGTTGGTTTTGAAAAGTAGAGATAAGATGGCAAGAAGGAACCAGATTATAGTGAGCTAAGATGAAGAATTTATACTTGTACAGGCTAAAATAACTTGAGCCATATAACTAGAATAGTACTCTGGTCCCCCCTCAGTCTGTGATGAGACTTTTGATAACTATTTTCCCTAAGCTCTAAAGGAATCTGGTGCTCACAAGTTTGAGTCACTAGCAATCCTTTAGAAATAAAAGTGCACTTAAGGCAGTCAGGCAAATAGTTGACTTGGGAGTGTGGTTAATCAATGCATGAAATTCAGGGTCAAAAGACCTGAATTCAAGTTCCTGAAAACTCAACCACTCACTAGGTAAGGCAGTTATCTGAACTTCATTTTGTTCATCTGTAAAATGGGTGCACTAAGACCTACCTTTCAGAATTAAAAGGCTCAAATGAAACATTAAAGCATATTATGAAGTAATATGCAAATAAGATACCAGAACTGAGCTGTTAAAGCAGATAGTTCTCTGAAGGAGGGTATACAAGAGGGATGAGAGCTATACACAAGAGTTTTGGGAGATGAAGCAAGAAGAAAGGAGTGAACAGTAGGATCACGGTATTGTAATACCATATAATCACAGATGTTAGGAAGAATTTTTAAGAAAGATGTGAACAGTGGAGTGCATTTAAACAAATGAAGACTGGATTAAGTGATAATGGAGAGGTTAGCCATGTTGAGAACACGTTTGATGAAAATTTGAGTGTTAAGAAATGGTGATGAGGAAAGTTAAGAGTGACTTGTTGAATGGCTTAAGCAGTGAGTAGTCAGGATAGCAAGCTCACAAAGGATTTGCCAAGTTAGGAAAAATCCCCTTAGTAATGGATGAAACAAATGAACTAGTACAACAAGTGGCTATGAGTAGCCTTCCTAATGACAGTAAAAAGTCATTTAAAAAAAAATCACTACCTTACTATGTTACATTGTTGGCTCTGTGAAAGACAAAAAAGCAAAACTGAAGTTGCACTCAAGTTTATGATCTAGCAGTGAAGACTGATGTTAATTATAGTTGGGAAAAGGGTCATAAAGGAGAAGAATGGCTTTGAGGGTGCTAATAACTATTTTACATCAAGATCCTCAGAAAATTTATTCAAGGGCTACAGCTAGGCTTGGTTGTGGGGAGGGAACATTCAAGCAGGGGAGTAAAGGAGCATTAGTCTTAAAAAGATCACTTTAGATATTTCTAAAGTGGGTGGGTGGGAGACCAGTTAGAAGTTCTGAAGTTCTTCATGCAAAGTATTCCCTTTCTCCAAGACAACAAATGGTTAATGCATTGGGTGACAGCGTCATAGTGGACAATCTGAGGTCAAGAGGTGGTTATGGTTCTAGAGAGTATGGCTCGTCTGGTTTACTGAGAGTTTACTAACCATGTGGATTTGGGGGACTTCCTGAGGAAAGGCATGTTTTTCCCACTGTCCAGACAGGAATGAGAAAGTACTATAGGATTTTACGATGCCCTATAAAAGTATGGAAAAATGTATGGGAGTCGAATGGAGACACTATCAACTATCATTTTGTATCTTACAAGATTCTTGGGTAGGTTTTTGTTGTTTTGGTTTAAAATGAAAGAAATTTCATTTAGCTGTTTCTATATCAAGTTACATAAATCAGATCTTTATAAAATGTAATCTTTTCCCAAGATATCATTGGAAAAAATAATGACTCAGTGATTTTGGAATTTATACATAGGAGTTTTTTAACCTAGCCCTGTTTGCCCTTTAGCCTTAAGCTAGTTCATCTTTATGAGATTTTTGAGATGGGTGCATAAGGTACTTCTTAAATACAAGCCATGAGCAGCTCTGCTTCACTTCTGCTGTCATTTACTCTCCTTTAATGACAACTTCTTGAGGACAGAAGTTTTAATGTTACTTTGTTCAGCATTTATTAATTACCTATTCTGTTTGTCTGTAAAATGGGAATACTGTTACTGTATTTGTGATTACAGGATTCTCCTAGACTTAACATGCAAATCAGAGGTTAGTTTTAAGGACTAAGTGGAGTCCCTAACATGTAGTTGTAGACATGTGTTTCCCTGCTTCCTCATTTGAAAAAGTATGTACAATATTGTGAATGAATTCTCAATTTGTTTCAAAAACTTATCAATGCTGCATACACATAGCCCATGTATTTTTCCATAGCACCTCCAACCCCCACATCCCATTTTCAATTTTATATGGGTTAACACTTTGAAGTTAATATCCCCAGAGCCTAGAAGAGTACTTTGGTACAGGGTAGGCACTCAATAATTGTTTGATAAATGAAGGAAAGGATGAGCCCACATTTCAAAGTTTGGACTTCTGAATCCAGAAAATTGATTCATTCAGTGCATACAAAATTGATGAGATTCAGGAAAATTGGTTTACACTAATCAAAGTAACAAGAGACTAATTTTTACACCAGATTTCAATTTTATTCATTTACTGTCAGGTTTCCTCTGTAAGAAATTAAATTAGATTACTGCTTGGTAAGAGTAGAACCAGAGGGGGAGTCTACTGAAAGAGAACCTTAATGGCTAATATCAAGTCAAGAGGATGCCTTCATCTCCACTAGATATGTATTTGCTAAAAGACTGCAGGTCAGCTTACCTTTTTCTCTGGAGACTCAAAATGTTCTTTGGCTTCCCTTTCCCTATATTTCACTTTTTCTGTCAACATTTTTTTAAAGACACATTGTCTTAAAACCTCTGCAACCAATACAAATAACTACATTACCACTTCAGAGAGATATATATATATATAGCCTTGCTTTCCTGAGACTCCACCTAGAGGTAGTTAATTTTGATGTGGCATCTTCTTAGCCACTTAATTTACTATATTTCCTGGTTCAGTTACTGCTACAATGCTGAGTGCTTACTAGTAATAAACACTTGCTTTTTTGGGACCCAGCTCTAGTAATTTTCCTTTGAGACTTCCCTTCTTGAAAAGAAACAATGGCCTGGTGGGCAGGTTTTTCTTGGAAAAGAACCCAGTTCTGCAAGGAAATATATTCATGCAGTCATTCAGTTATTAAGTGCCTACTATGTGCCAAACATAGACTTAAGTATACCAGAGAATTAGCCTCTCAAGATTTCTTAACTGCAATTAGACTATACTAGGATGTATTTAAAATTTTTAGCTGAGGCCAAAACGGAATTTACTGGAAAGATGTGGTACCTCATGGCAATTAAGGAAGAGCTGGAGAACTGGACCTCAGGGAAGGCAGGAGGAAGTAAGGTGGCTTGGGAAATCATCACCTCAGCAGGAGTTTGTGGCCCTCCCTTCAGGATGCTGTCCTCCACGACCAACAACTCCCAGGCTCTAGGAGTCTTGAGTTCCAAATTCTAAAGTCCTGGGAAAGAGAATCTTTTAGTTATCTATTAAATTCATAACAATTTATCCCAAAACTCAGACAACTAAAATAACTTATCTGTCACAGACCAGTGGGTTGACTGGGCTCAGCTGGGCAACTCTCCCTTAGGGTCTGCAGTGGTTGCATTCATATGGTGATTGGGGATGGAATCACCTGAAGGTTCAACTAGGATGGATGTCCAAGACGGCTTCTTCACTCTCATGTGTGGCATCTTTCTATGCAGCCTCTCCATGTGTTTAACTTAAACTTCTCAACAGCATGGTGGTCCTGGTAACTTCTTAAATGATAGCTGGCTTCCACCAGAGTGAGCATTCCAAAGGTACAGACAGAAGCTGCAAGGTACGTTATTTATGGTGGCGTAGGCACTTCTGCCCTATTCCATTGGTCAAAAATGAATCATAAGGGCAGCCCAGATCCAAGGGGAGGAGACTTCATAAGGGTTTGAATACTGTTCATTGGGGAGGCCACCATTGGAGATTAGCTACCACAAAATGTGACGGTTCCACTGGGTTACTTATACCCTCTGAGGAGCAAATCCAGATTTTATATGGCTTGAAGCACATACAATTTAGAAGGCTTTCTTGAATAATAGAAGGGGCTATATAATGAGGGGCCCTGGAAGCTCAAGCTTCATCAGCCTCACAGTTAATCGGCTTCTGACTAGCCTCCTTCCCCCTATCAGCTATGATAAGGCAGCAAACATGGCTTTAGGGAGCCTACCTACTCTTGTGTACTAGGACAATTACCAGAAAAGGAGGAATCTTGTGAGCTCTTCCCCCTTCACCAAAACTGTCCAGTGTTCAGTTCAACATAATCTAATCATCTGAATTACTGGAACCAGGTCTTCTGACCTCCAAAAAATAAATTGAATATACCATATTCTACAGTATTTTTTAAAAAATTATTTTTTTTTTTACAAAAAAGAAACTCACACATATGGTAGAATTGGAAGGATACAAAATTTTTTAAAACCTTAACTATCCTCTCTGTATCTTTTTCCTCTGGCTGCTGCTTAAATGTTGACATCCTTCAAGGTTGTCTCTCATTCTGTGCCATCTTCACATAGCCTCTACTTACACATGATTTCATCTACCACCATAATCAGATGACTCCTATTTCTCTATCTATAGTCCAGACCTCTCTAGTTCAATTGTGTATTAAATATTTCCACTTGGATGTCCCACACGAATGTCAAGATCTGTGTGGCCAAATTTAATTTATTCTGTATTCCTTATGATGAGAGGCACCATTTGTCATTTTCAAAAACATTTATGGAGCATTTACTATATGTCAGGCACTGGGAATACAGTAGTAAAGAACACAGACAAGATCCCTATGCTCCTTTCAAAAGACATTAAATAAACAAGATCATTCCAGATTGTGATAAATGCTATGACAAAAACAGAGTGATGAAAGAGAATAACTGGAGAGGTTTCTTGCAAGAGGGAGATCAGGGAAGGACTTTCTGCAAAGGTAACATTTGAACTTTTGTGAAGGAAGAAGAGAAGACACCATGCAAAGTGTGGAAGGAACACTGAAGGTAGAACAGTTAAATACAAAGCCCCTAAACAGGAAAAAGCTTAGTAGCCTTAGAGGGCTAATAGCAATAAGTTAATGAAAGAGAATAGCACGAGGGGATTGGTGAGAGGTAGGAGTCAGTAACCAGTTAGGCCTTATTCTAAAACAAGAAGCCACTAAAGGGATTTCAACTGAAGGGAAGTAGTGTCACAATCTGATTTACTTTTTTTTTTTTTTTTTGAGACAGTCTACCTCTGTTGCCCCTGGAAAAGTGCAGTAGTATCTTTGTAGCTCACAGCAACCTCAAACTTCTGGTCTCAAGGGATCCTTCAGCCTCAGCCTCCCGAGTAGCTGGGACTACAGGTGTGCACCATGACACCTGGCCAATTTTTCTATTTTTAGTAGAGACAGGGTTTCCCTTTTGCTCAGGCTGGTCTAGAACTCCTGAGCTCAAGCAATCCTCCTGCCTTGGCCTCCCAAAGTGCTATCATTACTCGCATGAGCCACCATGCCCAGCCCTGATTTACATTTTTAGATAAGCAAACTCCCTGGTGTGTAGTAAATGGACTGTAAATAGTGGAAGAATGAAGACCAACTGGGAGGCTGTTAAAGTGTAACAGTCTAGAGTTTAGGTCTCCAACGCTCTGGCCTCTGGCCGTGGACCCCTACTGGTCAGTGGCCTGTAAAGAACCCAGCAGCATAGCAGGAGGTGAGCCGTGAGCAAGTGAGAGAAACATCATTTGTATTTACAACCATTCCCCATCGCTCACATCACCACCTGAGCTCTGCCTCCCCCAATCCCATCCAAGGAAAAACTGTCTTCCATGAAACCAGTCCCTGGTGCCAAAAAGGTTGGGGACTGCTGGTCTAGAATTGGTCTGGATTAAGGTGGTAGCAAGAGACTTGAGGGTAATTAAATGGCTTCAAGATTAATACTGAAGGTAGGACTACAGAATTTGGTGATGGAATGAATTTAGAGAGAGAGAAGAAATCAATAGCTCTAAAGTTTTTGACTTGGAGCAACTAGATGGGTGTCACTCAATCTCCAAAGGCCAGAGAAACAGGATCAATAATATATATATTTTGTATGTATATAAATAGAGATTTAAGGAATTGGCTAACATGATTATGGGAGCTGGTAAGTAGGAAACCTACAGGGCAGGCAAGCAGGCTGGAGACCCAAGAAAGATTTGATACAGAAGGTAGAGGCAGAATTGCTTCTTCCTAAGTGTCTTGTCTTAATTTGGACTGATTAGATGAAGCTCATTCTCATTATGGAGGGTAATCCGCTTTACTCAAAGTCTACTGATTTAAATGTTAATCATATCTAACAAATATATTCATAGCAACAACTAGACTGGTGTTTGACCAAAAACTGAGTAATATGGATACCATGGCCTAGCCAAGTTGATACATAAAATTAACCATTACAGTCACTAAGTTCTATCGACTCTGACCTTTAAATATTTCTCAGATTGCTTCCTTCCTCTCCATTGCCATTGCCTTAATTTAGGCTTGTGTTCTTTCCACTTAATTATTTATAAAATACTTATGTATTAGGTACTATGCCAAATGTTGGAGATACACTTGTGAATAAGATAGATTGTGCCCTTAGGGACTCAAATGCCAGCCGTTCCCTCCTTATGTCTTGCCTCCTTCCGATCCACCTTTATAAGCAGATGTCTGTAGATCATTGCCTCTCACACTTTAACTGGGCTGTAGAATAGCTCTTGAAAGACCTTGTTTATAAAATATTTGTAGACTCCCTGAAAAGATACACAAGAAACAGAGCACAATGGTTTCCACTAAAAAGAACAGAGTGGCTGATTGTTGTATCTAAGCTTTTAGAACATGAATGTTGTACCAAGTACATGTATTATATATACAAAAATAAAGAAAACAACAACAAAAATCAAAATACATGAAACGGTTTGTCCCTCAAAACCCTGCAGTGGAGCCCAGTGGCCCAAGGAGAGAGGTTAGCCCATTTTAAGCCCGTTATAATCAGTTTACCTGCTCAGTTTATCTCTGATTGCTCCAGTTAAGTTAAGGGACCACGCGAGTTCTTTCTACCGGAAATGCGCTTGATCAAATTTCACTTGGTCTCTCAAACTCCAGTTTCACCAGCGCCTACTTCAGGAAGCCTTTCCTACATCCTCCGACCCTCCGCCACCGTTAATGTTACCTTTTCATATTTAACCTCATAATGCTTCTTTTTGTTGCAGTCATCACACTGTGTCGAAATTTGTTTACACCTCTATCTTTGCTAGTTGAGGACAAAGCTGCAGCTTATGTCTAGCACAGATTGAGGAGTTTCGAAATTGTTCTGCGAAAGAAAAAATCAATGTGCTGGCCTCCAGGGGCTCACAGGAAGGGAAAGCCTCTACGACTGGGGCTCTCTTCGATCCCTTCGTGACTAACTCGAGACAAACGTGTCTCGAGCCGGCTGGGAAGGCTGCCAGGAACGCGGCCCTCTCCATTCGCTCCTTCACCAGCGCCCAGAGCACGCGGGCTTCGAGTGGTCCCCTCCCCGCCAGCGCGCGACTGCACCCTCAGAGGGTCTGGGAAGCCCGTCCACCGCCCCCACAAGCGGGCATGGCGTTCAAAGCCCTCTTCTGAGCGCAGCGTGGAGAGGATGGGGTGCGGGGTCTCCTGGGTATCAGCCAGCGGCCAAGGGCGGTAACCACAGTGACCAGAGGGAGGGTGCACCCTCTGGTCGTAGCGGGGATGGGGTTGGCAGGGGAGGGTTGGCGAGGGCTGAGGAGAGCCAAGAGCCAGGCAAGGGACCTCCCTACTAACTTCCCTGCACTTACGTTTCCTCTCGGGGCCCAAGCCGGGGCAGCGGTCTCCCCAACCCACAAGCTTCAGGACTATTTCGCGTCCTGGGAAACTGGACACACTGCCCAGCCATCCTCGAGTCCACGCCCCCTTCCTGCCCGCTCGCGTCGCCGTCGCGGCCGCCAGAAGGGGCGGGGCTTCGGCCCTGGCGCACAGTCAGCCACGGTCCCAGCCTGCCCCGCGCCGGCCAACGAGAGCAAGCCCAGTGACTCACCTCCGCCGCGCTAACTCCTCGCTAGCTCTTCCTCTCACACACGCTCACGCCCGGTTCGAGATGGCGGCGGCGGCGGCAGCGGCGGGGGACTCCGACTCCTGGGGTGAGGAGAAGTTCCGGGGCCAGGGCCCGGGCCGGCGCCGGCCCCACGCCGAGTCAGGCACTAATGCGGCTCGCTCTCTTCCGTAGACGCGGACACGTTCTCCGTGGAAGATCCCGTGCGGAAAGTGGGGGGCGGCGGCACTGCCGGCGGGGACCGATGGGAAGGCGAGGACGAGGACGAGGACGTCAAGGTGGGTGCGGGCTGGGGCGCGGGGCAGCGCGGAAGCGGGCTGGCGTTGTGGCGGGCAGGGCTGTCTGTCGGTGAGCGGGCAGGCGGACTCTGGGCCCAGGGGCGTCGCCCGGGCCTGCGGGCCGTGGGTCCAAGCGCGAGCGTAGGGCCCGGCAATGCCCTGTTTTCCTCCGCTTGCCGGCCATGTGGGCCAGAGACGGCCAGCGTGGTCCCCCGGACTCCCTCGCCGAGGGCGGCGGCCTGGGCCCCAGCCCTTTGAGGGTCTACGCTCGGGCCTGGATCCCACCCGCCAACTGGCGGCGAGGTGACAGCAGCGGCCGGGCTGGCCCACGTGCAACCTTCGTGGTCCGGAGTCTTTAGCCGGAATGAGACTAGGAAGTTGGGAATTGAGCCCCATGGCTTATCCCATATGGAAAGTCTCAAAATTCGCTTGCCGTTTTGATCTCAGGTCTGCCCAGGGCTAGTAACCCATTTGTGAAGGCCCACTTACAGAGTTCGAGCGGTTAGATGAGTAAAATATTGTGGCTTAATTTTAACCTTTTTTCCACATGAGAAGAATAAAGTGGAGTGACTTCTAGCTCTCCCTTCCCCCACCCTGTGGTAAAAAAGATGAGCTGAGCACTGAGGTAGCTTACTGTCAGTGGACAGAAACGTGGGTAGACATGCAGCAACCTGAAAAATGGAGAGTTATTCGTCTACGTGCGAACGACATCTAAGGAAATATTGAAGATTTGATGGTTGTAGTAGACTACGAGCCAGTGTTTATTTTTTTCCTATGCTTGTAGATTTGAACCATTTTTACCTTCGTTGTTTGTTTTTGAAAACTCTCAAGGGCTCATCATATGCTTTAGATGACATTACTTTTGCGGGTTTTTTTTTTTTTCCCTAGCTACAAAAGTCTTAAGTCTAGAATGTTAAGTCTTTCATTAACAAAGTTTTCTGAAGCTTAAACTTGTTATTTTTGTGCAGATAAAGTTTTATGTGAAATGGAAGATGGTTTTTCATGGTTTTGATTGAGTGAATGTTTTATTCTTTTGACTGCTACCCTTCAGCACAAACTGAGAACTCTACAAATCCTGCTTGGGATGAAAATTTTAAGCCAGATAATCACTGTGAACTTAATAGTGTTGTTTTTTGGGTTTTTCTCTTTTCTCCTGAATCTGATGAGGTGGATGTTCGATTTACTGAACAGCTTGAGGTTCAGGAATGATCTGAGCTTTGCACACATTGGAGTTAATAAATGAGCAGTAATATTATTGATTGAAAGTACTTAAATGCCTCATTTACATGTTATATAAACATGGGAATGGATTGTGTTACCGGCCTAATTACAAGATATTAGTTACCTCCCTACATTGTAGCAGATTTGCAGTTTTGAGCCTTGGATTAACAAATACAAATAAAAGATTAGAGATATCAGGAAAGAAGTCCCAGAAAATGTAGTTTGAATGGAATAGTCTGGACTGAGTATCATGAAATAGCCTGCCTGGGATCTAAGTTGGCAATCCTGATGTATGCAATTCTGAGCACTTGGATCTAATTTTGGAGATTTACAAGTTCTAAGGAATCATGAAGATCATCTTGTCCAGTCACTCAGTGCAGAATTTCTTTTATATAAACAACCCATTTCTTTTACATAAACTTTGAAGTAGACCTTGTAGCTCTGAAGTTGAACTTGTCCATTATATTCCGGTTTTAATTGGTTTATTTCTGATGAGTTTCTCCTAGATTCCCAAGATACAGTATCCATGGAATAGTTTGATTCCTGGATTTTGGAATCAGACAGACCTGGGTTTATATTGTTGCCTTGACATTTCTAGATTTGTGATCATAAGCAAGTTACAGTTTCCCAATCTGTAAATGGTCATTATAGGGCCTTCATCACAGGGTTATTTTGCATTTTAAATGAAGTAATATGTCAAACCCTAAGCAGAGTTGCCTAGGACTTGTTAGGTATTCAATAAATGTTAATTCTCTTGCACTTCATGTCTTGATTTTTTTGACTAATGGAAAATATGTTTAGGCTATTTAGATGTAGTATCTGGGGTCTATTTTTGGCCACATTTTATGATTTCTTAAGACCAGAAGGAATAAGTGCCCTTCACAGTGTCCATTTACTGTGAATTTTGTATTTTGAGTGGAATAATGATTACTAGCAAGTTTTTGCTTGCTCAGAGGTTACCTATCTAGAGTTGAATTTTGTCACCTTGGATGGTAGTGAATTATCACCATATTTCTGAATTCTAATGTTTTAGTACTTAATCTTTTTCTGAGGAGATGCAAACAAGGCTTCGTTTCCCTAAGATCGAATAATCATAGTCCTTAAATAATATAATACATGAATTTTTTAAAAGTCCTCAAAAGCAAAGTATGTATAAACAGTGTAAGTTCTTCAGTTTATATCAGCATTTTAAGAATATAGGTTTAATGTAATTTGTAATGTCCTGGGAAATCAAAGGAAAACTGATGTTTTTGTTTTAGTAATGTGCTCTAACACTTTACTTTCATTTAATAGACCTACTATTTACTGCCCTTGACTTTTCAAAAAGCTATTTGGCAGTGGCAGAGTGGACTTAGGTGAAACTACAGAACTGTTAATATTCATGGGCAGAATAGCCTATGCCTTTTTCTAGTTAAAAAGGTGAGAATTCTACAGCTTACTTTCCTGTCATCCTAGCTTTATTTATCATCCTGATGTTATGCAGAACCTGTTGGGGGGAATTGTTCACTTGGCATATGTATTAGAACTCCTTTCTCATTGCTGCGATGATGTGTAGGATGTGTTGACTGAGAAGGGCATTGAGTTCCTACTGGAAGGGACAACACAACTTTTACTCCATTTTACTGGTCTCCCAGCATTTTAGTAGAACAGCTTATAAGTTAAATTTATTCAAAGAGTTTGTGTTGAGGAAACTTCTCCTGCTGTGTTCAACCATCTCAGGCATCTATAACTGTATTATAGAATTCCTTAAAAAGAAGTCCTAAAGAACTGATTTAGTTGAAAACTGCTTGTCTCATCCTGCTTATTCATCCTCTATTAGGATCCTATCCCAGTGAATAGTTAAATCTACCAGAGTAAGGACGTTTTTCAAGCATTGGAAACAGAACTTCTAAACAACAGAATCTATATTTTAGAGAAATGTGAGATTATTGGGAAATACTCAGGGTGGGCATTTTGCCAGAAAATGGATATCTTGAAAAGAGAGAGGGAGAGAGTATGTGTGTGTATATGTATGTAAAAGAGAGAAGTGTGTATGTGTGTGTATGTAACTTGAGCAAAACTCCAACCATATACAGAAGTAGAAACATTTAATAAACCAGTGACCAGTCTTATTCCCTCTGTATCCCCACTTTTTCTCCTCCAACCAGATTATTTTGAAGAAAATCCCAATCATATATAATTTCAATACCCTAACAATTTTTATAAGCTAGCAAATTTTGAATTAGGAAGCATGTTTGTTATTGAAAAATATTTTAATGTATTTATTGTGCTGGACCATTGAAAATAAATATACCACTTGTTTAATGTTCATTGTCTTGATCTTGAGCCAGGAATTTAAAAGTAGAATTGGTTGAAAACTGGGTTTTTGTTTGTTTGTTTTTTGAGACACAGTCTTGCTCTGTCGCCTAGGCTGGAGTGTCTTGGCTGCAGTGGCTCAGTCATTAGCTCACGGCAGCCTTGGCTCAAGCAAGCAATCCTCCCGTCTCAGCCTCCCAAGTTGCTGGGGTTATAGGTATAAGCCACTGCCCCTGGCTGATAACCATTCGGAATATAGGCTAGGTAGGCACTGAGATGGAACTGAGTGCTGAGCCATTGAAGTATATTAAAAACTTAATGAGTTGAATTAAACGAAGTAGAATTTACTGAGACAGGTGTCTTGACCTCCAGAGACCAGCACAGTCCTAAGATGAAGGAAGAGCTTTGAAAAACTGAACTTTGCCGAAGTCTAGCCTTGCCAGGATCTCATACCAGAGTTCTGTGGCCTCTCAGAGCAGAACCACACAACTTACAGAACACCAGTAAAAGGTTTTTTTCCAGCAAGAAATTATTTAAAGAAAAAAGGAAAGGGAGTATATGTTAGTTCCTGGGCTATTGCTATGGGGCAAGAGTTTTACTGTTCTTTTGAAGCTACTTCTATTTGATGATCTATAAATATATCTTGCTTAAGTTGGAAAGCATTTTCAGCCCTAAATGTGTTCTTGTTGCGTGTGACATTCTATAGTTGTATATCATAAAAAATGACAGAACTAGCCAACCACTGGTCATATCGTTAGAAGTAAAAAGAAAGCAGAGTTTAAATTTTTTCTGTTTTATTTTTAATACTTAGTTGTGTTCAGTTAGGAAGCAAGTTTTAAACTTGAAAAGCAGCCATCTCTTTCAGAGAAATGGCTCAAATGATGGGTGTGTATCTGCAGGGCAAGAGTATAGATAAGCAAGTAGTTTTAAAGAAGCTGGCCATTTTCAGAGAGCAGCCTGGGTGATTCTTTGGAGATAAATTGGATATTATAGTTGGAAGGTTTATTGGCTACCAAAAATAATTGGGTAAGGGATTTAATTGGATGTTGATAGATAGTCTCTTGAACCAAATAACAATTTAGGGCTCTTAGAAGTGAGTTATAGACTTGCTCCCTGTTTTAAGTTAATTGTAGGTGTTTCTGTAGAAACCCTCTTTGCATTTTATCTGAATTTGTTCCCAGCATTTACAAAGTTCTAGTGTTTACAGAAAATTGGGCAGATTGGTAAACATTCTACCTTATATTTACTTTTCAGGTACCTGCTAACTTTATAACTAAGGAAACAAAGCTACCTGGCCTTCTGCTTTTGTAATTACATCTATTTGGAGATGTGACCAGTCTCTTTTTCCTGACATTACTATATTTCTTTCTTTAGAGACTTAGTGCTAGTTTAGTAGTAACTTCAGGGCAGACTTGTTGTAAGCACTTTGGGGAGAGGGTTATAGGCAAGGCTTGCCTTTCATGATCCTTTTATGAACTGAGGAGCAGATGTTGTGGCTCCTCCCAGGACTTGATAGAAACCACTCCTTTTGTTACTAAAGTCCGTTTTGTGATGGATTGGGGAATTTCTAGGTAGCCTCATTACGCCTGCACTGATGGGTGTCTAGAGTAAGGTTTATGCTTTGAAGAGGAAACCAGGGGCAGGGATAGAGGTGGGACATAGAGTTGGTGTGAGTAAGATACTGTACTTCGGGAGGAGTGATGTGGGTGGGGTGGGGGTGTTTTCCTGGGAAAGGTAACTGAGGGGCATCAATGTTGAACAAAATTCCTCCTCTGTTGCATTTGTTTCTCTGTGTTGGGGGTATTGGGGCGGAGCTGCTTATTTTCAGCCATACTTCCTTGGCCTTTTAGTACCAAAGGCTTGTGGACCAGTTTTTTAAAATTAGCAGAAAAGCACCACAGCCAATTAGAGGTTTGAGGAAGGTAACCAATGTAGCTGTAGCTGGGCATACCTTCTTAGTTTGAGCCATAACCATTCTCTTTGATGAGCTTCCCTATGATTCCAGGGGAGCTCGTTCCAGAACTAATTGAAAGAACAAATTTGTTGAGGAGGAAATTAGTTCCCAGATAGTTATTTTATACTTCAGGACTCAGGGAAGAAGTCGTATTTACTAAAAACTTTTTTTTTTTTTTGGCATTATAAGCTGCTTTATTGCAGTGACTTGAACTGTTTACCAAACTTTGAACTTTGTAAACAAGTATTTAAGACATGCTTTTTAAAGACCTTCCTTACCATTGTGTTTAAAGATTTAAAAGGAGCAGTTTATATGTACATTCTTAAAGGATAAATCTTAGCATGTTTCTTCAAAGATGTGTTCTTAGTTGGTTTATTACAGTGAATTAAACTTTACCAAACTGTGCACTTTGTAAAACAAGTATTTAAAACATGCTTTTTTTAAAGTAATAAATCATTTATTTTTCATGAAATGGTCAAAATCAAATGCTTATTTTTTCAAAGTATTTAATTTTTAATTTATAATTGACACAATAATTGTACATATTTACAGGGCACAGTGTTATGCTTCAATGCATGTATACATTGTATAATGATCAAATCAGACTATTTATGGTATCCATCACTTTAAACATTTATCATTTCTTTGTCGTGATGGCGTTCAAAATTTTCTCTTCTAGTTATCTTAAAATAATAGCTATATTGCTATTAGCTATAGTTACCTTGCTGTGTAATAGGACACCAGAACTTATTCTTCCTGTCTAACTGTAACTTTAAAGGAACTTTGATCCATTCAGAGCAGGTCCCTTCATTGTTTTTCACTGATTGTGGGGATGGCTGTGTCTGGGCCTGGATTTCCTTATCTGTAAAATGGGGTAACACTAACTTACTTACAGGATTGTTGAGGATTAACCTTCTTACTACATATAAAGCTCTTTGCACAGTGCTTGGTACAAAGTAAGCACTCAGTAAATGCTGCCTATTATTATTATTATCAGTATCATTAGAGGGTGTTAAATATGCACCCCTTTGTAGTAAGAAAATGGTCCTTCTATCAGAAGCACTGCGTAAGCACCGTATCACTCACAGACCCAGCCTTCCTATGTTCTGTGAAGATTAAAACAACAAAAAAATACATGGTAGTTAACTCTTATTTTTAGCTCTCTGGTTCCTTTTTTATTGTGATGTATTGCTATAAGCATTCAAGCAAACCAACGAGGTAAAACAAACATTTGATCTCTAATTTCTACCTGTAGTGTCTTAGTTATCCAAATAATAAGTAGCCGGTTTACTTTCCATCTGTTAAAATTGTGAACTGTGGGTTAAATTGCCAAGGCAATTTGATTATAAAAGGCAAGATGATTATAAAAATACATTTACTTTTATAGAAAGTTCCTCCTACTCTGCTTGCAGACCCCGTGGCAGCCTTAATTGGGGTGTTGGATTTTTAATTTCTTTGGTAGACTTAACATATTTTTATTAAGAATCAAGGCTTGGTTAGTTTATATACCTAGACTGATTTAGATTTATGATCTGTCTTGTTATGAAACCAGAAGCTTGGTGTCATAGTTGTGGCACATTAGTCAGCCTCTGCTTCTCAGTAGCGTCAGGGCTTCCTGCTGTGCATCTGTCATCCTGTGGCCCAGCTTCAAATGGCGTGCCATCATGTACCTGATGGTTGCTAAGACAATGGCCAGGCTACCCTGGGTTTAAATACAGGGCTGTGTCTTTCCCTATTAAACATGAGCCTTCTAAATTCTGTGGTGCCTTTAGAAAAGTGTTTGATAATTGGTTTATATTTAGCTCAGTGATTGAGTTAAACAGAGAAGACAGAGTATAGATCTATCACAAAGTGCTCTGTCCAAGTTAGAGAGTAAGATCTGTGAAGGTGTTAATCAGCTCTTGGCTCTTCTTTAATAATGGGCTTTAAGTATCATATAGATTTAATTCATTAACCAGGATTGTGTTGTATGGGATATTCCTTGAAATAAATGAGCTATTGGCTGGAGTGTGGGATGCTTTTACCATTTGGGAAAGTAAGAAGTATAAAGTTCTCTCAATTTTTACTTTTTATTAGTTATTTTAGACACATGGTCTTGCTCTGTCACCCAGGCTGGAGTGCAGTAGGGTGATCATAGCTCACTGCAGCCTCAAACTCCTGGGCTCAGGTGATCCTCCAACCTCAGCCTCCTGAGTAGCTGGGATTATAGGCATGAGCCACCACACCCAGCTCAATTTTTTATTTAAAACAACTGTGAATCACTTTATAAGAGAGGCTATTAATTTTGGCTTGGTTGTCTTGTATTTTAATTGCTAATGGAGAAGCTTTTTGTTGAATGTGATAAGTTAATGTAAAGTTTATATGGAAAAACAAACGTGGGGCCAGGCATGGTGGCTCATGCCTGTAATCTCAGCACTCTGGGAGGCCGAGGCAGGAGGATTGCTTTAGCTCAAGAGTTCTGAGAGTTCTGAGAGGCAGGAGGATTGCTTTAGCTCAAGAGTTCTGAGTTCTGACCAGCCTGAGCAAAAGTGAGACCCTGTCTCTACTGGGGAAAAAAAAAAGAAAAAGAAAAAAATTAGCTAGTGGTATGGCGTGCACCTGTATCCGTCCCACCTACTCAGGAGGCTGAGGCAGGAGGATTGCTTGAGGCCAGGAGTTTGAGGTTGTAATAAGCTATGATGACGCCCATGTACTCTACCCAGGGCAACAGAATGAGACCCTGTCTCAAAAAAAAGAAAGAAAGAAAAAACTAAACGTGCAAGAAAGGCCAGGAAAATACTAAAAAACCTGAAAGCCTACAAATGGGGACTATAATTAAAATGGTATGGTACTGGTGTATGAAGAGCTAGTAGACCAGTGGGATAGGATAGAAAGCCCAGAGGCAGACCAGGTACTTATGAAAATTTACTATGTGGCCGGGCGTGGTGGCTCACGCCTGTAATCCTAGCACTCTGGGAGGCCGAGGCGGTGGATCACTCAAGGTCAGGAGTTCGAAACCAGCCTGAGCTAGAGCGAGACCCTGTCTCTACTAAAAATAGAAAGAAATTAATTGGACAACTAATATATATAGAAAAAATTAGCCGGGCATGGTGGCTCATGCCTGTAGTCCCAGCTACTTGGGAGGCTGAGGCAGTAGGATTGCTTGAGCCCAGGAGATTGAGGTTGCTGTGAGCTAGGCTAACACCACGGCACTCACTCTAGCCTGGGCAACAAAGTGAAACTCTGTCTCCAAAAAAAAAAAAAAGAAAAGAAAATTTACTATGTGGTAAATCACAGGGTATTTTAATTTGTTTTGTGCTGCTATAACAGAATATAATAGATTGAGTAATTTATAAACAACAGATTTATTTCTCATGGTTCTAGAGCCTGGGAAGTCCACTGTCAAAGTGCTGGCATCTGGTGAGGGCCTTGCCACATCATCCCATGGTGGAAGGTGGAAGGACAAAAGAGCATAAGGAGTTGGGGGGAGAAGTCAGAACTCATCCTTCTATGAGGAACCCACCCACTCCTGCTATAACTAACCTGCTCTTGTGATAATGGCATTAATCCATTCACGAGGGCAGAGCCTTCATGACCTAATCACCCCTTAAAGGTCCTACCTCTCTTAATAATGTTGCATCGAGGATTAAATTCTAAACACATGAACTTTGGAGGACACTTTCATACCATAGCACAGGGCAAATATGGACTTTGTAGTAAATGATGCTGTGACAACTGGCTAGCCATTTGGGGAAAAAAAAGTAGAACCATGCCTCACACCATGCACAAGAAAATACTCCAGATGGATCAGGGATCTAAATGAAAAAACAATGAAACCCTACATATTCTAGAAGACAATGTGGGTGGATCTTTGGTGTAAAAAAAGACTTTCTAACTGACTCAAAATCCAGAGGCAGTGAAAGCAAAGTTTGATAAATTTTACTCCATAAATTGGGTGGGATGCATAGCACTTCATGGGGAAACACTACAGGCATTTCCATTAAGAGAGAAATAAAGAAAGGATGCCCATTATTTCTGCTGCTATTCAACATTGTACTAGAGGTTTAGACAGTGCAGTTAGGTGAGAGAAATCAATCGTGGAGCATAAGAATTGGTAAAGAAGAAGTAATGCTATCTTTTGTTTGCAGATGATATGGTAGTATACCTGGAAAGCCCTAGAGAATCAGTGATAAAGCTGACTTAAGTGATACATGAATTCACTAAGGTAACAGGATATAAAATTAATATATAAAACCCAATAGCTCTTCTATACACAAATAAATAATTTGTGTATAGACTTTGGGCTTTCTATCCTATCCCACTGGTCTATCTCTTCATACACCAGTACCAAATAGATATTTGTGTATAGAATGTAATAGCAGCCAGTTAGAGGACACAATAGGAAAAAAACCTATTTATAATGGCAAGATAGAAGATGAAATACTTAGGAATAAACTTTTAAAAAATGTGCAAACCTCTAAAGGAAACTTTGAAACACTCCTGAACGATACAGAAGTAGACTTGAACACATGGAAAGATAACCCTCGTTCTTAGCTAGAGTAGCTCAGCATTGTAAAGATGTCAGTTCTCCCTACATTAATTTATAAATTTAATGTACCAGAAAAATACCAACCACCTTGTTTCTGTGAAGTTAAATTGATAATAAGGTTCACATGGAAAAGGAAACATGTAAGAATTATTAACGGAGGTCCTTTTCTTTAGGATAACTGGGATGACGATGATGATGAAAAAAAAGAGGAAGCAGAAGTAAAACCAGGTGAGCCACTGGGGCACATCCATTTTTGGTTTTATATCTTGGTGAGCATTTGGTACTTATGTTAAGACAAATGAAAAGATGCTCACGAAGTTGAAAATTTTGTTATTTAGAAACCAAGCGTCCTTCCATTTCCATATTATTCTCTTCTCTCTATGTCTCTTCTCCTTAAAAACATCCTCAAAACATAATTAGATTAGATACCTGCTGTATTTCTGTGTGAATGCTTGGTGTTGTTAGGAGAAGAGTGTAGGGGATGTGGCTTTATACTCGAATGATATAAGTTGTGCCTAAAGGATGATGCAGAAATATGAAGGGAGATGTTTGGATCTTAGCGGTCAGATTAGAGAGGAGGAGGGGGCGTGGCGAGGTGCTGCAGATGGTTGGCATGCTCTCTCAGCAGAAAAAAAGAAGAAAAAAAAATAGGAGAAGGGAGAGTCTCAGAATTTCCCAATTATTTGTGAGGAAATCATCATTTGAAACTGAAGTTAGGAAAAGTTTGGTCTCTTAAGTATATAAGTATCATGTCTGTCTCATCCATAAACTGGAAAATATTCAGTATAACTGTGAATGAAACATTTCTTTACTTTCAGAAGTAAAAATTTCAGACAAGAAAAAAATAGCAGAGAAGATAAAAGAGAAAGAACGGCAACAGAAGAAAAGGCAAGAAGAAATTAAAAAAAGGGTAAGTACTATTCATTTTCTAAAAAAAAAAAATTCTCCCATCAGTAGTGGTATAGTGTCTTAACAGGCTACAAATAATTACCTAGCAATTTGAAGGGCTCTGTAAGGACTATACATGGATACCATAAGATAGGTGAAATCCAAAACAAATTGGTAGTTTTTGTAAAAACAGAACTGAAGGCTGGGCGTAGTGACTCACACCTGTAATCCTAGCACTCTGGGAGGCCGAGACGGGAGGATCATTTGAGCTCAGGAGTTTGAGACCAGCCTGAGCAAGAGCGAGACCACGTCTCTACTAAAAATAGAAAGAAATGAATTGGCCAACTAAAAATATATAGAAAAAGTTAGCCGGGCATGGTGGCACATGACTGTAGTCCCCGCTTCTCAGGAGGCTGAAGCAGGAGGATTGCTTGAGCCCAGGAGTTTAAAATACTCAGGAACAGTCATGCTTTTGCAGTGACCACAGTCAATGATTTTTGCCAGTGCTTGCAGTTCTTTCTAGTCATGATTAGGCTTTATCTACAGTGTACATATTGAGTGAAATACAAAAAGTGTTTGCTTCTATACCACATACTATGTAAATGTTTTCTTGATTATTTGGAGTAGGATCAGAAATATTGTATTAATTTATTTGCTTTCAACATAAGATTAAAGAAAATAGCATAATGAATAATACATATCACTTAAATTTAAGTTGTTAATATTTTGCTGTATTTGCTTCATGTGTTCTTGTTTCACTAAAATATAATCATGTAAATAAAAAACATACATTTTGCCTTGAAACACTTTAGTAATACATCTCTGAAAAAGTAAAGATGTTTCTGACATGATTACAATAGTATTATCACACCTAATAAATGAACAATAATTTTTTTAACATAATCTGTGTATATGCAGTTTTTGGTTGTCACAAAATGTCTTTTACGTGTGGATTGTTCAAGCAAGGACCATATATTGCATTTGGTTGTTATTAATAGTAAGTCTTTTAGAGTGAACATCTGTCTCTCCACCACCTCCATCCCTGCCTCCAATTACATTACTTGTTAAAGAGACCAAGTTAGTTGTCTTGTAGAACATCCCACCTTCTAGATTTGTCCGATTGTTTCATCATAATTGCAATTTCCTATAACTTGACAATTAAGTCTAAAAGTTTGATTAGATTCAGGTTAATTATTTTTGGCTGAGATACATTAGAAATAATGTTGTGTTTCATATCACATCACATCAGGAATTGTGTAATGTTAGTCGTAGGTGGCGACAGCCTGATATTTCCATTATAAAATTACATTTTTCCTTTTACAAGTAATCCAGTTTCACATTAACTTCTCACCCAGTAGTTTTAGTATCATTGATGATCATTGCCTAATTATTTTATAAGAGATTGCAAAATGGGTGATGTTTCTCATTTTCTGACTTCTTTTCTATTTATCGGCTGGCTTTTTCTTTTCAATATTTGGTTACTTTGGTTTGTACTGGAAAGCAGAGTAAAAGCTTAATTTTTTAATTACCAATTTTCATGCTAAGGAGAGGGTATAATAACATCAAGTGGTAAAAAATGAGGGGTATTTTTGGTTTTACTTTTTTTTTTGAGTAAATTTATGGTCTTACAGCATTTATTGTTTGTTTTGAGACAGGGTCTCGCTCTGTTGCCGAGGCTAGAGTGGAGTGGTATCATCATAGCTTACTGCAATCTCCAACACCTGGGCTCAAGAAATACTCCTGCTTCAGTAGTTGCCTAGGACTACAGGCACACAACACCATACCCAGCTAATTTTTTAAATTTTTTGTGGAGTCAGGGTCTTGCTGTGTTGCCCAGGCTAGTCTTGAACTCCTGGCCCCATTGATCCTCCTACCTTGGCCTCCCAATGTGTTAGGATTATGGGCCTGAGCCACTGTGCCTGGCCAACTTAGAGATTTTTATAAATTTATTGTTTTACTGAGGTATAGCGATTATTTTTTTGATGCTTAAATTGTCCCAACTTTGGCCAGTAGGAGTGGGGTCCCTTTAAACTGGTTCCTGTGTTCATCTTTTTGATAGGCTTCCCACCCCTACCATTAGTCTTGAGAACATCCTTGTTTCTGGCACAATAAGAAGTTCCAGACTTACTTGGTAAGCTCTGTTCCTCACATCTGGAACCAGCTACTTCTCTAAGATTCTTTTTAGTGGGAAATGATGTTTAAAGATCAAATATAGGTGCTTGGAGTACTCAGTATCATTAGGGTGGCCTTGCTTTCTAGACCCCTTTTCGTGGACAAAGCTAGGATAAATAAACCTGTTTGTAGTCATTAGTTCATATCAATACTTTCTCTTATACTGAAAATCCTGGTTTCAAATAATAACATAATTGTTTGCTTTTTTCTACATTACCACTATTACTACTAACAACATAAAACTACTGAAAGAAATTTACTGTTTCTTTACAGTTCTTTTTGGCTTAAAGTGTATCCTGCTAAGGATGTATGATCAAGTCCTCGGTTCTAAAATGATTTGACTGCTGGGTGCAGTAGCTCATGCTTGTAATCTCAGCAGTTTGGGAGGCTGCAGCAGGAGGACTGCTTGAGCCTAGGAGATCTAGACCAGCCTGGGCAACACAGTGAGACCCGGTCTCTACAAAAAAAATTTTAAAAAATTAGCAGGGCAGGATGGTGTGTGCCTGTAGTCCCAGCTGCTTAGGAGGCTGGGGCAGGAGGATCACTTGAGCTCAGGAGTTTGAGGTTTATAGTGAGCTATGATGACGCCACTGCACTCTACCCCAGGCAACAGAGCAAGATCCTGTCTCAAAAAATGAATCAATGAATTAATAAATTAATTTTTACTATTTTCCCTGTATCACTTTATATCTTGTTTTATGTATACTTAGAGTCATTTATTATATTTGAGTTCTTCTCTTTTGTATTTAAGTTTATTTTTTGAACATAAAAAATGTTCAGAAATCAAAATTAGACAAAAATAGTATTCTCAAAAAAGTCTCAGATTGTTAAGAGAGTAGATCTTAAATATTCTCACCACAAAAAATGGTATGTGAGGTGATGGATATGTTAATAAGCTTAATTTAATCATTTCAGGAGGTGTGCAGATATTACACATGTTATACACTGTAAATATATACAGTTTTTATTTGTCAGTTATACCTTAATAAAGCTTGTGGGGTGGGGAGAGTTTCAAATATCCATTCCTGTCCTCTTCCCTATTGCTTATCACCTCCTGTAAGAAACCATTTTCATTAGTTTCTGGTTTTTTCTTCCTCATTCTTTTTTTTTTTTAGCTATGCAGTATAATATTCCATTGCCTAGATGTACCATAATTTATTTCATCAGTTCCCTATTGGTGGGTCAGTTGGATTTTTCTCCTCATTCCTTTCCTTGATAGACAATACTTCAGTGAATAACCATATATGTATGGCATTTGTATTGAGTGTATACATATTTGTAGGATAAATTCCCAAACATAGGATTGCTGGGTAAATCACTTTTATAGTCTTGATAAATGTTCCCAAATCGTCTTCCATCGCGGGTTGCAGTAATTTGCATTTGCCATCAATGAGAGTACCTGTTTCCCTATATCTAAAAATACCTGCGTGTGTTTCTATGATCAGAGCAAGCAACAGAGTCTTTTAACTCAGTCTAAGCAGTTGTATTGATTGGATCTTCTATGTCATTGAAGTTAGAATTATACACATCTTGTTATATCTTGATATTAGTCTCCATTGTAAAGAAGCCTTAATTTCAGTGTATGTAGTTTATCTTAGGCCAAGCATTGAATTCAGATATTTTTAGTTTCGAGGCAGGAAATATGTAATGATGTCCAGGTCTACTAAGACAAAGTAAAAATATTTCCCTTTTTCTTTCTAGAAAGTGTCCTGAGATTTCCTAACTTGTCATAATGTCTTTACTTTCTCATTTCGTCTTCTCCATGAGAAATAAAATATCTATTTTAGAAGCAGATTTCCAAATCAGAATCTTCAAACTGCCTAACCATGGATAACCATGAAAGACACAAAGTCCCTTCACTTTTTCTCCAATAAATATTGTCAAGATTTTGCCTCATAGTAAACACAGTACATTTTGTTGTAGAAAATTGTATCACAGTATATGGAAAAGATATACACTAAGCGGTTGACTATCATCTCAGAGGAGTGAGATTGGGAAATAAGTGGCAACTACTATTCTGTATTAAAATTTGTTACAATGATAATTTTATAGTCATATAATAAGATAAGGGAAATATTTTTCTGATTCTTTAAGTACAGTACAACAATCTACATTTATTCAAATATAGTTAAGTCGTCGTCTTCTGGAACATCATCATAACTCTCTAAAGCCCGGATTCCATCCTGAATTTCTTGCGACTCTATTTCCTTTAGAACCATTGGCCCCAATCTCTCATGTCGAGCAATAGAGCTCTCATTGGGCAGATGACAAGGGCTGCTTGTCTTCTTTACCGCTCCACGACGAAATGCATGGGTTGTGCAGATACGCTGTGTAGCCACGCCCATCACTAGGTCTTATTTTTGGGATAGGGCTTATATTGTGCAAATGCTTAGAAATCCTGCTAGGGATTATTTTATGGGTAGGTCTTATTTTCGGGGAAACACGGTATTGTCATAGATGCCACATTTTAACCATTCTGTTTTTAGATATTTAGGTTATCTGTAAATTTACTTGAAATTTTAAATAATATTCCAGTAGACATTCTTGTGCTTAAATATTTGTGTGTATCTTAGGTTTCTTAAGATAAATACCTAGAAGTGGAATTACTTGATTAAAGTATACAAAAATATTTTAAGACTTGATATGTATTTTATATCTATTAAAAATTTATATAATACAAAAATGTACTGGGTCCATCATAATCCCAGTCCTTTTTTAAAAACTTCTTTTCTATCTCATTTCAGTTAGAAGAACCTGAAGAACCTAAAGTGCTAACACCAGAAGAACAATTAGCAGATAAACTGCGGCTAAAGAAATTACAGGAAGAGTCAGACCTTGAATTAGCAAAGGAAACTTTTGGTAAGATAGTAGTACAATCACAGTGCAATATCAAACTATTCCAGGTGAAAACTCTGTAAGTTTTACTAGTTATGAAAGTTCAGAAAGCATCTCCTTTTTTAAAAAGATACATTATACTAGCTAATTTAGGTATTAGAAAACAGTTTTAAATCTTTGTGTACATTTGAAATTTCATCACTTAAGAAGGTAGAATGAGATACATGTTTAGATTTTTGAATAATTGTTTTGAGTATCAAATAAAAGATTATTAAGGTAAAAGTCATTGGACCCAAATAAAGTACTGTTGCCTAGAATATATCACCTGGATGAAATGTGAGGTTTATAGCTTTGAAATCTAAATATTGAACTGACTATAGTCTGTCCTGTTGTCTTAAGTCTAGATAAGACTTAGATAGTAGGGTGCTGACCCAGGTGTGGTTGTGCCTTCTTGTGCTTAGGGTTATTTGTTTCTGTGTGCCATGCCTGCAGCAGTGGTTAGTACATGAGATAAAAAAAATTTGTAAGATCTGTAAATTGATAGCATTCACAGTGTTCCAGGGGGAGAGTTGCATGGCGTAGAGGGTGGAGTAAGAGACATAACCAAAGAAATAGTTAAAACTCTCACTTCATTTAGCCAAGTTTGTTGTTGTCCTTACCTATTAGATACTTCTCAGAGTAGAAGATCATGTTGAAATAGTTAAATAACTTTCAAACCTATAGCCAAGAAGGAAGGATCTAGTTATTCTGATAACGCCTGCCCATCCCCTGGCCCCCAGCCTCTTCTCTGAAACAGATCGAGCAGGCTGACTGGAGTGATCCTTTCTCTTTCCATGGGGCATGGGGGAAGTACGACCTTATCTGTCAGTGGGCCTCTAGCAATCTTAAGAGTTGCTGTGTATGTTCTGTGAACCAGTGTATGCTTGGCACATTTTAACTGCACTCATCTAATCATAGAGGGTACTCGGCCATTACCGCGTATCTTGGTAGGGTGGTAAAAGCTGCCCATGTGTTTGGTAAAGAGGCAAGTTTATGGAGCTTGCATAAAGTCTTGTATGGGGCTGGGCATGGTGGCTCACACATGTAATCCTAGCACTCAGGGAGGCCGAGGCGGGAGGATCGCTCAACATCAGGAGTTCGAAACCAGTCTGAGCAAGAGCGAGACCCCATCTCTACTAAAAATAAAAAGAAAATTAATTGGCCAGCTAAAAATATATAGAAAAAATTAGCTGGGCATGGTGACGCATGCCTGTACTCCCACCTACTCGGGAGGCTGAGGCATGAGGATTGCTTGAGCCCGGGAGTTTGAGGTTGCTGTGAGCTAGGCTGACACCACGGCACTCTAGCCCGGGCCACAGAGTGAGACTCTGTCTCAAAATAAATAAAGCCTTGTATGGGACACCAGTTACAGGCTAAAAGGTAAAGCATTATGTATCATACACTCAGTGTTGAATAGGATTTTACTGTTGTGTTTCTCATACTAAATTACTAAGCCCATGGTATTGTTTACAGCTAATTAACTTGACATTGAGAAGGATACAGAATCATACCTGTCTCTTAACCACTTCGATACCGCACTCACAGGCTTCAAAACCTTGCCCACAGCCGGCACTCACAGTCCGCACGGTAGTCTGTGCTGTGCATTGACGACGAATCCGTTTTGCTCTTGGGTGATGAGGAAAACTTTAAAGCACTGAAAGCTTGTTTTACTTTACAGGCAGCTT
>VBSM01001044.1:9338646-9351703 GCA_008086735.1 Cheirogaleus medius | reverse complement strand
AGTTCCTATCTCTCCACATCCTTGCCAGCATTTGTTGTTTTGGGATTTCTTGATGCACTTTGTCTCTTTATGGAAAGTCACAGTGCAGAGAGCTGTATGGGTGAAAGCCAGAGATGGCAAGAATCCTAAAGACTGAAAGCTAACTATGGAGATAACTAAAGTAAATACCCCCAGTTAGTGACTGTCAACTTAAGAGCCCTGTGAGTGCTATGAAATTAACCAGACGTATTTCACTTAGCTTCTTTAGAGAGGTTTCTAGGCCTCCCCTTCAATCTGGAAGATTTTAAATTCAAATTATGAAGACTGCTTAGAAAGAGTTGCTTAACATTACTGAGCTGGTTCTACCACTTTGCTTATAGTTTACATTCTTGCTAGAGAAGGGTCTCAGTTAAGAAGCCTGGATTTATGTCATTTCAGTCAAATGCTAAAAATATTAATAGGAAGATGACTCCAAGTAGCAGGCGGCATTTCTACCAGTAGGTGTGACAAAGGTATCTAAGACACTACAGGAAAAGGCCAATTTTAGAGACCAAGAGGAGTAGTGGTTTCCCACATAATGCTTCTTTTGTTCCTTCATTCTTGATTTTTACTTTGGCCCCTTCCTTCACATTATTTTTGGAAGACAATATTTGGTTCCCTTTTTTTTAAGACAGAGTCTCACTCTGTTGCCTAGGCTAGAGTGCCGTGGCGTCAGCCTAGCTCACAACAACCTCAAACTCCTGGGCTCAAGGGATCCTTCTGCCTCAGCCTCCCGAGTAGCTGGGACTACAGGCATGTGCCACCATGCCTGGCTAATTTTTTTCCTATATATTTTTAGTTGGCCAATTTCTTTCTTTCTATTTTTAGTAGAGACAGGATCTAGCTCTTGCTCAGGCTGGTCTCGAACTCCTGAGCTCAAACGATCTGCCCACCTCGGCCTCCCAGAGTGCTAGGATTACAGGCGTGAGCCACCATACCCAGCCTAATATTTGGTTCTTAATCACTATAGTCTCATAGTTCACTTTAGACTTCACACAACATAATCACAAAAAAATTGGGTCTTTTGGTGAAATAAAAACTTAACTTGCTAGTTAAAAAAAATATGTATGTTGATAGGTACTCAGAAACTTATAGTTCATTAGCTCTGTGCCTAGTGCTGGGTTAGGCCCTAGTCTTGGCTGGATATTTCCTGCATACTTCTGATCACACTTATAAAAGTTTCTCTAATGGTAAGTCTAATATGCAAAGAGGCCTTTTGGTTGTGAAGTAGATTTTAGAAGTGCAATACTCCCTTCAATAAAATGCCCAAGACTGCCAAGATCTTAAATTATAAGGAATGGCTTATCAAACCCTATGTGACATTACTGCTATGTCCTTACTCCTACTTGGAATTTCATTGTCTACTCTCTTTCCTATGCCCTATGTGGTCCTCCCTGTCCATTTCTCAGCCTCCTCTCTTAAATTTCAGTAGGGCTTATACATTATCTTAAGGGAAGATCATTTTGCTTTTGGAGTCTTTCCCTCACCGCAAACTATTTAAGGGAATTAGTATGGGAAAGATCAAACGTTGCAAGTCAGATCATTATTAACTACTATTCCTGCTTAGACACTGTTAACTGAATGTTTTCTATCACCACTCGGACTGCACTTTGATTTTTAGAAGAAGAAAATTTACAATACTTCTATTCTTCTTCTTTTTTAAAATACTTCTCTTCTTGGTTCTTTATTCTCCTGAGTGTTCTTATTAAAATTATCTGGGATTAGGACATTAGTTTTTGGTTTTTACTTATTCATTTACCCAACTCTGTTATTCTAAGAAGAGGGACTACCACAGGCAGATAATAGAACTGGTTGAAGGAAAAAATATGCAGAAGTAAAGGGCTGATGCAAGGATGGGAGCAGCTGCACTGTCTCCTCTGCAGGAGGCTGGAGCAGGGGCAGTCAGGCAAGAAGAAGAAGATCCCTGGGAGGACTCCAGCCATAGAGACTAATAGGCAGAAGAAATGCACATGCTTATTTTCTGTAATTTAGGAACCCTAGGCATATTCAAATAACTAATTTGGTATTTTCAAATATATAACTTTTAAATATTCATCACAGTTAAAACCAATGTGATTGAGAGCAAAAGCCTGTACTGAGGTTCCACGGTGATATATTTGTTGAGTAGAATTGGTATATACTTTTGTCTCATTTATCATAGAGTGCTTTTGGGTAGAAAAGGCAAAAGTGCTAAAAAGCAAGACTAAAGCATATTTCTTCTCTCTCAATTTCCTCTTTTGTTTTCATAGGGCCATTAAGCTCAACATGATAAACAGGCCTTAAATGAGCATCTGAGCAGGTAGAGCCTAAAATTGGCCACATAGCTCAGCATCATTTGGACAGGGACCACCAGGAGTGTTGATGAAAAAAAAAAAACACATTATATTTTGTCAGTAAATAAAGTAGTGAATAAAGCAGCATTAAACTCCCTTCACACTCAACACTGCTGGAGCCATTCTGGATTGGCAAAATGCAACCCATGTATCACCATTTTCCTCGCTGGTGTCCACAGCAAATACCATGACTCCCTTTCCCAATGAGCTTGGCTGCAGCACCAGTATACTGACCACAGCTGGCACATTTCATGAAACTTGTCTGTTCATGGCAACTGATAAGCTTTTGGAAGTGAGGCCACTGCAACTCCGGCCCCAGCTCCCCCATCTCTGGAATAGTACAAATGATTTAGTTTGAATTATGCCACATAACCACTATTCTCCTGCTGCCCTATCCCAACTACCAGCAGACAACAGGCCATGCCAACCAATTTCAGATCGGCGAGAAAGAGAACTATAATTCCTACTTACGGTTTCAAGGCTCCTCTGGAACTCCAGAAGTTTAGCTTTAGCTTCCTTATAATTCTTGAAGAACATACACAGTTCATACATCTCCATCAGCAATAGTAATGGGGAATCCTTTGAGGAAGAGTTCAAATAAAATTACAAAATTCTGAATTTAGTATTTTTTCAATGAATAATGCAAAATAAGAGAATGTTAAAATGCTATTAATAACAGATACATAAAATTAAATCATATATGTTCAAAATAAATTTATATTTTCTTTTTCTTTTGGAAAAATGATACTCAGGCCAAGTACGCCTGCTCAACGATCCATTTTCTATTCTATACTTGGTTCACCGCAAATACTAGGTGGCGCTATGACATCTGTAACATACACTCCTTGATCATTGGCTCCACCGACTTAACTCACCTTGTTGCCTGTGGCATTGATCCATACATTTTATTGCTTTCCATGGGAGTTGTTCTGTCAGAGAACAGGAGTTATCTGAACTATAAGTTTACCACTTACTTAAAGTACTTTGAGATCTTGTATAGGTTACTTAAGTTCTATGAGCTTTGGTTTATTAGTCTATAAAATAAGGATAATACCCACTTCATAATATTATCTTCATATGGGATTATTGTGAAAACTGACCAAAATAATGTATCAAAAGCACTTTGCTGAATAAATGGTAGTTCTATAACCATCTGTTGTTGGCTAAAAAAATCCAGGTTGGGAATGAGAAAAAGTCAATGGGGGATATACTAAAAGAATCTTTTTAAGCTCTGGAAAGAAATGAAGTGACTATCAATACCTTAAAGAAAAGCTGGAAACCTCTGTTAAGAGTTTTGCTCTTCTGCCTTGATAATAAGGTTCTCCAGATGACTGAAAGGTCCTCAAGGTCCCAGGTGTGGTCCTCTATTGGGCCCTGAATGTGTTTCATTGCTTCAGCTGCAACACTGTCCTCCACAGAAGTAATGATCCAAACACAGAGACAAGGAATAGCACTGGCGTCCTGCCATTGGACAAGAAAGTTTCAAAATAAAATAACTGGGCCTGGATTACCTGACAAATGTACAAATGCTACAGATGGAGATTTCCTGTTTAGAATAAGTCTTGTCCCTTATTAGTCAAAAATGGCTTGAAAAGCCTTCAGACATGAAACAAACTCAAACATGAGTAACCAAGGAACTATTTCAAATTGTTCTGCAGAGTGTGGTACATCAAAAGGCCAAGAACACAGAGGGGGATATATGTGGAAGTCAGGGAAGTACTAAGCATAAGACAGTAGGATTGCCCTCCACTGATCTGCTGATTAAGGGACTGTCCAGAACTTCCCTCTTCCCTGCTAAAGAAGGCACTAAAGAAGCAGTGGTCATCTGTCCACCAAAGCATCCCTCTCTGGAACTGCCAACCAGGAATCTAGGCTCTGGCCACTTGAGTTAACTGAATGTCAAAGCACAAAGAAATACACTAAATGGCCCAGAGCCTAATCTAGAGATGCAAAAAAGTTGTAGTGACCTTAGAAACACATGCTGGAGCCTATCATTGTCACCCTACTTCTGATTATCAGTCTTTCCTGTTCTTCACCACTTTTTCTGTTGTTCTCTGGGTCCTTAATTTAGGCTTCTCATGATCCTCACCTGGAGACATGAGGCCAGGACACTGAGGATAGGGGCCTGTTTTTTCACTGCCTCAACCAGGAGCCAGTGCCAGGTGTCTGGCTCCTCTGAGCACTTGAGCAGAATTTCAAAGAAATCAGTCATCTCTTCATTGTTTCTCTGGAGTTCCTGGGGGCACTTGTTGCAGACATGATCACTGTCCATTTTGGAGGTGGACACTGAAGGCAAGTTCTCAAAAGCCAGCTTTAAGTGGTCTTGAAGGACTGGGCTGAAGTATTTGATAAGAGATTTCACCTAAAAAGCATATAAGATGATTAAAATAGACACTCAAGTTTCAGTTTCAGCTGGAACTGAACATGTTAGAGCAAAGTACAGGCAAAATTATTCTTTCTCACAAAGTTGTTTGTTGCTTTTGAGTGAATTTCTATATTTAATCTGGAGTCAAAAAACTTTTCAGCTCTTTAGTACTAATGACTAGTCCCTTGTTTGATGCCAACCCACTAAAATCTTAGTAAAAATAACAATATCATATCAAACAAAAGCTATGTTTATACAACAGAAACAACACTATCTTCTGAGAAGTGTTCCAGTTTCCCCTTGAATAACTGCTAACGATCAGTGGCTTACCTCCTCTGGGTGGTAGTTATGGAGTTGGCTGTGAATAATGAACTGCAGCCAATCATTTGCTTTGGCACATTCTCTAAGGTAAGACATGCTCAGTTTCATATTGTGGAGTCTGCAGAACTGTACCACTAATGCCCACTGGCTGCTAGATTCATTGGATAACCTATAATTAGAATTAGAGGTGAGAGTGGTAGAGAAAAAAGTTTATTTAAAATATAGCTTTCGTGGCTGGTCCAAAAGTAGTGAGTTATCTCAACTGATTGTTCACAGTCAGTTACAGATCAAACTCCTTGTTCAACTGTACCCCCCCTTCTCACTACTGCATTCGACTAGTCTAAAAAAAGGTAAAAAATTATACATGTATTATTAAAAAATTTAAAGAAACAAAAAATAGCTTTAGTTCCAACTGAAAAAACTAGTAAAAATTAAATAAATTTAACCATATTCTCTAAAAAGGCTTTCAACAAATACCAAATTTATTTATTAGAGTACTTTGAAAAAAATGAACTCTTTCAACCCTTATGGCAGAATAGCTTACTGGCACAATTCATTCTTTCCCCAAATCATCAACCAAGTATCTATTTATACTAGCTATGTACAGCCTTAGGAGAATTAAGAAAGCTGTCACTCAAGAAATTTTCGGAGCGCTTATTTCTCTCACGTGATTCACTTTAGAGTACTCAGAGCCCTGGCAGGTGCCTGGGCCTCCTCACTAGGGGGAGGGTACACATTCCTGCTACAAGCAGGATACTGTTGAAAACAGAGTCAGTGATAGGAGGAAGAATCGTGTTTCGCAGGGTCTGGGGTGGCTGCTGCGTCAGCCCTAGTGGGATAGCATAGAGAAAACATGGCATAAATGTGTAAGGAGAGGTGATTTTGAGGATAGACAGTCACCTCGGCTTCCATTATCAATTGACATATAATAAAAAGAAAAATAATTAAGGACATTGCTTAAAGTCAAATTTTGTGAGACCCATCCCACGTCTTCTGGTATCATTTCAACATGTAACACTTGAAAGACTCCTCTGACCAGCAGGGGAGAAAACAAACCTCCTCTCCATCTTTTGGTAAGTCCATCCCTAAAGAGGAATCCCTATTTTCCTCCTCCTTTCACTGATGGTAAAATGCAATTAAAATCATTATACATTTACTGAAAGCAGAGTCAGTAAATCCTGCTATATGCTTCATGAATAAGAAGATACGGTCTAGGGGAATTTGGTGAAAACACTAGAGGTTTTGAAAGAAAGACTAGGCAAACACAGGTTGGCACAGTAAGCTTGCTAAAAAAGAGGTTAGGACTGCAACTCACAAACCTCTTTATTTCCTGCTGCTGGATGCTGCTCCACATGCCTTCTTCTAAGAGAACAAGCAATTCCTCTATGGTTGCCTTTTCACCGTCAGCCAGTTTAGGCAGTTTTTCAGCTATAAGAAACACATCCAATAAAATATGGTCAATAGAATAAGTCAGGACCTGGGCTTTTCTGTTTGAATAATATGCCCCTGGACCATTTCAGAACCCAATTAAAGTGCCCAAGAAAGTGAGTTAAGAACATATACTCTGAAGGAAAAGGATAAAAACAGGAAGATAATTGTTTCCTTCCCAGCTGCTCACAATTCAAAACCTTAGACCTATTCACCCCTTCTCATCTAAATAAAACAAGTCACACAAAGAAAAGGTGCTGTACCTAGAGATTCTCTGATAAAGCTGTATTGCGCATCTTCATTTCTACACTGGTAGCTTAAAATTATATTGGCCACTTTCATATCAACTCTGAGCTTGAGGCTGTCAAGGCCAAGCAATTCTAAGAAACAAACACAGGCAGCTCCTACTGAAGGTATGTGGAAGGAGGAGAGCCCTAAAACATAGGCTTCATTGCCTACTTGCTGGATCCTGAAAAAGAAAGGAATGAAAATCACATCAGCACATGACAATTGTTTCTCATCAGGAAAAGCAATGGAATTACATCAGTGATACACAGAGTGCCAGGAATGTGATTTTTGGCTTCCTCCCCCTTCCCTTTGTGCCCCTTGCACACATCTGTTTAGGTTCCTGGTAGCTTTTCTGCTGTCTTCTGGCTCCATGGCCCCTCATTCCCCTAGATTTACCTTTTCCTAAAACACCTAGTCATAGTCCAAATTATTCTTGCTTTTCCACCTTCATCTAGAAGACATGAAGTAGAATTTCTAAAAGACTGCCAACTTGAGATCTGATCAATTATGAGTATATACACAAACTACCAAGAATATCAATGCCACTTAAAATTTAATTTTGACATCACAAAGCACATTTTAAAGGACTCATATATGCCTCTTATATACATAGAAAAATTTCTGGAAAGATGCACAAGAAATTACATTTACTATGTGGAATGAGAATGGGAGACTGAGGGATTTTCATCTTTCATTTTCACCTTTCTGAACTACTTCAATACACTTTTACAGTATAATATACCCTTGTTATTATAAAACAAACCAGTAAAGTAAATCTATACTTAGCTATTTAATATAGCAAATATACCTCCCAATTCTGTGCTTTATGAGTTATAAAAGGATGACCTTAAATACAGAATTCACATCTCCTTATAGAATTCTTAGATTAACTGCTAACACCTGATAAGATCCCATATAGACTGGGCGGGGTTCATACCTATAATTCTAGCACTCTGGGAGGCCAAGGTGGGAGGATCACTTGAGCTCAGGAGTTTGAGACCAACCTGAGCAAGAGTGAGACCCCATCTCTACTAAAAAAATAGAAAGAAATTAGCTGGACAACTAAAAATATATAGAAAAAATTAGCCGGGCATAGTGGCACATGCCTGTAGTCCCAGCTACTCGGGAGGCTGAGACAGTAGGATCGCTTGAGCCCAGGAGTTTGAGGTTGCCGTGAGCTAGGCTGATGCCACGGCACTCTAGCCCAGGCAACAGAGTGAGACTCTGTCTCAAAAAAACAAAAAGATCCCATATAATTTTAAAATATATTTTTAATCTTTCTTCCTATTATCAAAAAATCATACACACTAAATGCCACAGAAAAGCACAAATGAAAAAAAAATCACCATTCAAATGTAATCACTGTTAACTGTGGTATATGTTTCCAGTACATTTTTAATGTATGTGTAAAGTACTACAGAGATATGCTTCTTTTTCTATACTAGAAATATAAAAAACAGATATGCCTTTTATAAGAGTACAAATTATATTTTAAATACTCACAGCTGCTTGGGAGTCTTGCTCTTGGTTAATTCCTGGACCAGAAAAGTACCAAATGCAAATGATGGCCGTCCATGATGTAAATAATAAGCAAAATTCAGACGTTCCACTATAGCATATTTATTAACCAGGTCAGGGCTAGAGAAATGTGGGAGATGACTTGATGCATCTGGGAGGGAAATGAAGCAATATTAATCCTCTGCACCTCACCACAGTTAATTTCAGATTTTGCACATGGAAAACTTAACTCTCCAATGGTAAAACAAAACAGAGCAAGGCGGGGTGGCTCACGCCTGTAATCCCAGCACTTTGGGAGGCTGAGGGGGGAAGATTGCTTGAGGTCAGGATTGCAAGACCAGCCTGACCAAGAGCAAGACCCCATCTATATACAAAACAGAAAAATTAGTCAGGTGTGGTGGTATGTGCCTGTAGTCTGAGCTACTCAGGAGGCTGAGGCAGGGGGATTGTTTGAGCCCACAAGTTTGAGGTTGCTGTGAACTATGATGAGGCCACTGAACTCCAGCCTGGGAGACAGAGCAAGACCCTGTCTCAAAAAGAAAAGAGTTGCTATAATCATTTTGTATCACTCTATCACTCTGAACCCATCAAAATCTAATAGTTTTATTTTACTTCAACATTTAAAGATAGCCCTCATTTTATACAAGGATATGTACTTGAGAAGCTACATAAAAACTCTTGTAATAAATAATGCTTTTTACTCCCACTAAACTTGTAATTTTAGTTGCTTTTTTCTTTTCTTGGAGACTCTCTTAGGATACACAATTAGCACTGTAGAGCTGTCCCTGTCTGTAACCTGCTGAGTGCTTTGGATGAGTCTCTTTTCTCTGGGCTCCTGTATCCTTGTAAATAAAATGAGCACATTAGGCTAGATGATTTCAGAGGACTGTGCCAGCTAGAGTGCTCCATGATATTTTGTTAAAGGAATCTTCCTCCTATGAGGGCTGTGGCCACTGAACTACAGCTTTGGCAGAGGCAGAGACAGAGGCCTGGGAGTGTCTGGCTGCCAGTGGAACAGGCTCAGTAACTACTGTAGGTGTATAGGGATTTCTTCTCTCAGTTTGGAGTCTCCCTGGTTGCTCACCATCACATCCGTTGTTACAGATGCTAATGTAAAACTGTGGGGAGAAGTAACAGTACCTAGAACATCCCTAAACCAACTGAGGTACACTTGCTGGGGACAGAAGAAAGCGGACTCAGGAGTGACCTCTTATAGGGCAATGTGAGTGCAAAAGAAAAAAAAATTTATCTTTTTAGAGAAATTTCAAGTCAGATGATATTGGGATGTGAGTACAGTCATCCCTTGGTATTCACAGAGGACTGGTTCCAGGATACTCCAAAGCTGTGGGCTTGTCATATATGGCCTTTATTATGTTGATGTACATTCCTTCTATATCTAATTTGTTGAGAGTTTTTATTATGAAAGGATGTTGAATTTTGCCAAATGCTTTTTTTGCATCTATTCATATGATTATATGGTTTTTGTCCTTCATTCTGTTAATGTGGAATATTATATTTATTGATTTACATATGTTGAACCATCCTTACAGTTGTTTTCATTCTATATTTGAGGATTTTTTAAGTTCACAATGACAATAATCAATAACCCTTTAGCTATAAAATCTCTATAAATCTGCAAAGGGAGCTTTTTAATTCATTAACAAAGCTTATTATACAATGAAATCCCTTAACATATTTGCGTGAGTCTTCTATTCACCAAAGCCAACTCACCTTTCTCTGACAGATAATTTGAAATGAACATAGTTTTCTCCTTATTAACATCTTTCATACCACATAGAAATCTCTAAGACATACGCCAGGGACCGCACGTTTTTGGGCAAACTGCACGTTATTTAAATCATCATAACTACAGTGAAAAACGAGAAAACTCGTGAGCGGTCCTTAAGGTGTTAATAACCTCCCATAATCTCATTTTGTTAGCACTAACTTTCTGATGTCATATTTATAAGGCATCTAATTATCCAAATGATGTTACCATCTTTCTAAGACCAGCAGAGTAGCTAAGTTTAAAGTTCCTCTGTGCTCCAGAAAATAGCAGGAAAAAATATTTTCTCTTTTTAGAGAAATTTGAAGTCAGAAGATATTTGGATATAAGTACAGTTGTCTTTCAGTATCCACAGAGGATTGGTTCCAGGATACCCTTAGATACCAAAATCCAGGGACGTTCATGTCCCTTTAAAATAGCATAGTATTTGCACATAACCTATGTACATCTTCCTATATACTTTAAATTATCTCTAGATTATTTATAATACCTAATACAATGTAAATAGTTGTTATACTATACTGTTTTATTTGTATGGTTTTTGTATTGTTATTTTTTTATTGTTTTTTTTTCACCAATATTTTCGATTTGAGGTTGGCTGAATCCTCAGATGCAGAACCTATGGATATGAAAGGCCAATTGTAGTTAGAATGAAATAGCCACTCCTGTCAAGCCCTGCTCTTTAAATGCATCTTAACCACTTACTACCTATTAAAAAAAAGAGAGAGACAGATAAACTAACATTTTGAACTGGTTCCAGGAACCAGTTCTGGAAAACAGTGTATATCTGTTCTTCTTTTCAAATGCCAAAGCTTATTTCTGAAATAAAGTTTTATCTTTCCATGGAATGCCAGGGACTTTCATATTGTGACTTTGCTCCCCCGACAAAAAAGACTTGAAGACCTGACAGGTACCTGTCATCTTACAAAGCTATTACTTAAGGTAAACTCAACCTTTGAGATTAAAAACTTGTCGGCTGGGCGTGATGGCTCACGCCTGTAATCCTACCACTTTGGGAGGCTGAGGCGGGAGGATCGTTTGAGCTCAGGAGTTCGAGACCAGCCTGAGCAAGAGTAAGACCCCCGTCTCTACTAAAAAAATAGAAAGAAATTAGCTGGACAACTAAAAATATATATATAAAAAAATTAGCCAGGCATGGTGGCACATGCCTGTAGTCTCAGCTACTCGGGAGGCTGAGGCAGGAGGATCGCTTGAGCCCAGGAGTTTGAGGTTGCTGTGAGCTAGGCTGATGCCAGAGCACTCTAGCCTGGACAACAGAGTGAGAGACTGTCTCCAAAAACAAAACAAACAAACAAAAAAACTTGTCATATGATCCTATCTGTATTCTTTGTGAGATCAGAGTGACTCTGGTAACTTATAATTACATATCAAGCCAATCATCCATTCATTAAATATCTGCTGAGTACATGTAAGGTATATAGCACTAACAGGTGCTAAATGTGCGAACTTGAGTTTTTTATTCAAATAAGACCATAATTTTTTTATAGCAGATTGTGGCCTAGTGTGGAGACTATATAAGAGAAAATTCCACCTGAAGGGAAATTTTACTCTGGGCTGCAGCAGAAGCCAAGTCACCAGTCTTCTTATATCTCTGTTCAGTGGTAAAACCATTTAAAAAAAGAAATAAACATTCTAGTTAAATACAACTTTCGAATTTTATAAATATGTATTATGTTGTCATGATAACCATTTCATTTACTTTGTGCTTTATTTCCTCAAGCTTCTTTTAAAACTTCTAAAAACCAGGGCCAGGCACGGTGGTTCATATGTGTAATCCCAGTACTTTGTGAGGCTGAGGTGGGAGGATCGCTTGAGGTCTAGAGTTTGAGACCAACCTGAGCAAAAGTTAGACCCCATCTCTACAAAAAATAGAAAAATCAGCTGGACATGGTAGTACACATCTGTAGTCCCAGCTACTTGGGAGGATGAGGCAGAAGGATCACTTGAGTTTAGGAGTTTAAGGTTGCAGTTAGCTTATGATGACACCACTGCACTCTAGCCCTGGTGACAGAGTGAGACTCTGTCTCAAACAAACAAAAACTTCTAAAAACCAGGCAGGGAACATACCTTTGACTTCTCTGTTCCCCAACCATACATGGCAGAGTGCTCAATCTCCAAGGGGAGGTCAAGATGCTGGCTACGTGATGAAGTTGGAGCTATCATAACAGGACAGAGGATTCTGTCTACTCTCTAGTAACTTCATTGAGATTAGAAAGGTATTTTCTTTGACAGTGCAATAAATGCTACTTTTTCGGACCTCAGCAAATATTTATTGAACATCTATTACAGGCCTGGCATTGCACTGGACTCTAGACACTAGGTAAATTCAACATATCAAATTTGAACTTATAAAGTGGATATACTAAAAATTCATTTTTATGTATGTTAATAAATATTTATGGGGTAATACTAAGTGCAAAATAGTAATGCAAAACCTAATTTAGAGTAACATAGACAGAGCCACCACAGGTAACATGATATTAAAGGCTAACTCTAAGCACAGAGATAAAAGAGAAATAGAAAAAACAGAGTTTAAGGACAGTACAAGAATCAGAGAAATTCTTATGGTCTACAGAAAACAGCAATGTGTGTGCATCTGGTGCTTACTATGTGAGAACTTTTTAAATGCCTTGCCTCCTTTCATTCTCACAGTACTGTGTGAGGTGGTCACTGTTATTAACCCTAATTTATTGGGAATTGAAGAGAGGTTAAATCACTCACCCAAGGTCATATGGCTATTATATGGCAGAGCCAGGATTTGTTTAATGCTGACACCTATGCTCTTAACTTTTATGACATTATATTGAAAATGAAGAGGGATTTTTGGAAAGGGAGAAATATAAGCAAATAAGTACAAATTGCATTTCCCAGCAAGAACAGCATTAGTAACCTAATACTTTTAACTCACAATATGTTTTCAATTCAGTTTCCTAGAAAGTGTTATCCACTGGAATGTACCTTTATTTATTTTTTTTTTTT
>VBSM01001044.1:9323399-9333482 GCA_008086735.1 Cheirogaleus medius | reverse complement strand
AAAAAAAAAAAAAAGGCACAGGGAAGATAACTGGATAAAAATACATTAAAATATTATTAACAGTTATCTGTAGGTGCTTATCTTCCTAGGTACCTAGGCTACCCACCTATGGCAGTGTTACCTTCTTGATGGTTGTCTATAGCTTCTAATTTTTTTTTCACAATAAACATATATTACCTTATAATCAGCACCCCAAAACAAAAAACAAAAACCCACATCATGAAAAAATTCTGCATATGAAGAAAAACTGGGCATTACATGTAATTGAAAGACTGGCTGCTGACATCCTTTGCCCCGTTTAGTCATTCAGCTTGTCCCCTTCCCCGTGTCTCTGGGATAACAAACACCAGCTAAGTCCTCAGGAGTAACAGGGCTTTTCTGATTATAACCAGAGCAAGGCTGTACATCAGCAGCTCCATTACAGAGGACACCCCACACATACTGTGGATTTTCTTTCACTCCATTTGGAGATCCTTACTAAAAGCTTCAAAGCAGCCATCTGGAATACAGAGTACTTCTTCACAGAAAAGGGGTGTCAATCTACCAGAGAGCAAGAATTCAGTCCATGATAAACTGGCGAGATGAGAGAAACCCAAACAGAACAGAGCACAAGGCTGAAGAGGGGGAAGGGGACATAACCACACAAACTCTCTACTCCAGGTCTAGCTTTTCTCAGCTGACAAGAGGCTAACCATTTTGGTCTTCTTTAAGTAAAGCATGAGCCTAGATTATAGTCAGAGCCAAATAATTTATTTAAAGAGTTTGCAAGTTTAATACCATTCAACAGACCAGTTATTTATCCAAAGAAAGCTTTTGTATTTAATATAGTATACCCATACCTGTTAAATTATCAGAAACTTGTCGACATCGAACTAAAAATTCAAACCAAGGGTGTGCTTCATGTAACTCTTTTTTTTCCAAAAAGGGACAATTTTCAGGACTAAGTCTGTATATAAAACAAAACAAAAAAAGCCCTCTCTGATTAACATATAGGATAAGACAAACAGTTCCAATCATATTTGCTCAGGTGATAACTAGCATTTAAAAAAAGAATCTTGTTCAGCTGTCAGTGGTACTAAAAATATTAATTAATTAAAAATAAAAAAAGGGATCTTGGAGTTAAAAGTAAATATAACACAAAATACTCCCATTCTTGTGTTGTATTTTACATATTCCTTATTATCTGGAAACAGAAAATTTTAGAGACATCATATGTTCACTACCATGATGAAATTTTACCAACTCTGTATAAGATTAACAAATACTTTGAACTTTAAGATACTTTATATTTTATTGGTTTTTACAACAAAAGCTTTTTAGCATTTTCAAACTTAATAAGGGGTTTTAAAAACCTTTACAAAACTACAGAGAGGCCAGGACTGAGGAATTAAGGCTCAGAATAGGTACTTAGAAAATATGGCTCTTAAATTTGTTCTCTTGCCAGGAGTTTTGGAGAAAACATTTTTGTGTCTAAGCAAGCCTCAATGCTATGAACCAAAAATATATCTTTGAACTCCTACTCTTTACCACAAACACACACACACAAATACCTTCTCTATTAGCATACAAATGTGGCTTTTAGAATCAAACATAAGTAGAATTAAATCTAGCTCTGCCACTTATTACCTGTGTGCCTTAAGCTCAAGTAGTCTCTCCTCAAAGCCTCAGTTTCCTTATCTGTGAAATGGAGATGGAGTAACCACCTCATAGAGTTTTTGTGAAGATTAAATGGGATAATGCATGTATAGCACTTAGCTTAGAGCCAACAGCATTGTAAGCGTTCATATTTTAGAGACTACTTCTATTATTGTTGTTAATACTGATTTAATAGCAATTAACACTGGTCACAGATGTGATTCTGCAGGTTGACCTTAGGTAGATATATACTAATATATATCTGTGTCTATATAACTATAAATATTAGAGCATATCTAATATACCTTGCAGTGACTATGAAATCAAAGTTGTTTAGTATTCTCCTGGTAATGGAAGCATCAAAGAATTCCAAGTGAATCTTTAGAATCTTCCTCTCAAAGTTTTTTTTTTCTTTCTTAGAGACAGGGTCTTCCTCTGTGGCCCAGGCTGTACTGCAGTGGCCCAATCATCTCTCACTGGCCCACTGCAGCCTCCAACTCCTGGGCTCAAGTGATCCTCCCACTTCAGCCTCTGAAGTAGCTGGGGCTATAGGCACGTGCCATCATGCGCAGCTAATTTTTTAAAAAATTTTTTGTAGAGACGGGGTCTCTCCATTGCCCAGGCTGGTCTCAAGCCATCTTCCTGCCTACGCCTCCCAAAGTGCTGGGATCACAAGTGTGAGCCACCAGGCACCCAGCCCCTCTCAAACTTTTGAAAGCATTTCTTCCATTTTATTCTAATGTCAAGTTATTTAAATGGTTAACAGAGATATTACAAAATACCACCAAAAAAACCACATAAGCATTTAGTTAAAAGCAGCATTTAACTTAAAGATGTACCATTTGTTGGAATGGGGGAAACTACTTCAAAAAGATCAGTATTCCTCACATGAATGCTTAACATTTCCTAAAAGTCACTCAGAGGCAATATGGAAAAAGGAAACTTGAGGACTTGCTCAAAGACAAATCAATTCTCAGTACTCACTTGTAACAGTCGAGATAGACATAAAGAAGATGCTGCAGACTGTGTTCCAAACAATAGAGAATGAAGTGAGAATGGAAATCCCAACCTTCTTTGGTCTTATAGTTTTGAACAGGGAGGGTATCTTGTATCACACCCCCAATACGGCTCATTCTTAGGAGGAAGCGTTCAAAGTCTTCTAATTCAGAGGCAAGAAAAATCCCACTCCTATTGGGAAGGTTTAAGGGATGGCAAGTTAAAAAGTTACTAGGTTCAGAGCAGACCAAATCATTTCCATTGTTTAAATCTCAATTACTTAAAGATAAGTATTTACAAATTAAGGCTGTATACTTAATATGTTATTCTATAAATATGTTCTAAGATACATATTTTGCTAGTTTCCAATAAAGGTTTCTGCTCCATTATAGTATTTAAAGGTAGTAATGACAGTCTCAAGTTACCTTCACTATTTCAAAAACCTAAACCAAGCTATTTATATTTTTTGTTTTTTGACCAGAACTATACAACCAAATACAGCAACAGTGGTTAGCTCTTGAAGCTTGATGCTCTCTGAGCACATCTGAGAAATTCACCAAACTACCCAAACAAAATGAAGAAGCTGGAGCAGAATAACTTAAACAAACTACTCAATAAGAATAGAGGTTGGCATGTATATATTACTTCTTTAAAATTTATTGTTAAATACATCATATATACCATGAAAAGGAATAGTACAGAATATATACGCCTGCAAATGGGAGTTTAAAGAAACACCAAGTAACCACCACCCAGATTATAAAACATTATACCTTTGAAGCCCTTGGTGTATTCCTCCCCAACTGCATATCCTTTGCTACCCCCAGAGGTAACCATTATCCTGACTTTTGTGATAACCATTCCCTTTTTATTCATAGTTTACCCCCCATATAGGTAGCCCCAAATAATATATGGTTTGATTTTTGCCTGTTTTGAACTTTATACATAAATGGAACATTCTGGCTGTATTGTTCTCTATCTTGTTTCTTCTACTCAAAATTGTATGATTTATCTGTGTTGATACCTGTGGCTATAGTCTGTTAGTTTTCATTGTTACATAGTGTTCCATTGTGTGAATATACTACCTTTTATTTATTCACTCTACCTTTGAGGGTCATTTTAGTTATTCCTAGATTTGGGGTAAAAGAAATTTGCATTTTCATAAGTACAAATGAGAAAGAACATCTTTTCATATGTTTTTGGCCATTTGTGCTTCTTTTTTGTGAAATGCCTATGTGCTGGTATCTTTCCCCTCAGAACCAAGCTCTACTCTACTCTACCCTGCTGTCTTCCCAGAGGCTCACCTGTGTAGGCTGTATCACAAGATTATAGTGTCCTCAGACTTGTTTTGGTTCATCTGATGGAAGGGTCCAATTAGAAGATAAGAGTCAGAAAGAAGGGGCTGGGCTCATGCCTGTAAATCCTAGCACTCTGGGAGGGTGAGGCAGGAAGATCACTTGAGCTCAGAAGTTTGAGACCAGCCTGAGCAAGGGTGAGAACCCATCTGTACTAAAACCAGAAAAAATTAGCTCGGCATGGTGGTGCTCACCTGTAGTTCAGCTATTAGGGAGACTGGCAGGAGGATCAGTTGAGCCCAGGAATTTGAGGTTGCAGTGAGCTATGATGACACCACTGCACTCTAGTGAGGGTGACAGAGAAAGACTCTGTCTCAAAAAAAGAGTCAGAAGGAAGGGAGGATAGGATACCCTGCCTCGCTGTGCTGGGTGACTGTAGGTTGGTTGACAACTTCCACTAAGGGCCACAATTCCTGCCAGGCAGCTCCCTTGGTCTCAGTAACTGTTCTTCCTTTGCCCCTTCACACCTTTTAGAAAGCATACCCTAGGATTCCCAAGGTCATGAAGATATTCTCCTATAGCATCTTCCAAAGCTTTACAGTTTCACATTTGACATTTAGGTGTTAAAATCTACCTGGAATTGATTTAATGTATGATATGAGGTAGAGGGTCCAATTCCATTTCCCCCCAAATCTAGCTATTCAGTTACTCCAATCCCAGTGTCAAAAAGATAATTCTTTCCCCACTGTTCTGCAGTACCACCTTTGTCATATATAAAAGGATCACATATAGGTCTCTTTCCATGCTCACCCTTCTCTTCTACTGTCTATTTGTATGTCACCGAACCAATACTTCCACTGTCTTAATTGCTATAACTTTAGAATAAGATTTGGTATCTGGAAGAACAACTTTTTCAGGGCTCGTCTTGATCCTCTACATTTCCATATAAATATTTATAATCAGCTTGTCATAATCCACAGGAAAAACCTGCTGGGGTTTTTATTGAGATTGCATTATAACTAAAGGTCAAGAAGACCTTTGGGAAGAATTGACAATCAATTGATTGATTGTCTTGTTCCAAATCTAAGGAGAATGCTCACAATGTTTTACCATCAAGTACGGTAAAATAGCTTCCAGCTGTTGGCTGCAAGAATTTTTTTAGATGCCTCTTTTAAGTGAAGGGAGTTTGTATCTATGTTTAGTTTGCCTAACAGTTTTTATCATAAATAGATGGACTTTGAATTTTGAATTTTATCAAATGCATTTCTGGATCTAACAGGGTGGTATGATTTTTTTACTTTTAATTTATTAGTGTAGTATATTTCATTAATTCACTAACTTCATAATTCATAAACCATGCATATATTAGCTTTTTAAACCAAATACTAAGCAAAATATCTGATAAACATACAAGTTCTATAATATCTTACTTTTAGTAAACAAGAGCATGTAGTGCAACAGCAAGAAGAGTGAAGAGGAAGTCAGGAGGGTTAAAGGACTCAAGTCTATAACTAACTGGCTTGAGCAAAGCTCTTACGTTCTCTGGATCTGACTCTCCATATTTTTAAGTTGGGTAGAACAATACAGCTATAAGTATACCCGCAATAAGCAGAAAATAATACATATGAAATAGGTTTAAGAAACTTAAAAATTAACATCTATGTTATTAACTTTCCTTAAATATTTCAATAGCTTAGGAAGATAGATTAGATTCAGCCATAAGAAATTATTGACACTTGACGCAAATGTCAAGTTCATACCATTCAATCTAACAGATTTTTAGAAATGAACTAAAGTTTAAAATTTGCACTTATTACTTCAAGAGCTTCTTCTCACTATTTCTTAATTCAGCAGTCCTCCTTAGTTCAAGGCCATACATAGCAAATGGGTGCAGGGATAATATGGAGACAAGTGTGAGACAATTACAGGATACTAAGGTATACCCATCTCAGCTCTTGCCACTTGCTCCTTATAGCCCTATAGACAAAGTCAGTACACCAAAAGCACATAAAATGTTTTCTGAAGAATCTATATCCAGAATTTGAGAGCCTATCCACTACCACTTGTTAAATGTATAAGACTTTAAAAACTCAGTATAAGATAATGCCCTTTAAATTTTACTATACTATGAAACAACACTATATTAGATTTATGGCATTTCAAAGGAAAACCAATACCATTATTTTGTATTGCTCTTCCCTTTTATTCTTATTCTTCCCACTGGGGTCTTCAACAGTTACAATACCTGGCCAGCTTATCTAAAATTTCATTCCTCATGTAGCTGTTGCAGCAAGTATTCTGATTAATAACATCAACAGTCAGAGGGGGCCACTTGTTCCGCTGAAGTGAAACATAATTATCCTGGGTCTGAAATTCTCCAATCCACAAGATAATGCTTAACCAATCATGGCGAGCTGTGAGGTACCTCCAGAGGGCTTCAGGGGAATATGACTTGTATTCTACATGAAGAATAAAACACATTTTAAAACAGCAATGAATTATGTTTATTGACATGTGACTCAACACTGAATTAACTACTGAGTAAATGTAACAACCTGGACATAAATATTGACATAATATATGAATTATTCAGGTCCTCTGCCTCTTTTGTGTTGTTCATTTTATAATCAATACTACAGCCTGAGGAAGACCTCAATGTTGTTTCTCATTACTATGGTGGTTAAAATTAAACTTGGGTATTAGCTGTGCATTTATCTGTTCAACCCTTTTCTTCCCTTCTCTTTCCCTTAATACAGATAAAGAAAAACCTTTGGTTGTAATAATAAACATGAATTTGACTCTCTGAATTACCACTGCTGACTATTCTTGGTTATTCCCCAGAGTGCCAAGGAGATATAGATCCCCAATTTACATAAGAAGAAACTCAAAGACTATTTGGGAAAAACAAAGAATGTTGCTTTGAAGCTGAGATGAAAACTCAGCCTTGAAATCACAATTCATTAAGCCATATGACTTTTTTCTTTCATTATCACATTATAAATCCCTCACAAAAACCTTAAGAGGTTATAATGCAATGATGATTTAACATTTTTAAAAATCTGCTTATTTTCCCCCAAGAGGAATGCTAAAATAGAGACACATCAAAATATTCAAATATCAATAACCTATTTTAAACCTCATTCAATATATTTACATTTCAGGCTCTTTCACACTTGCCTTCTGGACTTATCTTGGGGAGAAGAATGCATTCTTGCATTAGTTGATCCCACCACAGAGCCCAATTTAACACAATTCTATGGTCCTGTTTGTTAAATTCATCATTACAATCATATTTCAGGAATGAATCCAAGACAGTTTTATGCTTGAAAAAATCTTGTTCCTTTATCCAACACCTAAAAACAGTGATATAAATTTTTTTTAATTTTGGAGGAAAAGGCATCATTCCTTTTTATCTGCTCAAGAACTTCCACTTTTTTGGAGAACACATAATTATGATTATGCAAATATTAAAATGACGGGAAATTCTTGAGTCCCTTCCGTCTGATACAAGCTTTATCCTCATGGAGAATGCAGGCGTGGCTTCACATAAGAAACTGGGGCTTGGCCAGGCGTGATGGTTCACGCCTGTAATCCTAGCACTCTGGGAGGCCAAGACAGGTGGATTGTCTGAGCTCAGGAGTTTGAGACCAGCCTGAGCAAGAGCAAGACTCCGTCTCTACTAAAAAAATAGAAAGAAATTAGCTGGACAACTAAAAGATATATATATATTAAAAACAAAAAAATTAGCCCGGCATGGTGGCACATGCCTGTAGTCCCAGCTACTCAGGAGGCTGAGGCAGGAGGATTGTTTGAGCCCAGGAGTTTGAGGTTGCTGTGAGCTAGGCTGACACCATGGCACTCTAGCCCGGGCAACAGAGTGAGACTCTGTCTCAAAAAAAAAAAAAAAAAGAAAGAAAAAGAAAAAAAAGAAACTGGGGCTCACTAACAATTACAAACTAAACACTATTTACAATGTTCTTCCAATATTATCAAAAGGGGACTAATGAGACTACCTGGGCAAGGCCTGGATCTGCATATTTTCTTGGAAATGTTCCAGATAAAACTTCTCAACTCGATGCACGAAGTCTATAGTTCTCCTTTCTTTTTCAGAAAAATAACTTTTTTCTTTTAAAATTTCAACCTTGAATAAAAATTAAAGCAGTGACCTCACAAAATTCAAGCACATTTGCAAAAATATGTCATGAGATTAAATGTCATTTAAGAATTATATTTTGAATTTTTGAGTTTATAGATATTCAGACAGATTTTCCTTTGCCACAAATATAATCCTTTAAAAAGATGAAGGAGTTATCATACTTTACTTATTAAATACTATTAAAATCATTTTAAAGTTTTTCTTCCAAGGTTTTTTCCTACTTTTTCATCAAGGCTTTCTAGAAAATGTAAATTACCTATACCTACCAAAAAGTCCCGTATATTTTTATCAGTTGTATAGAAGCATATCTTCAGCAACTGGTCTTTTACATCAAAGCCCTATAATAAACACAGAAAACAAAAAAAATACTTGCATTTTATAATGGAAGCATTTTGAACATAAATATATGTAAGATACAGAAATACTCTATTATAGACAGGTATCCTGTTTGAATTCCACAGCTTTTCTGCTTTTGTGAAAATTCATTTTCCTACATTTCTTATAATATTTACTGCCTATCCATAAAGTCCTTAAGCATTTTATCAGAGCAAAGGCAGCACATAGAACAATTTAAGGTAATACCAGGCTACCACAGGACCAAAACTACAGCAATCTGCTATGATGATTCACTTGGAAACAAAGGTCAACATAAACAACAACCCATTACATACATAGCTCAATGCCTCTGCACTTCCACATGGGCAAGACTCCAACAATGCAGATTAGAGCCAGATCTCAGCTTAGTCTGGGAGTCCTACTTCTAGCACTCCCCCTTCCTCACATGAAGTTAAACCATGGAGCAGAAAGCCCCAACAAAGGCATAATCTACTAGAAAGTTCAAATGGAGATGTAAGGGGTCACATGAACAATATAGAATGCTCTCCAATAAATAGTGAGGTCCTATGCATGCTTCGACATGTGTGAAATCTTCTATGAGAAACACTGTGTCCTAATCAAAGTGCCAGGTCTAAAAGAGAGCAGATGATAGACACTCCACTTAAAAATCTCTTCAAGAGATATGGAAACAACCTGTGCTCCCCAATAGATAAATGGATAAAGAAAATGTGGTATATATTTACAATGGAATATAATTCAGCTTTAAAAAAGAAGGAAATCTAAAACCACAATGTAAATGGTAAAAAAGAAAAGAAAGATAATAGAAAAAAAAGAGAAAAAAAAATTTAAAAAGCAAATAAAAAAAAAAAAAAAAAAGAAGGAAATCCTAGCTGGGCATGGTGGCTCACACCTATAATCCTAGCATTTTGGGAGGCCAAGGCAGGAGGATCGCTTGAGGTCAGGTGTTCAAGACCAGCCTAAGCAAGAGCAAGACTCCGTCTCTACAAAAATAAAAAAAATTAGCCCGGTGTGGTGGTACACACTTGTCCCAGCTATTTGAGAGGCTGAGGCAGGAGAATCGCTTGAGCCCAGGAATTTGGGGTTGCAGTGAGCTATGATGACACCACTGCATGCTAGCCCAGGTGACAGAGTGAAACTCTGTCTCAAAAAAAATTTTTAAAAAAGAGGGAATCCTGCCATTTTCAACAACATGGATGAATTTGGAGGACATTATGCTAAGTGAAATAAGCCAGATACCGAAAGACACATACTGTATGATCTCACTTACGTGCAGAATCTAAAAAAAAAATTGAACTCATAGTAACAGAGAGTAGAATGATACTTACCAGGGGTTGGGGGGATAGGGGAAAGTAGGAGATATTGGTCAAGAGTACATACTTTTAGTTATAAGATGAATAAGTTCTGAAGATCTATGTATAGCACAGTGACTAAAGTTATATCATAATAATATATTGCATACTTGAAATTTTCTAAGAGAGTAGATCTCAAGTGTTCTCACCACACACACGTAACTATGTGAGGTAATAGACATGTTAATTAGCTTGATTGTGGTCATCGTTTCACAATGTATACATGTATCAAAACATCATGTTAGCCGGGCGTGGTGGCTCACGCCTGTAATCCTAGCACTCTGGGAGGCCGAGG
>VBSM01001044.1:9288937-9319024 GCA_008086735.1 Cheirogaleus medius | reverse complement strand
ACTCCTGGGCTCAAGCGATCCTTCTGCCTCAGCCTCCCGTAGCTGGGACTACAGATATGCACCACCATACCCAGCTAATTTTTTCTATATATGTTTAGTTGTCCAGATAATTTATTTCTATTTTTAGTAGAGATGGGGTCTCGCTCTTGCTCAGGCTGGTCTCAAACTCCTGACCTCGAGCAATCCTCCTACTTTGGCATTCCAGAGTGCTAGGATTACAGGCGTGAGCCACCACACTCAGCCCAAACAAAATTTTTTAAAAAGAAAATATCTAATTCACAGTCTAAGTGAGAACTAACACTATACCAGTAGAAAAAGAGCAGGTGGTCGTTTTCTACATGTAACTAGAGTACTAAGTGATAAAACTTTTTTCTAGAACAATTTATCAAGTCATTTAAGAATATAAACTGTGAGGCCAGGCACGGTGGCTCTCATCATCATGCTGATTGAAGATTGAAACTGGCCTGCTTGGGAAATTGGCTGTTAACGCTCCTGACTTCTCAGAAGGTCAGATAACAACTTAGGTTTGGTGAAGCAGAACTTTAGCATGGGTGAATCCATTTTGATTTTTGGTTGAGGCCTGGTATAGGAGCTTAGTCCAAAATAATGGTCTCCTATAATTTTTAATTAACAGGCGGAAAACACACTTTATTACCTACCCTATTCCTCTATGAACAGGATTTGCATGGCTACCAGGCCCAAGAATAAAAGTTAGGCTTCCTATTTGTTAAAAAGGAAAGCCAAAAATCTTGAAAAGAAGTGTTGGTAATATATCGAAAAAGCAGAAGAATCAGGGTGAAAATCCTTATAAGAAGTCCCAATTCACAACTCAGAAAGCCATACTGTCAATATACATCTCAGATAGTTGCAAGGACAGGCAATTTTCCAAATGAATTTTATTCTCTCTTGCATAAAATTCTCTTGAATTTGAAAGATCATCTCTTCCCTGCATACTAAAAATACAAAGCACAGTATAGGATATAAACAATAAATAGCCCACTTAGAATGAGAACATTTACAGATTCTGATAACTCTCTCAGGTTTCAACAAAGAATATAAAATCCTATGACTGACTTTCGGCAAGTAAAATAAATCTTCAGAAAACACAACAATAACTTGAAAGTGATTAAAAAGATTAAATGATAAATACAAATGTAGAAGCCTTTATTCTACTTACTTCTTAAATACAAATGGGATGAAAAGTGCTCAAACCTATTAGGTACAGAAGCTTTTGAGGATGGATTAAAAAGATTTTCCTTGCTTTTCAAAAAGAAATCTACTGTATCCAGCTGACGATTTTCTATCCCGGCCTGAAATGAGGGAGAGAGTAGAGAAATCAGAATAAAAAAAAAAAATCACAATAGGAAAAAAAATCAGGATACAGATTTTTTTTATTAAAAATACTTTAGAACTTAATTTGCTTAGACTACAGGAAACACAAGACAGCATGAGTATCTGGGTTCTAGTGAAGATTCTGCCAATGACTTAATATGTGGGAATATATTGTGGGAATATATGTACATATATATGCACATATATAAACAGTTCACACTATGTACATTAACAATATAGAAAGTTCAATAAAATCTAACATATGATTCAGAGATATGCTTCATCTAAAAAAATTCTAACAGATGAATTATTACGATTAATTTAATGAATTTACTGGATACAAAAATCAATGCATAAAAGTTAATTTTTATTTCCTTATACTGGAACAAAACGTAATTTTAAAATACACTATTTATGGGGGAGGGGTGGTAGGGGCAATGTATGTAACCCTAGCAATATTTGTACCCCCATTATATGATGAAATAAAAGGAAAAAAAAATACCCTATTTATAATAAATAATATATACAGTATTTAAATATATACACACAATACACACATACATATACATGAACACATATACCAAGAATAAAGCTAACAAATGATGTCAAGCTTTTAATGGAAAAATTGTAATGTTTCATTGAAAGACATTAATGAAGACCTAAAAAAAATGGAGAGAGGATTATACTTATGGATTGGAAGATTCAATATCCTAAAGATGTCATTCCTTTCCAACTTGATACATAGGTTTAATGTAATTCTAATCAAAATCCTAACAATTTTTCATAAAACTTGACAAGCTGATCCTTAAATAACAGGATTAAAAGAAAGAGAATATGTGGCCAGGCACAGTGGCTCATGCCTGTTATCCTAGCACTCTGGGAGGCCAAGGCGGGCCGGTCCGATGGTTTGAACTCAGGAGTTTGAGACCAGCCTGAGCAAAAGCGAGACCCCATCTCTACTAAAAAAAATAGAAAGAAATTAGCTGGACAACTAAAAATATATAGAAAAAAATTAGCCAGGCATGGTGGTGCATGCCTGTAGTCCCAGCTACTTGGGAGGCTGAGGCAGAAGGATTGTTTGAGCCCAGGAGTTTGAGGTTGCTGTGAGCTAGGCTGACGCCATGACATTCTAGCCTGGGCAACAGAGTGAGACTCTGTCTCAAAAAAAAATTTTAAAAAGAAAAAGAAAGAGAATAGGCACTCCAAAGGAGGGAATTTGCCCTTATTTAAATTCTATATAATTAAGACAGGATGGAACTGGTCCAAGGATAGACAAAGACCTATGGAATAGAGAATTGAGAGCCCAGAAACAAAACTCATGCACATATGGAAATTTGATATATGACACACAAGACATTTTAAACTAGTGGTAAAAGGAAGGACTTTCCAAAAAATGGTGCTAAGGCCTGGCGCAGTGGCTCATGCCTGTAATCCTAGCACTCTGGGAGGCCGAGGTGGGAGGATAGTTTGAAGTCAGGAGTTCGAGACCAGCCTGAATAAGAGGGAGACCCTGTCCGTCTCTACTAAAACTAGAAAGAAATTAGCTGGACAACTAAAAATATATAGAAAATATTAGCCAGGCATGGTGGCACATGCCTGTAGTCCCAGCTACTCGGGAGGCTGAGGCAGAAGGATTGCTTGAGCCCAGGAGTTTGAGGTTGCTGTGAGCTAGGCTGACACCACGGCACTCACTCTAGCCTGGGCAACAGAGTGAGACTGTCTCAAAAAAAAAATCAAAAGAATATATATAATGATTCCATTTTATACGAAATTCAACAATAGCCAAAACTAAATAGCATTATTTGGGGGCACATTTATATGAAGTAAAACAAAGAAAATCATGGGAGTGGTTAAAAATTTCAGAATGGTGCTTAACTTTATTGGCTGGGCAAGGTAAAGAAATAGGATCGGGGAGGGGCACACATTTAAAGATATTCATGATATTCTATTTTTTTCCTTGATGGTGCGTATAAGAATATTTGTTTTATTATTATTGCTACTGTTACCACTTAAAATATACAATATTCACTCATTTTTATGTGGCGAGAGACTAAGGCCAAAACAATGTTTATACAATATGCAATACTAATTAAATTCATATACAGACACACACACTGTATAAGAAGGGGAGAGGCTCTGGAGTTATACTGCCTGAGTTAAAATTCTGGTGCTACCATCTTATGTTCATGTACTGCTGAATCTCTATGCTTCAGTTTCTTCATCTATAAAATGGGGATAACAGTATTTATCTATAGGGTTAATAAGAGGATTAATAACAACACTTGATTATTAACATTAATACATAGGAAAAACAATTATAAGGAAATAACCCCCATATAGTGAACATGATTATTTCTGGATGGTAGACTTATAAGCAACTTGAATTTTTTTCTATAATGATACCTTGAAATATATGTTTTTCAATAAATGGTGCTGGAATAATTGAATATCTATACGCAAAGGAATGAACTTGGATCCCTTCCTCATACCATACAAAAAATTAACTCAAAATGCATTGTAAACCTAACTATAAGAGCTAAAACCATGAAATTCATAAGAGTAAATCTCTATGACCTCACATTAGGAAATGGTTCTTAGATATGACACCAAAAGCACAAATGACAAAAATAAATAAATAGACTTCACCAGAATTAAAAACTTTTGTGTTTCAAAGGACACCATCAAGAAGGTGAAAAGACAACCCAAAGAATGGGAGAAAATATTTGTAAATAATTATCTAATAAGGGTATAGCATCTAGACCATATAAAGAACTCTTAAAACTCAATAAAATAACCCAATTTCAAAAGTAGCAAAGTAATTGAATAGACATTTCTCCAAAGATATACGAATAGCCAATATGTACATGAAAACATATGTATATGTTTATATTCATATGTTTATATATTTATATATATTTAAACATAAATATGCAAATAGCCAATATGCACATGATCAGTAGTCACTGGGAAAACTCAAATCAAATCCACAATGAGACACCATTTCATTTTGATTTCACATCCACTAGGATGGCTATAATCAAAAAAAGGTAGACAATAATAAGTATTAGCGAACATGTGGAGTTAGTAGAACCCTCATACATCGCTGGTAGGAATGTTAAATGGTGTAGCCACTGTGGAAAAGAGTTTGGAGGTTCCTCAAAAAGGTTAAATGACTCACCAATTCCACAGCTCGGTGTATACCCAAGAAAAATGAAGATGCATGACAACACAAAAACTTGTACAAATGTTCATAATGGCCAAAAAGTGGAAACAACCCAAATGTCCATCAACTGATGAATAGATAAACAAAATGTAGCATATATCTATACAATGGATAATAAAAAGGAATGATGTACTAGTGACACATACTAGTACACATGGATGAACCTTGAAAACATGTTATGTGAAAGAAACCAGTCACAAAAGGTCACATATTTCATAATTCCATTTATATGAAATGTCCAGAATAGGAAAATCCAGAGTCAGAAAGATTAGTGTTTGGGGCCGGGCGCGGTGGCTCACGCCTGTAATCCTAGCACTCTGGGAGGCCGAGGCGGGTGGATAGCTCAAGGTCAGGAGTTCGAAACCAGCCTGACCAAGAGCGAGACCCCGTCTCTAAAAAAAAAAAAAAAAAAAAAAAAAAAAAAAAAAAAAAAAAAGAAAGATTAGTGTTTGGGACTTGGGGATAGCAAGGAATAAGGAGGACTGTTAATGGGTATGGGGTTTCTTTTTGGGGTGATAAAAATGTTCTAGAATTAGATAGTAGTGACTGGTTGCACAATTCTGAATATACTAAAAGCCACTGTATTGTACACTTTAACAGAGTAAATTTTATGGTATGTGATGCATAACTCAATGAAGCTGTCATTAAAAAAAAAAAACCAAACTGGCACATAACATCATTAACTTCAGGGACCATGTGGTATAGCAGAAAGTGCCCCAATTTTGATTCTACCTTCTGTCTTTATTAGTATGGCTCTGAGCAACTTACTCAACCACTATGAGCCTAAGTTTCTTCATCTGTAAAATGAAAAAAATAAAAACTATCCAATCTATCTCATGTGGTTGTTTTAGGACAAAATTAGATACTGCATATAAAAGAGTTTTGTGAACTGTAAAATGCTATGTAAATTCAGGTTATTTCTCCTCTAACACTGGATTAGAAGAGTAGGGAGCATAAAGTAGGAAAACCAGATCATTCCTATTCAAGCTTTCCATAGCTTGTTTCCACTTCATTTGGTCTCATTAGCTTATTGTTGCCTTCATTTCCTGTATCTTTTTCTCTCTTAAATGATATTTATTATAATCTCATATCTTTCAAAGCAAAAAAGGGTAAACTGCTAACCAGAATTAGAGCAATGAAATAGCCAGATATGAGCAAATGGATGGGAAAAGACTGGAATTCTTTTTGCTGCTAAAAGCCAAATCTTTAGTCAAGTAGGAGTACATGACAGAAAATAATCAAGTGAAGTTCCAAAGACATTTAATTCTGTTACCTCTAGTGCATGTATGGGAATTGAGCACCTCCCCCAACCATTGAGATGACAAAGAGAGTCCACAGTGCTGGCACTTCCATGGATCATTAGTCTGTTTAAAAACTCCTCTTGAGTCAAACCAAACAATATCAGAGAGAGTCCATTTTCTATAGGAAAAAGTAAAATTAGCTTTAATAAATTATCAGGACTTAAGATTTTAGGATTATGACTTAGGAATTAATTTCTAATTACCTAATATCTTAATATTATAATTACAAATATATTTACTGGATACCATGTACTATTATGGGTCCAATAAATATATTATTATATATTATTTACTTTAATTAACTCATGTTGGTTTTTCAACGTTTTTAAACAAGTTTTGTTTTTGAAACATTGACAAGGCAGATTCTCATAAGAACAATGCATCTTATGAAACAGCACTAAATCTCACACTTCTACTTAATATTATCTTGCACAATCAATACCTTGAACTTTTAATTATTTATAGAGACATCAGATTTCTGGTTTACTAAAATAAAACAATTAATAGCATATCCTTGATACACAGAAATACATGATTACCAAAATTTGGGTACTGAAGAAGAAACATATTGTTAGTTCAACTACGGCATTCAATACCTTTGTAGGAGATTATGGAATAAATGTTGACTAAATGCATAGGTGATGTATCAAAATGCCCCATTCCTACAGAGGCCAACCAGGTGATGAGAAAAGTGCAAGAAAAACCTACCCAGAAATAAAATGGCCCGTCTAGGAGAACAACTGAAACTCAGCTCCAACCCATAAGCTACTATGCAGGAATGCAGGCTCATGCTGTATGAGCTTATCTTTATTTCAGTAACAGCAGCTGGAAATTCAGATCTTGCGTGAAATCTTCTAATTCTGCATGTTTATAATAAATAAAATCTCTTTTAAAAGCCTAGTGCAAGCCAAACAAAATAAATATTCAGTTCATACATGACCCATGAGCAGCCTGTACTTGTATAGAATGAAGTCAAATGAAGACTCTCTGGGTTAAAAATCAACCTTCCTTTCTCTTAAACTTTCTCTTAGTATCTCACCATTTGGCTAGGCGGAAGTGACCTTAATTAAAAACCAAACATATGAAACACTGTTACTAAGAGTAACACCAAATTTCCTCCATGCACAATTATCACTTAGAGGTGAGAGTAGGCATGTGCAGGTACCAGGGCAACAGGAGTAAAATACAGGGTGTCCCAAAAGTCTCCATACAAAGGAAATACTTTGTAATGAATTTTTTTTTTTTTTTGTCTCACTCTGTTGCCCGGGCTAGAGTGCCGTGACGTCAGCCTAGCTCACAGCAACCTCAAACTCCTGGGCTCAAGCAATCCTTCTGCCTCAGCCTCCCATGTAGCTGGGACTACAGGCATGCGCCACCATGCCCAGCTAATTTTTTCTATATATTTTTAGTTGACCAATTAATTTGTTTCTATTTTTAGTAGAGACGGGGTCTCGCTCTTGCTCAGGCTGGTCTCCAACTCCTGACCTTGAGCAATCCACCTGCCTCGGCCTCCCAGAGTGCTAGGATTACAGGCGTGAGCCACCGCGCCCGGCCTGTAATGAATATTTTGTAAGTAAAGGTACATTTAGCTACAATTTCCCATTTTCCCTATGTATGGGGACTTTTGGGACACCTGGTACATTAAGAAAGCATACCTTTCAGCAATGGATTTCAACCTGATACAAGACATTCTTACCTGTCAAAATGAGGCACAGTTGTTGGTCTTCACTACTATCTACAGGAATACACTTTTTGCCAAGGGAAAAACACTGCATGCCCTGGGTCTCCAAATCCCAGAGGACAATGTTGCAGCCTGTCTTTTCCACTGTCCAAGTGAACAATACTGTGAATCCTGTCACAGACACACATTTCAACTCGATGGATTCCTCTTGTTCACCGATGTGCATTATCTTCCATGATCTTCCTAGATCACTGGTCTTGGCATGATCTTTCTGTGGAAAATTGTATTGCCCATGCATTATGTCCTGTGGAATGAAAGCCCAGCTTGGCACACTGGTACTGTGTTTACTAGATTCAGGGGACTCCAAATGCAAAATATCCCGGAACCATGGAGCACAACAGGAAACCTCCAGTTTGGAACTCTTAATTGTTTCATTTAACGATGATAGCTGTGCTTTCCAAGACCTGGAAGACAGGGTAGCACTTAACATCTATTACAGTGAAAGGCATTACGTAAAACAATAAACCAGGGCACACACACACACACACACAAAGACCCACCAAGTAAAGATCTTTAAAACGTATAGTGTCAGCGTGATAAAAAATGATAATAACAAACTAAATCAAAAGGAAGTTTCTGTACCTATCAACCTGGAAGGAAAACTTGGTCAGTTTCATGTTGTAGTCAGAGTTAACAGGATCATCTTCATCTATCCCCTTCAGTCCTTGAATCGGAAGGTCTTCTAGCAGTCTTTCACACAGTAGGTGTCCTGGGTATTGCCTACATTTAAAAATAATGGTAGCCACAGTAAAAAATGATGATTAAACCCAAATTTGTGTTACTATTGCTCCTATTAAAAATAAGGGCACAGAGAAGGAACAATATAGACAACAAATTCCCCTGAATGGAACTCCTTATCTCCCTTGATTACACCACAGTGATAAAGTCAATGTCAAGCATTTAACTCTGTAAGGGTGGTTAACATAAAGAACACTTACTGTCTACTATATTGCAGATGTTGTGCTTAACACTTTACACACTCTTATTTAAGCCTCTCAGCAACCCTCTGAGGTAAATATGTTCATAGACACATTTTATAGATATGGAAACTAAGGCTCAGAGAAACTTTGAACAAGATCATTGTGACCATAAAGCCTATATTTTTAATCACTTACTATACTGCCACCACAAAGTAAGACTTAGGCTGAGAGCAGAGGAATGCATAAGAACTAGAAGGCAAAGTATGCGTGTGTGTACAAGTGGGAAAGCGTATGTAGAAGGAGTGCTGTGGCATTTGAGAAACAAAGGTGGCCAGAGTGGCTAAAGCATAGTGAATGAGAAGTGAAGTGGAATGAGATATGACTGGAAAGATGGTTCAGGCCATCTGGGCTAAAGAAATGACAAATGCCTGAGATGATGGATACCCCAATCACCCCTATTTGATTAATACACATTGTATGCCTGTACCAAAACATCACATGTACCCTATTATGTACCCATAATAATTACAATTTTTTTTTTTTTTTTTTTGAGACAGAGTCTTACTTTGTTGCCCAGGCTAGGGTGAGTGCCGTGGCGTCAGCCTAGCTCACAGCAACCTCAAGCTCCTGGGCTCAAGCAATCCTTCTGCCTCAGCCTCCTGAGTAGCTGGGACTACAGGCACGCGCCACCATGCCCGGCTAATTTTTTCTATATATTTTAGTTGGCCGATTAATGTATTTCTATTTTTAGTAGAGACGGGGTCTCGCTCTTGGTCAGGCTGGTTTCGAACTCCTGACCTTGAGCTATCCACCCGCCTCGGCCTCCCAGAGTGCTAGGATTACAGGCGTGAGCCACCGCGCCCGGCCATAATTACAATTTTTTTAAAAAAAAGAATGTTTAACTTTTGGCCAGGTATAGTGGCTCACAGCTATAATCCTAGCACTTTGGGAGGCTGAGGCAAGAGGGTTGCTGAAGCCCAGGAGCTCGAGACCAGCCTGGGCAACATAGCAAGACCCTGTCCCTATAAAACAAACAAACAAAAAATTAGCCAGGTAAGGTGGGGTATGTATGCCTGTAGTTTCATCTACTTGGGCAGCTGGGGCAGAAGAATCACTTGAGCCCAGGAGTTTGATGTTACAAGTGAGCTGTGATTGTGCCACTGCACTCTAGCCTGGGCAACAGATCTTGAGGGGAAGAGGGAATCTAAGGAGGGGTTTTGAGCAGAAAAGCAATATGATTATATGCAGAAAAGTAGTGAGGGGGGGAAGGGGAAGCATTTAATCACCTTCAATGAAATTATTAAATATTAATCTTTTAACAATTTGAAAGTAATGTGTTGACATAACATGCGTGAAAGCGATGATGAAAAGAAGTTAGAGAAGGCAGGGTGAAAATGAGATGAGAGGCTACATGATAAGGTAGTTCCCCCACCAAAAAATGAAGATACCCTGCCCTAGATGTTAATGCCAGGCTACACCTCTGATAATATATGTATTTTAACAACATTATTTTGGCTACTATATGGAGGATGGATTTGAGGGAATAAGAACAGACATGGGGAGACCAGTTTGGAGGCTAAGGTAGTTCAGGTAAGAGATGATAGTGGCATTAATGACAGAGGAGTTGAGAAAAGTAGACAGATTCAAGAAACATTTAGGCAGTATAATAGTTAGGACCTGGTACTTAACTAGATGTGGATCTAATACCAAAAAGAGGTTGGAGATACAGCAGTCCCCCCTTATCCTTGGGGGATGTATTTTAAGACCTCCAGTGGATACCTGAAACCTCAGATAGTACTGAACCCTACATATACAGTTCATCCTTGAACACCACATGTGTGAACATTGCAGGTCCATCTATATGCAGATTTTTTTCAATAAATATATTGGAAAATTTTTTGGAGATTTGCAACAACTTGTAAAAACTCAGATGAACTGTGTAGCTTAGAAATATCAAAAAATTAAGAAAAAAGTATGTCAAGAGTGCATAAAATATATGTAATACTAGTCTATTTTATCATTTACTACCATAAAATATGCTCAAATCTATTATTAAACTCTATAATCAAATCTATTATTAAACTCTATAATCAAAACTTATACACAGACAATATATAGTGCCATTCAGTCAAAAGATATGTAAACAAATGTAAAGATGCAGTATTAAATCATAACTGCATACATTAACTGCAACATATACTGTACTGCTGTATTAATTTCATAGCCACCTCCTGTTGCTATTGCAGTGAGATCAAGTGTTTGAAGTTACCACTTAAAACGCTATGTGACACTAATCATTTCCATGTCAGCAGCTCCTCTCTCCAGTAAATTGTGTGTTGCAGTAAAAAGTGAACTCTCACAGTTCTCAAGTATTTTTCATCATGTTTAGTGCCCTACTGTAAAATCCTGAATACCACCAGGGGACCCATACAAAATGCCACTAGAGATGCTGGAAGTGCTCTCAAAAAACAGAGAAAAGTCATGACATTACAAGAAAAAGTTGAATTGCTGGATGTGTACTATAGATTGAGGTTTGCAGCTACAATTGCCTCCCACTTCAGACAGATGATTGATTCATCTTGTTAACAGATGACATAAACTTATAGTATCAATAAATACAGTACAGGAATATAAATGTGTTTTTCTTATGATTTTAATAACATTTTCTTTTCCTTTACTTTATTGTAAGAATAGAGTATGTAATACATATAACATACAGAATATGTGTTAATTGACTGTTTATGTTATTATCGTTAAGGCTTCCAGTCAATAGTAGTCTATTAGTAGTTGTTTTGGGGGAGTCAAGTTACACGCAGATTTTCGACTGTGCAGGAGTTGGCATCCCGAGCCCTCAAGTTGTTCAAGGGTCAACACATGTTTTTTCCTGTGCATACATACCTTTGAAAAGTTTAAAAATCTGGCACAGTAAGATTAACAACAAACGGACCTTGAGAGCTTGTTTGGAGGTTCTAGCAGGGGAGCGCAGCTACTCGTATACCCTTGACCGAAGACCGGTCCTCCTCTAGCGGGGAAGGTTGTCCTCTTTGACCGAGCGCGCAGCTTCGGGAGGGACGTACACAGAGCGATGAGGGAGGAAGGGGACACCCGCCTCGCCAACCAGATCAGCCGAACCAACCCTGGCGATCAATGGGGTGACAGATACCCTTCACAATAGCAACAAAGAAAATAAGGTACCTAGGAATATACTTAACTAAGGAGGTAAAAGACCTCTACAGGGAGAACTATGAAACACTGAAGAAGGAAATAGCAGAGGATGTAAACAGATGGAAATCCATACCATGCTCGTGGGTCAGCAGACTCAACATTGTTAAAATGTCTATACTACCCAAACTGATCTACAGATTCAATGCAATCCCTATTAAAATGCCAACATCATTTTTCACAGATATAGAAAAAATAATTTTACGCTTCGTTTGGAACCAGAGAAGACCCCGTATATCAAAAACAATTCTAGGCAATAAAAACAAATTGGGAGGTATCAATATGCCAGATTTCAAACTATACTACAAAGCCATAGTAATTAAATCAATTTGGTATGGGCACAAAAATAGGAATATTGACCAGTGGAACAAAAATGAGAACCCTGATATAAAACCATCCTCATATAGCCATCTAATCTTCAACAAAGCAGACAAAAACATCCACTGGGGAAAAGAATCCCTATTCAATAAATGGTGCTGGGAGAACTGGATAGCCACTTGTAGAAGGCTGAAGCAGGATCCACACCTTTCACCTCTCACAAAAATCAACTCACGCTGGGTAACAGACTTAAACCTAAGGTATGAAACTATTAGAATTCTAGAGGAAAATGTTGGAAACACTCTCCTACACATTGGCCTAGGCAAAGAATTTATGAAGAAGACCCCAAAGGCAATCACAGCAGCAACAAAAATAAAAAAATGGGACTTGATCAAACTAAAAAGCTTCTGCACAAAGAAACAGTCATGAAAGCAAACAGACAACCTATAGAATGGGAGAAAATTTTCTCATCCTACACATCTGATAAGGGGCTGATAACTAGAATCTACTTAGAACTCACAAAAATCAGCAAGAAAAGATCAAACAACCCTAACAAAAAGTGGGCAAAGGACATGAACAGAAACTTTTCTAAAGACGACAGAATAATGGCCAACAAACATATGAAAAATTGTTCAACATCTCTAATCATCATGGAAATGCAAATCAAAACCACAATGAGATATCACTTATCTCCAGTAAGAATGGCCTTTATCAAAAAGTCCCAAAACGACAGATGTTGGCGTGGATGCAGAGAGATAGGAACACTCCTACACTGCTGGTAAGACTGCAAACTAGTTCAACCTCTGTGGAAAGCAATATGGAGATACCTTAAAGCGATACAAGTAGATCTACCATTTGATCCAGCAATCCCACTACTGGGCATCTACCCTAAAGAACAGAAGACAACCTATAAAAAAGACACCTGCACTCGAATGTTTATAGCAGCACAATTCACAATCGCAAAGCTGTGGAAACAACCCAAGTGCCCATCAATACATGAGTGGATTAATAAAATGTGGTATATGTATACCATGGAGTACTATTTAGCTCTAAGAAACAATGGTGATATAGCACATCTTGTATTTTCCTGGATAGAGCTGGAACCCATACTACTAAGTGAAGTATCCCAAGAATGGAAAAACAAGCACCACATATACTCACCAGCAAATTGGTATTAACTGATCAGCACCTAAGTGGACACATAGGAATTATTTATTGGGTATTGGGCAGGTGGGAGGGGGGAGGAGGGGGCAGGTATATACATATATAATGAGTGACATGTGCACTGTCTGGGGGATGGTCACGCTTGAAGCGCAGACTTGTGGGGGGAGGGGGGCAAGGGCATTAATCAAAACCTTAAAATTTTTACCCCTATAATATGTGGAAATAAAAAAATTATGTAATAAAAAAAGATTAACAATAACTAATAATAAAATAACTGTAACAATATACTGTAATAAATATTATGCAAATACAGTCTCTCTCTAAATATCTTAGTGTATGTAATATTTTTTGGACCACAGTTGACTGTGAGAAACTGAAACTATGGAAAGCAAAACCACAGGTAAGGGGAGACTACTGCAAAGGAAAGAGAAGAAACAGAGAAAGGTCCCTGAGGAGAGAAGGAATGGGATCTAGTGCACAAGGGATGGGCCTTCATAGGAAGAGGGGAACTGAGAAACCAACAGAGCTCCCATTAGATGGGTTCTACTTCCTTTATAAAGTAGAAGGAAAGGTCATCTAAGAAAAGTTGGGAATAAAGAAATGAATGGAGGTTTGAAGAAAATAAAGAAGGTTTTAAAACACTGTTGTAAAGAATAGGCTCATGAAAAATCATTGTCCAATTTCCATGGAATATTGAGAGACTAACTAAAGATGGTAAATGTAAAACAGTGGTATCAATTTTCCTTTGTAGTTTTCTCACAAGTGCTCAGTTCCTTGACAGTAGGCAGCACTGAGAAAGCAGAATAAAGGTTTCATTCAGGGTTGAGATTTTGCCAGAACAAATTGGAAAGAGAGGGAAGTGAATGGGGGGGTGGTAGAGAATGGAAGGTCAAGAGATTGGAAGTTCCAGTGAGGTCAGATGACAAGTGAAGTGTGGTATTTGAGTAAGCTGGAAAGTTTGGGAAGTCGTGATCAGAGAGGGAGATGTGTAGAGTAGGAATTTGGGGGAGGAGCAATTTCAAATACTGATAAAGCCCAGGGTATGCCTATGGGAGTGGACAACTAAGGTAAACTGAAAAAAAAAATAGTCACTGACAATGAAATGAAACAACAAACCACAAATTTTTGTTCTCAAGGAGCTTATAAACTCTATGGGAAACATAAAAAAAGTTGGGAAATAATGTAAGACTATATGACTAAGTGCTAAACTGTGGTTCAAAGCAGAAGTGCTACAAAAGTTCAAAGAACAGAAAAATTATGAAATGGGTGTGAGTAAAAAAAAAAAAAAATGAAATGAGTATAAAATTACAGATGGAAGGAGTAGCTGAATAGGCTTTCCTCCTCCCTTCTTACCAAATTGTTTTCCAACTGGATGATCAAGAGATAACTCTACACATACAGGGTATGTTCCATCAGTAAAAATGGTCTATTGATAAACAAGAACGCAATCTGAGTATGTGCTAATCATCCCTGCTCAAAGATTTTTTAAAAAATTAAAAGGTCTTTTAAAGCAAATGAAAACATCACAGCTGTAAAGAGATCTGGTAGATAAATAAAGATGAATTTACCCTTTCTTGTAATACAAATAATAAGCAATAAAACTCATCAAAAAGCATTCCCAGTTATTCAAGGATTTAGTAAAACCAAAAATCCTAAGAGTTTTCAATGGAAGTCATAAATGCAACTGGCCTTCTTTCTTCCCTTCCTATTTCTCTCTTTCAACAGAATCTCACTTCATCATGGCCCGGGGTAGAATGCAATGGCATCTGCAACCTCAAACTTCTGGGCTCAAGCAATCCTCCTTCCACAGCCTCCTCAGTAGCTAGGACTCCAGGCGCACACCACCTCGCCCAGCTAATTTTTTCTTCTATTTTTGGTACAGACAGGGTCTCACTCTTGCTTAGACTGGTCTTGAACTCCTGACCTCAAGCAATTTTCCCACCTCAGTTTCTGAATGTGCTAGGATTACAGGCATGAAGCACTGCGCCTGGCCTAGCCTACTTTTAGATAAGTTGCAATGAAGAGGCTGCTGTGCCACACACCCCTCTCAAACATTATAAAATTAGAAGCAACTAGAATACCTAAATCAAAAAGTAACACAAACACGCACTCAGTTATTACTAATATATTTAAACAGCCACAAATTCAGGACCTCCAAGGGAAATACTCAGCTAGAGAAAGCCAGTGAATACATCTTGTCAAGGTCCTTTAAGAAAAGAGTGATCCCTGAGGCAGCCAGGATCACAAGCCACAAAAGCAGCAATTCTAACACAGGGTAAATCTCATTTCTCTCCTATTCTAATGTGGACCACAAGGTGAGTGAATTTAAAAGCCAAGGGATTTTAAAATTGTGTAATCTTGATTGCTTCTATTTATGTGACATAACCCGCATATAACATATTATATAAATCAAAATCAAAACTTTGATGTACATGCAGAAATACATAGGAGGCCACTGGTAATTTGTATGCATTATTATACAGTAACTACCTCACTATGTAATAGCTAGAACATGATCTAACTAAATAGAAAAAGAAAATTGGTTAAAAATTAAAAAATTGGTAAGTACCTTTTTAATCTCTGTGGCTCTAATTATTATTTACCTCAAATTAGAAACTGCAGTATTCTACATACCTGAAATACAAATTTAAGTTAAGAGCAATTGCGGAGTTGGAGGAGCTGACAATCACCACAACATCTAAGTCTTGAGACACTTTCAGTGAAGTAAAAGAAGAAATCTTGGCTGGCTCCTGTTGCTGCTCATTACACATATCTTCCTGGTGAAGTACTAAATCCACATGAGCTACATGTGTACCATCCACAACATCAAAAATGTCTTTGAGGTAGAGTTAAAGAAAATGTCAGTTTTATAAGTATGCCTAACCATTTAAAACACAGGACAGGATACAGCTATAGATTTTATTGCTCCAACTTTGTAGGTATAATTAGAAATGGAGACAACCCCCATCATAATAACCAGATGACCATGAAGTTGGTGGCACAATAAACAACCTGATACAGAGTTCATTCAACAATACTTGCTGAAGATCCATCCTGTGCCAGGCCCTGACACACTGCTATTTTCCAATAGTGCTATCTAAGAGATTAAGTGAACCTAATTTTAATATATTTTATGTAACCAATATCATATACCCAAAATATTATTTCAACATGTAATGAATATAAAAGTTGGCATATTCTTTTTCTCATATAAGTATTCAAAATCTGGTATTTTACACTTAGAGCACATTTCAATTTGGATACTAAATTTTCATTGGAATTACCTGATCTGAATTTAGACTTTGTAAAGTTTATAGCTAAAAGTCAGAAATAAAGTTGTTCCAAATATACTTAAAAGTTCTCCAATAACTGAATTGAGTATCGGCTTTTAAATATAAAGTAATTAAAGAAAATTTAGAATTTAGTTCCCAAGTCATACTAGCTAATTTCAAGTGCTCAATAGCCATGTACACCTAGTGCCTACTATGTTGGAAAGCACAGCTATAACCTGGCAACAAAAATTAAGTTAATCTAGTATTTACAATATTTTTGCAAAAATGATACACCTAAAATATAAAAACCATTCTTTAAATTCAGAAATAAAAGTCCCAAAATCATATAAGGGGTCATTTTTCAAATCTTCAAAATAATTTTGCTGATGACACCTATAGATCTGATAGAGACAAAGGACCCACAATATTTTCCAAAAACAAATCATCAATGGTTAAGCAAACCATTTGTTAATATGATGGAATCACTATTAGAGATAAGAGGTGTATTATATTCATACATAAAAAAATATGAATCACATCATAAGCATTCATTTCAATCCTTCCTGGAACAGGCACCATAGCAGATATTCAATAAGTACATTTTGAATAAATAGGTAATGCAGAGCATATACAATTTTAAAAGAACATGACCACATATGGATAAGATAATGACTACGAAAATTATGTATATACTAGAAAATATTCAAATAGAATATACAGTAATACAACTGAGTATTTTAAGTTTATGAGGATCTTTTTCCCTGAAAAATTTTACAGAAAAACTAACCAATCTCCCTACATCCCAGCCCCTAAAACTAAAAATCTAAAAAGGTTCATCTTTCTATGTATTCTCCGCCCCTACAGTATCAATAAACATCTTTACTGCCAAGGATACAGATCCAGCCTAAGCTACTCAAAACAAAAAGAATTTCTCTGCAGAGCTGTGCATCAACAATCACGTCCACTGCCTGTGCAGGCAAGGGTAGTGTGAAACAGTTGAGTACTCTAATTTCAGCATCTCTTTCAGGAAAAATAATGCATAGGACAATACATTTGTTGATCAACAATAACGATGTGTTATTGTGAAATGACAGAATTCTCAAAGACAGTAAGGGAATACCTAGAAAACAAAAGGATATTATTTCAAATACATGGTCACAATTTTACAACTGGTAAATTTAATTTTAGAAACATAACACAAATAGGTAAAACAAAAAAGAAATTGCACTTAGTCCAACTCTAAGCTGTTACTGTTCAGACCCACCTAAGTTAATGGTTATTGGGAGGTGGGTAAAAGGATGAATAAAGATGGCCCACTGATTCCTTCTGTTTATGGCCAAAGTCTGATAGCACACCAGAAGATTGAACAAAGCCAATTTACCCATGTGACCCCACAAGAACAGTCAAAAAAATTTTTTTTGAGACAGTCTTGCTCTGTCACCCTGGGTAGAGTACAGCAGCATCATCATAGCTCACTGGAACTGCAAACTCCTGCGCTCAAGTGATCCTCTTGCTTCAGCCTCCTGAGTAGATGGGACTACAAGCTTTCCTATTTTTTCTAGTTTTTCTATTTTTAGTAGAGATGGGGTCCTGCTCTTGCTCAGGCTGGTCTCCTGACCTGAAGCGATCCTCCTGATCCTCCTGCACTGGCCCCTCAGAGTGCTAGGATTACAGGCGTGAGCCACTGCACATGGCCAGATTTTTTTTTTTAAAGAAAAAGAAGAAACCTTATAATCAAGGATGGAGAGTATGTTACTGCCTTAAAAAAAGAAGCCTGAGTGCTTTGATTTCTGCTCCCTGCAGACATCAGGACAGGATACAGTCAACAACTTTGTAACCAGTCTAGATCAGCACTGTCCAACAGAAATATAATGTGAGCCATATATATAACTTTACATTTTCTAGTAGCCACTGAAAAGAAACAGGTGAAATTCATTCTGATATATATTAGTTAGCTCATATCTGAAATATTTCAACAATTAATGAACAAAGTTAAAATATTTCACTTTATTAGTAATAAGTCTTCAAAATCTGATATGTATATGACACTTAAAGTACATCTTAACTCATATTAACCACATTTCAGGTGCTCAATAGCCCCAGGTGACTAGTGACTACTATACTGGACAATATAGATCTCCCTCCCTGATTTCACATCTATGAGAACTTGTCCTGAAATATACAAAGTTATATGACAATGTCACAAATTTAAACATGCTGAAAGACCACCTGTAGATACTTACTGATATCTTGATCTTCAATGAGCTTTTGCAATGTCTCCCTGCCGTAGCTATGCAAAATGGATGTATCACATTGTCCATCTTTTAAATTAAACTCATAGATGAGCAGTTCATAATTTTCACTAAGAGCAAGCAGTTTGGGCTTGTCAGTTGGTATACTGCTGTTATGAGAATCCTCCCATACAAACCTAAGAAAAAAGATTAGATTATATTCTATATCCACAATAATATTTACCCACAATGGTGGGGTAGAAAGGCACAATCAGTAGAGAACAGTTTAGCTCACCTGGTATGATTAATTCTACACTCCAAATTAAGAGAATGTAAACTGCTCTAGGACTTCCCTCTTCTTTCCCCTCTTTCCCCACTTCTTTCACTTCTGCCCCTTCACACCAACACAAGAATATAGCACTGAGAGGTAAAAAGGGGGTTCAGAGCAAGAAATGATGGCTCCTTTTATTCATTCATCTTCTTAATTTTTCTTTTTGTTAGAGATGAGGGTCTGTGCTGCCCAGATTGGTCTCCAACTCCTGGGCTCCAGTGATCCTCCCACCTGGGCTTCCCAAAGTGCTGGGATTACAGGAGTGAACCACTGCACTTGGTTATTCCTTCATCTTAAATCCTGACTGGTATGTTTAAAGAACTGTCATGATCAAGAATAAGTATTAAGAATCAAATATGTATTACTTATGAGGTGGTCCTCACAATTAACAAAACAGGCTTTTGCTAACCTAAATGTTTTCAAAGCCTTTAAAAAGGAAATTATTTGCATTTACAGACTTTGAAGACTAAAATGGTATATTATAGAGCATGTCTGTCCAGTGGAATTGTCTGTGATGATTGAAATGTTCTATATCAGCGCTGTCATCCCACCAGGAGATTCCAAAGGAAGACACCTTTTGGCTACTCAAAGTCTTAAAGGAGATAATTTCCAAAATATTTTCTACTATTTGCAGTGAGCTATGATGACGATACTGTACTGTAGCTGGGGCAACAGGGGAAGATTCTGTCTCAAAATAGAAAAAATATATATATGTATAAATATAAATATAAAATTCAAAAGAACCCAAATACTCAGAGGGCACTCCCAAACTTTATGATGTAAAACTGTAAGTCTTGGACGGGGAATTATAGAAGTGCAAAGTAATCCATTATTGTAATTGTCTTCCCAAATCATGTACGGCTCACATGTAAGAACTGTGTCTTTCTCAACTTTTTAGGCACTGCTCCTAGGTAACAGTAGGCACATGATAAATATTTGTTGAATGAATAAGTGAATGGACAAACGGAACTCTGTCCTTGAAAAAAGCCCGTCTGTGAAGGAAAACGCTATTCGTTTCAAGGACAAGAAAAAGGTTAGCAGAATGATTCAAAGTTCAGGTGTCAGCTGGGGATCATCTGATTCAACTGAAAGAAGAAAATGAATGTGACACCGTGTCATCCCACGTTTAACGAAAGAGTCAGCAACTAAGCTGGGATCCATTCCGGGTTCGCGGCAGGGGGCAGAGAAGCGAGATTCCGTCTCCGCCCACCCAGAACAGGGATGCAGGGGTATGGGGATGCAACAAGGCGAGCGCTCCACCTCGGGCTGGGGAAAAAGTTCTGACAGGGGACCGGGCTTGTCCCTGCGGCGTTTCCCACGGCTGTCACCCCTCTCCCGCCACCCATATTCCTGGAGGGAGCTCCAAATTCCCCACACACTGCCCCGTCTCCCTCAGCACTTACTGCTGGAAAGGGCCCTCGAGGCAGCAGCCACCCCCGCCCCGGCCGCCAGGCGTTAAAGAAAGCACTTGGAGGCTGCCCGCAGCCGTCAGGCTCCCAAGAGCCTCCAGCTCTCCGTGCAGCTGCGCCCGAGATCCCAGCTGCCCCACCGCCTCGACGGGGACCGACACCAACAATATGGGTAGAATCCGCTCCATGGCCGCGGGGCGCCCACTACTGCCAGCAGAAGCAGCGCCCCGAGCACCCTCCTCCGCAGCCATCTTGGCCGGTCCGTTCCTTCCGGTCACCTGCGCCCGAGCCGCCCGGAACCTGACGCGTCGTGGGCATGCGCAGTGTGCCGCGCCGCCCCCGCGCTGCCTCGTGACTCGCGGGGCTGCTCGGGGAGCTCTGCCCTGTTCCGTTCCTTGCCGGTAGGGGGCGGTACCGACAGCTCCACAAAGCCACTCTACCCTTGCCTCAGGCTTAGAACACTTGAAGGCCTCGTGCTGTGTCACTGTCCTTTGCCTTCTTAGCCTCGCTGCTTCTTGCTCCCTTGGAACCGGTCCTCACCTCTCTTCTTATTGTGCTATTATTTGTTTACAGGCTCTGGGGTGGTACAGTGTCCTTGGTAGCATGGACCAAGGTTTACAGTCCGGGTCCATCATGAGAGTGTGGATCTGAATGAAGTCAAATAATACCCATTGTAACAGGCAGAGAGACGGAGTAGGTAAGGGGTGGAGATTTTCCTCAGAAGGATGATAAAGCAAAGGAGGAGAGGAGCAAAAGGGTTGAGGTGAGAGAAGGTGTTGAGTAGGTGTTTTGGAAAGGTAGTACCTTAACACATTCTTTTCCATGTTGGGAACAGTTTGGCCTCAGTGTAACGTCTATTGACAGGCCTTCCTGCACTATTCAATCTGCAGTTCCCTCCACTCTAGTCTCTCATTACCCAGTTTTGTTGTTTTCAGCATAGTATTTATCACTACTTGATATTTTGTGTCAGTTCCTGTCCAATCAGACTGTAAGCTTCAAAACAGCAGGGACGTTGCCATTGCTCACCACTGTAACTTTTGTACCTCAAACAGTGCTTGGTGCATAAGAGGCACTCCAGTATTTGTTGATAAATGCATGACCTTGTTTGTCAAAATGGAACCAATCACCTCTTGTCACAAGGGAGATATTTATATCCAACCCTCTTAGCTAAGGCTGTTTTCTCTCTGTAAAAAGTTAAAACAGTGAAGCAATTTCTAAGGTTATTTTTGTTAGGTACAACAAGGCCTTGTCCCAACACATCATTCTGTTATCTCTTTAATTATACATTATGCAATGCCTTATTTTTAGGCACATCATTTAGATTTTTGAAGGATATGAAAATGTTTGGGGTAGGGTCCTCCAATGTATCAAGGCATAAGAAGTGTCTTCAGAATCTCTGGATCCCGGTAGACATAGCTCATACAGCTAGTGCCTGATGATTAAACTTCACACATATGCATATTCCAGAACAAACACATCAGTAGATCCAGGCAAGCCTACAGAGAGAAAAAGTGTTAACTGCAAACACAATTCCATTTTATAAGTATTTGTATGACTTGGTTAGTAACTGGCTCTTTCTAGCAGTTGGTAAGTTCTGAGGGCAGAGATGACCTCCATGTTATTCATGCATCTTTTCTGGAATAGTTGTCCCTCAAATATTTTTTGAATGAATGAATAATTCAGTTTCTCTAATTTTTTTTCTACTCTTCTGTGACTAAATCTTGCCTTCAAATTTCTTAGCACTATAAATTACCAAAGTACCTGGGAATAAATTAAAAGGTTTGGCTGAAGAAATGGTCCACTGGGCAAGACTTTTTACTCAGTAATAAATGCCAGAGTGTCTAAAACTGCTTCTAAAAGCATGTGATCCTCCATGCTCATAGTTTGAAAAAAGTAGGGAGGGGAGAAGAACCTAGATTGGGCTTGAACGGGCTATGACCTTGTTTCTGCCATCACTTACTCCATCTTGGCCTCTAGCTGCTGAATCAATTGTTTGTCCACATGGTGACAGAACAGGGGAAGTAAGTTGCTAGGGAAGTTTAGGGGTTCTGCCAGAGAGGCTGTAGGCATTTGGGCTATCTCCCATGCAATCAAAACCACCGTATTTGTCCTGGAGGGCATAAACATAAATAAGCATATTTGTATTTATGCAGGAAAGTAACACTTGGAGCCAAGGTTTCTTATTATCCTTCCACTGCCACTATTATATTTCCCTACCCCTAGATAGCAATTAATAGGGAACATTTGCATGTTTGGTATATGCCAGGCATTTTCCTTCCTGTTTAATCATAAGAACTCTAAAGGCGTTAGTTCCATCATCCCTAGTTTATAGATGAACAGATTAAGTGGTGACATAAATTGCCCCAAAGATATATCGCTAGCAAGTGACAGAGCCAGAATTCAAATCTAAGTTTGTTTGACCCTTTAATTACTGTGTTGGCACTATAGGAAAGAAAAAAAGAAAAAAAAAAAAAGGAACAACTATAACGATATTTCTCCTTTTTCTGCACAACCTCCTCCCCAGTACTTGAATATGCCACTCAGGAAATCTCATCTGGCTCAGCCTGCACATCCCACAAGTACTGAAACAGTACTTATAAGGTCTTTATGATCTTACCAAGCTGTATGGTCACTGTTTGGTTCCTCTAGGGAAGAATCCAGGGATATCAGCTGCTCCCCATGACTCAGCAGGGCATAGAGCAAAGATATTCCAAACTGCAAGTGATATACATTCCAATGCAAAATGAGTTCACCTTAAGCATTCAGTGCTTCCTTGGCCCTGCTATCTTCCCAACTAAAGAGCAGGTTCACATTTACAGATGGAGTCCAGTACCCACAAGAGCTGTCAGGTTTTACACTGGCTAGCCAAAGAACTCAGACTGTTTCAAAGGAATCACTGTTCTGAATTTCTCCAAAGATACTCAGAGAGCTGATTAAGTGCATAATTCTAGGCTCCACCCTCAGGAATCAGTCTGTAGATCAGAAATGGATCCAGGAATCTGAGGCAGGTAGTCTGTGGACTGCACTTTAAGAAGCACTACTTTAAGCAAAGGTCTTCAGAATGGGTTACACAAGATAATCCTCCAAGATACTGGAAGATGATACCAGAACTTTCATATCTAGAGTCTCATCCTTCAAAACTTTTATTATGTACCTATTACATGTCTGTACATCTTATATATATACTACATGCATGTGATTTATAAAAACATGGGTGGTATGGTTCAGAACTTACTAAAAGGCGCACACAATCAGAAGTTCAGAGACCTCTGCTCAGGAGGCTCACACCAGCAGCAGCAATCAGGGAGCTTGTTAGAAAATCAGATGCATAGGCCCCACCCAGATCTACTGCTGACTGTGTGGGTGGGACCAAAGAACCAGGTTTAATAAGCTCACCAGGTGATCCTGGGCTCACTAGAAGTTGAGAGCACTGTAGAGGATAAGATTTGCGGACAGAGGAACTATTCCCTCACTTATTCTTTACCAGTGATACCACCTGGAAGCCATATAGGGAAAGAGAAAAGCAGACCACATGCGTTACCTGATTTTGAAGTACAACAGTGACTGGCCGCTCTGAGGAGCCAGGTGGTAGCAGCAGTAGACCCTGAAGTCCTTGGAGGAGTTCATCGAAGGTCAAGTGACTGATGCATTTGCCGAGAGGTTTGAACAACATGTGTAGGGCCTGCAAGATGATCAGTAAGCATCTCTCCCAAACTCCACTACAACTTTTCCTCCTCCTGCCTTGCCTCCAAGGCTCTTCCCTTGCTGACCTGCCTCTGGCACCTTCCTGATCAGGTTACTTACCAGGCTTGTCACCACTCATGACGCTTCATCCCTGCCACTGAGCCCATTTAGTATCCACTTGTTCTAGGATGCCTTCTCTAAGAAAATTAGATATGGTACTCAACACTTAGCAGGGGGTCCTTATCTTTTCTCAAACCTCCACTGCACACTCACCTGTGCAATCATACACCTGTTTTTTTTTTCTTTTGTTCATGATACCTGAAGATAATCCACTGTTCCTATAATAGTTTGTTCTGTAACTTCCTCACCTGAGATTGGCAGGGCCAGCACCCCTCACTACCCAGCACCTTCTCTGGCATCTTTGGGGGGAGGGGAGTGGGGAGGAGGAACGATCCCTAACCCATCCTGGAGACCATGCTCTTCTCTACTCAATGCTGCAGTACCTGGTCAGTCACGTCCCTTCGGACCAGGAAGGGCAGGTGGTGCATGATAGCCAGAAGAAGGCTAACAGCCTGATCCTGGGGCAGGAAGGGGAGCAGCCGGGCCACCAGTGCCTTCCCCTTTCTCACAGAGAGTACCTGCAGGAAGCCATCTGCTGCCTCCCTACAAGGGAAAGATGAGAGCATTTTCAGAGTTCTGCATAGACAGGAGGGCCACATGCCAGAAAAGAAAGGCAGAAACAAGGCCAATGTCTTTGCCACTACTTCCTTTCCTGGGTTGAGGCAGAACTCGCCCACACTCACTCCAGGTTGTTCTGCTCCTGGGTCTTTAAGGCCTGGAAAAGCTGCTCAACCTGGTTGCTGTGTGGCTTGGAGAAGCAGGGCTGTGGAGGCCCAGCCTTCTGGCTCTCCTCTATCTCTAGTAACTGAAGGAACATCTGGGAATTTGAGGATGGAAAAAGTAAATTGGAGACATCCCGTTCTCCAAGGTAAATTAGGAAACTCATCCCCAAAGAACTGATATCTCACCTTCTCAATCCGATATAACACCCGAAGCCTCTGGCTACTTGCAGTTCCAGTATCCTAGGAGACAAGATCCCAGGCTATCAGCCACACCACCGCAGCAGCCTCCCAGGCCTCTGACTAGCTAGAAATTGAACTGGGAAGACTAGACATGAAGTCTGATCACACTTCTTCCTCACTCTTAGGTCACAATCTCAATTCAAACATAAATGTTCTAGACCTTTCTCCCAAGCAGGGAAGAAAACAAAACAAACAAAAAAAGAGGTTCTGAGAAGATCATGCTCCTACCTGCTCTTGGGGTCCATGGGGTACAGCATCAATAGCTCGGCGAGGGCTAAAACATGTTGATACAGCTACCTGGCCCAGGGAACCCTCGATCCGAACCACTGCATGAAAGGAGTCAGAGACATATTCCCCTCCTCTTTCCACCTTCCGTCCACCCAGATGCCCAACCCAAGTAAGCAGGTCGGCCCTGGCTCTACCTGACTCATAAGCCTCTGCCTTCTGAATGTAAGGTGTTACCAGCTTGAGGAACTCAACCTTGTTCTTTCGTCCAAGTAGCTCTTCATCTGTCTGCTTCTTCTCTAGCTTCTGATAATATTCCTGAGAGTCCATGGAATAGAAAAAAAAAGAAAGAAGCCTATACTCATCTTCTGAACTTAGCATTAAGGGTCTCAAGTGCAACCTCTTAACACACTCCTACAGCATTCATTCCAGAAATGATACTAGTACCTTTGGCCCTCCTAGCAGTTATTCTAAAGTGTTTTAAGCACCCTGGGCCCCATGTCACCTGTCTTGGAATTCCTCTATCACGTACTTGAGGAGCAAGGACAGGGTAGAGAGCCTAGAAGAAGGCCAGGAAGTAAACCTGTTGTAGCATCTGCAACCTTCCTATATTCTTCACTTCTAAGTCCATACACACTGCACATCACCTATCCTTCTCCTCCACCATTTTAATCTTGTCGGCCCTCCTGGGCTTTCCAAAAATCAAAGTTATCTGATGGTGTGGAGGCCATTGGCAGCTTGAAGTACAGAACTAACACTATGGATATGTTTGTTAGCTGGCCTCTTGGCCAGTCTTATACTTCTGTGGATTTGCTTAATTGCTCAAACATCCTCCTAAAGCCAAGTTGAGAAATACTAAACTTGAATAAAGCCACTGACTGAGTCAAAAGGGACTTGAATATGGCTCATTTGTTTAGAAGCAATGCCAAAAAGGCAAGAGTACAAAAATATTTCACTTTCAGTGATCCTAGGAGAAAGAGGAGGGTGTCTGAAGCCTAGTGGAAAGAAAGGGAAAAAAACCAATAACGTAAATAGGAAAGGGATAAAGGTGGGGACCTTGGTAGGGGGCTCATGGATGTTGAGGAGAAAATGAAACAGCCTAGACAACCCAAAACCTGTTGGATAAAGACTTGCCCCATAAATAAAGGGGAGTAGGAAGCAAGGGGAAATGAGTCAATGCCTGGAAGCATTTGTTCAATTTAGTTCAACAAATTGAATCTATTGAATCTACTGTGCTTTAGACCTAAAAAGTAAAAGGTAAGGGGATGTATATTTATAACAAGACATTTCTATGATCCAGAAAAGTGTACAAAGGTGGGATAGTCCACATTTCCAGGGTGAATAGGGAAAATTTTCAGCAAAGAATGGAGATATAACCTGTAAATAATCCCATCTGTAACTGTAAATAATCCCATCTGCCTGGAGTGTAGGAGAATAGAGAGAAATGAGCTTAAAATGTCAACTTTAGAAATACTGACCCTATCATGTAGTAGTGGTCTCTCCCACCTGAACAGACATGGCCTCCATGAGCCAAAGAGAGGATCAGAAAAGATCAGAGGGCCTGGGGAGTTCAGGCCCATTTGACGCCAAGGTCAGAGGCTGGGATGAGCACCCCAGAGCTCACCTGGTAGTAGTAGTCATCCAGGTGAGGGTTCTCACTCTGCAGCTGAACCATCTGCACTTTTATCACCCAGTCCTTTTGTTTTTGGGTCATGAGGTTAGCATAGGGGTCTGGCTGCTGAGACCAAGGCTTCTTGGCTGGGGGACTTCAAATCAGGATGAGCAACCCTTTAGACCTCTTTAGACCCCCGCCACAGAGAACTTCCCAAGGAGTGGTGAACAGGGAATGGAGCTCTCTGGGAAGGATGGGAGTGGGCACAGAGGTAGACAACAGTAGGAGAGTTTTAGCCATGCAGGGGGCTTGGGGGAGGTGCCTGGTCACAAGGGAACATGCCCCCATTAACCCTGCTCCTCCTCATCTAGGCTTTACCTTCGTGTTCGACTGTGCTGCTGTTGCTGCAGGATCCGTTGGTGCTCAGGGTGGAGCTGGGTTAGGTGACTGGGAAGACTTAAAAAGAAACTTGGGCTGGGTGGAAGGACGGTCTTAGCTCCCCACCTGCTCCATTCACTCAGCCCCTGGCAAGCTCAGGTGGACATCTAAGGGAACCCTCTCTTTATGTGCCTTCCCAAAGTCAGTCTCATAACACATCATAATCCCAACCCAACAGGGCTCCCATTCTCCTCCAATATATTTTCCTGCAATTTGGCTGCCGGAAATCTTGGCACAGCAGAAAATCTTCTGGCCTGGTTGCCAGGAGTAGTTCTGAGTCCTAGTCTCAGTTCTGTCATGCTAGCTGACCTCAAATAAATGTTTAATCTCCCTGGGACTTCATTTTCTCATCTGTGAGGGAGAAAGGATTAGACTCAGTTCTGTCAATTTCTGTATTTTCCTGTGACAACTAGTAGGAGTGGCCTCCACCCCTGAGATCTCTAGGGAAAAACTCGGCTTGTCCTGATACTGGAGTTTCCGGCACCCCAAAACAGTACCTGAACCTAGGGGGCCACGAGGTTGGCAGGCTACAAAAGATTGATGGGTCTGGTGAGGGAAGTCGAGGTCCAAAGTGCCGTGTTGGGGAGCTGGCACTGGGAAACGTAGGCCAGAAAGGGATTGGCGACAGGTAGTCCAGGGTCTGCGAGAGGAATTAAGAGCCTGAGAGAGGTCATCTCCACCAAGAGAACGCTGCTCTTGCTGCTAATGCTCAGCAACTTTCCTGTTTTTATAGATTCAACTGCCTTTTCCCTCAAGAACTTCACCCAACATTTTGCTGTGTCGGAGGGGTAGGGGTGTCTTCTCAAGCCAGCTGTGAGGGCACCAGATTGTGGTTCCCCTCTTGTTTCAGCAGTCACCTAGTCACCTCCTAGGAAACAGCTCTTCGGGACCAGACAATGTGGGGAGCATGGGTTTTTCTCCTATCTGGATAGGCAACACCTCCCGCTCTCCTCTCTGTAACAGTCTTCTTTCAGGCTCTTTGTCTTCGGCCACTGGAGCAGTACTCATCTTTCCTTTTCTGACTCACCTGAACCCCTCCTCGGCTATAATTCCCCCTTCTAGTTCTCCCTGCAGGATTTCCTGGTCCTTGAATTCCTCTACCCTAGGCCATTATGCAGTTAGTGGAAGGGCAGGTACTCTTTCCAGCCCTGAGCTCAGTGCTGCTCATCTGCTGAAATATTTTGTAAGATAAGGAATAAGGCTCTAGTTTGTCCTTTCTCATATGAAAAGCCGTTGTCTCTCCATGCTCCTGGTTGGGCACACCACCCCTGCCATTTACCAAGTATGCCCACCTCCCATGCTCACACCTTATTTTGGGTGTTTTATCTCTAGAGCAGGGTCAAGAGTAGATTGAACACAATGGATGGAATCCTCCCAGTCACCTCTCACAGGATGGAGACTGTAGCAGACTCACCTGCCACAGAAAATGCAAGGAGGCAGATGACATCCCCAGCACGCCACGGTCCTTGACTCCGGGGGAGCCGAGCAGACCTCTCTGGAACAGAAGGGAGGAAAACACAGGCTTGAATGGGCCCCTGTGGTGTCCTCTACATTTACCTGTACCCACGGGGAGGTGGAGGGAGGCAGCAAGACCAGCCATTCCAACACCCAGAACAGTGGCAGCGTGGCCCTTCGTCGGATTCAAAGTCAACTGAGTGAGGATCCCTCTCCTTCCTCTGGGAGAATAAGAAGAGTGCAGTAGTCCCCCTTTATTCAAAGGGGTTATGTTCCAAGACCCCCAGTAGAGGCCTGAAACTATGGATAGTACTGAATCCTAAGTATGCCATGTTTTTTCCTCTTCATACATACCTGTGACAGTCTATAAATTAGGCACAGTAAGAGATTAACAATTAAAGTAGAACAATTATAACAATATACTGTAATGAAAGTTAATGTGAGTGTAGTCTCCCTCAAAATATCTTTTCGTACTGTACTCACCTATTTTCAGACCATGGTTGACCATGGGTAACTGAAACAGCAGGAAGTGAAACAATGGATAAGGAGGAACTACTATATCTTAGAAGTAGGTTCAAGGAGGATCTGAGTCATCTCATTTCTACATGATGTCCTTGTCTGTCTCCACTGGCTATGGAAGCAGTTCCAAGGGAACAAATACCAGGAATGGATTGCTGAGACAGAGGGGCCCAGAACCAGGCAAAGATGACTCACCTTCAGCACTAGCAGCAGGGCTACCACCTATAGGTGATGCACAGGTCTGCTAGGATCTGGTTTTAAGGTGAGGACAGCATCTAAAACTAAGAGGGAGGCTGGGCATGGTAGCTCATACCTATAATCCTGGCACTTTGGGAGGCTGAGGCGGGAGCATCACTTGAGGTCAGGAGTTTGAGACCAGCCTGAGCAAGAGTGAGTTCCCATCTCTATTTTGTTTTTAAATACTTAAAAATAAATAAAAATAAAAATAAAGAAACTAAGAGGGAGACAGCAGGAAAGAGGGAAGGAGAGAGACCCTAACTCAGGTTCAAGCCTAAAATGCAAAGTGTTAACCCAAAACTTGTCTTAGAAAAGGGTAGAGAGGCCGGGCGTGGTGGCTCACGCCTGTAATCCTAGCACTCTGGGAGGCC
>VBSM01001044.1:9256720-9269890 GCA_008086735.1 Cheirogaleus medius | reverse complement strand
AAGAAAAGAAAAGAAAAGAAAAGAAAACTTTCCCCTGAAGGAATTCAAGAAGAAAGGTTCTAGTTCGCACTGGACGGTTCTCTGAGCTGTGCTCAGGAGGCCTCGCGGTTCCTGGGACTAGTTTTCTTGCCCAGAGAATCGGGAAACCATGCAGTGTATTCCTGGGTTGTAGTTAAAAACTGAAGTTCTAGTTCTGCCAGGAACCATTCAACGCTCTTAATCTTTCTGGGCTTCCGTTTTCTCGAATGAAAACCGCAGGCTAGGGGCACCATTAGCCCAGTCACTTAGCAACTCTGGGACCAATGTGCAAAGCTGGCTCTGGATGAAAATGCTTCAAGCCTTAAGTCCTAGGACGAACACCCCAGGCCCCGGCTCGGGTGCGCACCCCTGATCGGAGAGCGCGCATTTACACACAGCAAATCCACCCAGTCCAACCCGTGCCTTGCTGAGCATCACGGGACTTACAAGAAAAGGAAACTGAAAACGGGAAAGTCCCTCTCTCTAACCTAGCTCGGCATCGCGCACTAGGAGACGGGTGACGCTCCCCGTCCGTCGGGTCCTGATTGGCGGCGCATGAGCGAAATAAAAGTGGGTGCACCGCGCCTGGCTGGCATTTCTGCGGCGGGCGAACGGCGTGCTGGTCACGATGTCTCGCTCGGTGGTAGCCTTGGCCCTGCTGGCGCTGCTTTCTCTGCCTGCCCTGGACGCTGTCCAGCGTGAGTCCCCCCTCCTCCGCCAGCCCCTCTTCGGTCCTCTCGGTGTCTCTAACTCTGTGACCTCCTCCCCCAAGTTCTCCTTCCCGGCCGGGGAACTAACGCGGGCCTCTAACCCTGGGGGAGCGGTGGGGTGGCCGGGGAGTGGGGAGGGGTGCGAGCCCCGACGCAAGCTCCTTGCTTCTTTCCGCTAGGAGCGGGGTGGGGGGACCTCTGGCCTGCGGGGCAGAGCAAGTCAGGGCAAAGTTTGGGGTGTTGATAAGCTTCAGAGCGGCCGAGGTGGGGGAGGGTTTCCCTTCCGCTCTTTGGCGGGGCCTCTGGCTTCCGAGCGCAGCTGGAGGGGAGGGCGGGTAGACTGGTCCCAAAGGCGCGGGGGCTAGGGCTGAGAGTGAGAGGAGACAGGTGGCAGGGGTTTGGGGAGGCACCGCTCGCGTACGCCTGTCCGCGGCAGCTCTGCTTCCTCGGCACCTGGGATCTATGTGGGACCAAACCATGGCGGGGAAACTGCGCGCGACGTTTATAGAATACTTTGCGGTGTTACAAAGCGCTTTCAAAGCATGAACTCACTTGTTCCCGTTGCATCTCTCTTTAATAATCATAAGAGCTACCCGTTTTTGACAGTTCACTGTGTGCCAAAGCACTTTACGTGCTTTATGTCACTTGATTTTGAAAATGCGCCTAGGATGTAAATAGTAGTTATCATCCGCATCTCACAGATAAGGAAACCGAGGCACCGAGATTTTAGGAAACTTAATTACACAGGAGCTAAATGGCAGCAGTTGGGATTGAAATCGAGCCTGATCAGGGCCTTATGCGGAAGCATAGGTTTTTAGGCTGTTATCTGTGCGTTTTTGCAGAAACACGCCTCCTCACCTTTCCGTGGGGATTCTCCAAGAGCCAGCTGGGTGCCCGTGGGCCTATTGTCTTGTCTTCACAGAGGGCTTCCTCTTTGGCGCTTTGCCTGGTTCTTTCCAAGATGTATGGAGCCTCTACTTTCAGTTTTGAAATTGTGAATGTTTGTTAAAGTCAGGAAGTTGTAAAACCAGCTGTAAGGGTAATTCAAGATGGTTACCAAGACTGGGACACCAAAGATCTTGAGCACTTTCTAAATACCAAGCGATATACTGGTCCCTCTAATCTTTTCCCTTCATAAAACCCCTGTGATGCAGAGTGTTTTGATCATGAGAAAATTACATTTAGGGCAAATACATTTTCTTTTTCTTTTGAGACAAAGTCTCACTCTGTTGCCCAGGCTAGAGTGCCATGGCATTAGCCTAGCTCACAGCAACCTCAAACTCCTGGGCTCAAGCAATCCTTCTGCCTCAGACTCCCGAGTAGCTGGGATTACAGTCTCATCACTGTGCCAAGCTAATTTTTTCTATTTTTTTGTAGAGACTGGAGTCTCGCTCTTGCTCAGGCTGGTCTGGAACTTCTGGACTTAAGCAGTTGTCCCCACTCAGCCTCCCAAAGTACTGGGATTATAAGGCTTGAGCCACCGCAGCTGGCATCAAATACAATTTATTTACAAAATAAAGAATAATACAATATCATCACCATTACTGGTATTTGTTGGTGACATTAGATGTCGCTTTAAAAAAATAACAATCTGACATTTAAAAAAATTTTTTGAAAATTTCCAAAGTAATACATGTCACATACATAGATGAGTTCTGGGAGAGACACAAGAAAACATGTAATGTGATTTCCTCTGGAGGTCTATCTTCCCCTCTGTCCTGTGTATGAGTTTTGTTTTGTTTTACTGTTGACATAAATTAATTTTTCAGTTAAGCTTCGGAAGCTTAAATAACTCTCCGAAAGTCACAGAGCCAGTAAGTAGTTGAGCCCAGATTCAAACCCAGGCTGTCTGATATTTGTCCTCCTCTTAGAAGAGATTACAGTGATCCTGCCTCCTTCCCTCAAAGAGAGAATTCCAGGCAGGATGAATCTATGCTCTGGCCTCTGTGGCGTTTTTTTTAATGTTTTTATTATCAGAAGCTCAAATGCAAAGAGCTCTCTGGTTTATCTTTGCTTTTAACTTTATGGAAAAAAAACTAGGGCTTCATGGTATTCCTAATGTAGCAAGAGCTAGTGAGGCTGGTGATCTTTCCTTTGATGATAGGCTGTATCTAGAAAGATACACCTGGTCAAGGTGGCCTGGTATTCCTCCTCTTCCCCACCACCTCCCGTACATGGAGGAATAGCTGCCCTTTAGTGATCATCTACCCTGAATATATGTATATTTTGGAAGTAAACTATAGGCCAGGTACAGTGGCTCATGCCTATAATCCTAGCACTTTGGGAGGCTGAGGCAGGAGGATCACTTGAGGTCAGGAGTTCCAGACCAGCCTTAGCAACATAGTGAGACCCGTCTCTACAAAAAAATAGAAAACGTAGCCGGGTATGGTGGTGAATACCTATAGTCCCAGCTATTCTGGAGGCTGAGGCAGGAGTTTGAGGTTGCAGTGAGCTATGAGCACTCTACTGACCTCATGCCCGGGCAACAAACTGAGACCATATCTCCAAAAAAGGAAACCAAAAAGTATATTATATATGTGTATTAGTGTCAATCTATATATTTAGTAGCAGTAATACTTCATTTGGATGAAAAATATAGAAATAGAATTAATAATATTTTCTTTCCACTTCTCCTTGGATGTTCTAGTCATGCATCCCAATTTTGAAATCACTATTCTATAGCATTAGGCAATGTATTCCTAACCTGGTTAGTTACAGCAGTCACCTGAGGGTTCTAATTAAAAATATCAATCCTACCCTCACATATATTTACTCTGTTTGGTCATAATGGAGAGCATGTTCTCTTCCATTTGCCATAGTTCTTACCTCCCCCTATTGTATTTTATCAAGCCCCACTTAATCATTTAAGGTATTTGCCAGCTCTTATAGGCATTTAGGTTTTGTTTCTTTGTTTCCTAGCTCATGAAATCAAGTACAAATTCAGATAGAGGTTTGGTGTATAAACTCTGGGCAGAAATAAAGAGGTTGTGTTGTTTGGTAAGAAGATACCAAGGGATGATCTGCTTAGAAACCTGAGTAGGTTCTCACCACCTGTCTGTTCTGGCAGAGAAGAAAAAAAAAACCTGAGCAGGGAGATAATAATAATAACATTTGCCACTTACAGAACAATCGCTGTGTGCCATAGACTTTATGATACATTTAATACATATTAGGAAATTAGATGTGGAAGTCAGGGTGTAGATTTAGGCAGGAGCAGGAACCAAAAGGAAGGGAGTAAACATAAAAATTGAAGGGGCTGAAACAGGATACACTAACATAAGCAATTTGATGTGGCTACTATGGCGGATGTATGAAGTGAGAAGCTAAGTTTGAAAAGTAGATTGAGGCTAAATCACATAAACTCTTGAGTGATGTGTTAAGGAATTCTATAGGTGCCGAGAAGCCATCAAAGGTTCTTGGGAGCCTCCAGAGAAAGATTTTTAAAAAACCAGCATAAGATATTGCTAGAAATCTGCTCAAAAACAAACAAACAAACAAAAAAAACCAAAAGGCGTGTGTAGAAGAATTATGTGGGAAAGATACTAAGTCATGGTTTATTTCTCAAAATGGAGGTGACCTTTTGGGAAAGTGGAAGCCCATTTAGCCAGAGTGGAAATGGAGTTGGGAGAAATAGATGATCAAATTTAAACTCTTGGTGTCTGATGTAGCTTGAGACCAAGTTAGCCCCAAGTGAAATACTCTGACAACATTCATGTCTTTCCCTGATGTTCCCCAGGTACGCCAAGGGTGCAGGTTTACTCACGGCACCCAGCAGAGGATGGAAAGCCAAATTTCCTGAACTGCTATGTGTCTGGATTTCATCCACCCCAGATTGTTATTGAATTGTTAAAGAATGGAAAGAAGATGGAAAACGTGGAGCAGTCAGACTTGTCTTTCAGCAATGACTGGTCTTTCAATACCCTGGTCCACGCTGACTTCGTCCCCAATGCAAAAGACGAACTCGCCTGCCGAGTGAATCACACCACTCTCGATAGGCCCCAGTTGGTTGTGTGGGGTAAGTTTTAAGTTCTTTCCTTAGCTGCTAAAAGTTATATCTGAATAGAGCCATAGCATAAAGCTGCTTTGATATAAAAAGTGTGCATAGTAGGGTCTCATGGAATGTTCTTAAAGCTCTGATTAGTGGTACCTGCTGAGAGACCTCTGCACAGCATGGTCCTTGAACCCCAGTAGTTTCCCTGCAGTGAGAGCAGGGAGCAGTAGCACTTCCATGAATGCACATGCACTGCCAACACTTCCTACCTGCTGGCTTCCTCTGGCTTTCCTGGCAGCCCCACAGGTGCTTAGCACCCCAGTGCATCTCAGGAAGGCATAAGCCTTTGTCTGTAAGCCCCACTATCATAGCACCCTGTAATCCTGGACTCTTCCAGTACTCTCTGGCTAGATTGGGATCTGAAGCTAGTAGGCAGGGTTGGGTCCTACTGGGTCGTTGTAAACTACTAGAAATAGCAGCCTATTCTACCAGCCTTATTTCTAACAGTTTTAGACATTTGTTAGTACATAGTATTTTAAAAATAAAACTTAATGTTTTCCTTTTTCTTTCTCCATTTTCTTTTTCATAGATCGAAACCTGTAACCAGCATGATGCAGGTGGGTTTTTGACCTTAAGAAAATGTTTTTTGTTTCACTAACCTGGGGACATAGACAGCTCTAACATGACAACTCTCATTGTATGGAGGGCATTAATCAGGGTAGCATTTCAGCAGGCAAAGAAGAATCCTATAGAGTCACATTCCCTTCTCCTGTGGAGTGGCATGAAGAAGGTGTGTGGCCTCAGGTTTGGCCCTGTCAGCATCACTGACCCTCTACAGGGAAGGCAGAGGAGTTGCCAGTGGTGTGACGGGATAGAGGCAGCTGGTTACCCACACCACCTGCAAGGCTTTCATCTTCTGCCATTTCCATATTGGGCAGCTCTGCTGAGAAAGAGGGCCTTCAAAAGTGAACCATTCTCTTCCTTTGTGTAGCAGTTGCTTTATTCTTCAGCCAGAAGGGAGGAGTGACACAGTTCTGCAGATGTCCCATTCTTTCAACCTCTTGTTGAGCCTCAGTGTGTAGGAATGGTGTTTGCCTTTTAGAGGCTCCCAATCTACTAGAGGAGAGAAATGGAAACATTGTTATAACTCGATGTAAAGATACTGTAATAGTTCTATCTATAAGGAGCTCTAGAAGCATGAAATGGCTGGGTACAGTGGTCCACACCTGTAATCCCAGCACTTTGGGAGGCCAGGCTGGGAGGATGGCTTGAGCCCAGTCGTTCAAGACCAGCCTGGGCAACATAGCAAGACCCCATCTTTAAAAAAAAAAAATTAGCCAGGAGTGGTGGCAAACACCTTTAGTCCCAGCTACTTGGGAGGCTAAGGCACTGAGGCAGGAGGATCACTTGAGCCCAGGAGTTCAAGGCTACGGTTGGTCTATGAGCCACCGAATTCCAGCCTGGGCAACACAGTGAGACCCTGTCTATAAAAAAAAAGAAAAGAAAGGAAAAAAAAAAAGAAGCATGAAAGAGGGAGGACCTTGGGCTTCACTGCCTCTTAAGTTTGAGTCCAGAAGTAGAAAATCTAGCTTTCTGACAAAATTCTACTACCCAGGATACCTTGATGATGAAAACCCATTCAAATCTCCTGTTCTGTTCTAGGACAGAGAAAGTGACTTGAGAGAGAACTAGAGAGGTTGAGTGATCTGCCCAGTCTCTCAGTTACTAAATGTTAGAGCCAGGACCTGAATTCTAATATAGTCATGTGTTGCTTAATGAAGGGGACACGAGAAATTGTTAGGTGATTTTGTTGTTACAGCATGGAGTACACTTGCACAAACCTAGATGGTATAGCCTACTACACACCTAGGCTATATGGTATACCCTATTGCTCCTAGGCTACAAACCTGTATAGGATATTACTGTACTGAATACTGTAGGCAATTATAACACAATGCTAAGTATTTGTGTATCTAAACATATCTAAGCATAGAAAAGGTACAGTAAACATACGGTATTATAATCTTAAGGGACCACTGTTGTATAGGTGATCTGTCTTTGACTGAAATGTCATACTAGCATTTTTTCTTCTAAGATTTTGGGAGCACCAATGAGACAAACTAATGGGATATACTCTTTGTAATGGGTTTCAAGAATTCTCTGCAGCCACTTCTTTTTTTTTCTTTTTTTCTTTTTCCCCCGTCTACCAATGACTCAATGCAGCTACTTCTTTTAAAAAGGTGACCTATACAGCAGAAGCTAGACAAGTTTGGTGATGAGATCTATTATTTAAATGAAGTGAATGCATTTGTTAACCTTTTTCTTTTTTTTTTTTCCCCCTCAGGTTTGAAGATGCCTCATTTGGACAAGATTAATTTTTACAAATTGTATTTTTTTTTCTTTTTAATATTGATATGCTTGTATGCGTCATGCACAAAATTTAGGCAGTTATAAGGATAACAACAGGCATCATCTTCTTTATAATTCTATGTTGGGCACTCTCTATGTTTGGGGTATGTAGCGCTAGGAAGGATGGCAACTTAGACATGGCACAGGTGAGGTACAGAAAAAGGAAGTGAGGAGAGAATTCTTATGTCCAACATCAACATCTTGATCAACTCTGGACTCTGCAATTGCTTCTGCACACATAGTAGGATAATAAGACAGTTAGGCATGTTTAAGTTAACTTCCAATTTGCTAATTCTGCTTAGAATTTTGGGAAAATTTTTAGAAATATAATTGAAAGAATTATTGGAAATTGTTTATAATGGATTAAACATTTTCTCATATAAAATTCATATTTACTTCTGTTAAGGTGAGACATGATCATGCCTATTTTGACTTCATTTTTATTTCACTAATTAAACCACTAGTAAATCTTGATGTGTTCAGTTTCTTAAATATCACTCCCCTTCTTACCCTTTTGTTTTCAAACAGAGAAACAGTCTTCAAGTGCCACTTAGTGAAGAGTGTAAACCCTTGTATATAGGGTTTAGCTCACAGTGGAAAGGGCTTCAGTGATCTACATTTTACAGATGAGGAATCTGATGCCCAGAGAAGTTAAATGACTTAGGGTAACACAGCTGTCTGCTGGGCCAAGCTTCTATATTTTAGCCAGAGTTCTTTTTGGGGGCCAAGACATGAGGAGTATGCAGACTTTTTAAGAGGGAGCAAAAGTATCTAGAGGATTTAATCTTTTAGGAAGCAATAGATATACATTTGTCTCTGGGTATCCATGAGGGTATTGGTCCCAGGACCTCCCCCGATGGATACCAAAATCCACAGATGCTCAAGTCCCTTGTATAAAATAGTGTAGTATTTGCATGTAATCTATATACATCCTCCTGTATACTTTAAATCATCTCTACATTACTTATAATACCTAATACAGTGTAAATGCTATACAAATAGTTATTATACTGTATTGTTTAGAGAATAATAAGAAAAATATGTACATGTTCAGTACAGACACAACCATCTATTTTTTTTTTTTTTTTTGAGACAGAGTCTCACTCTCTTGTGTGGGGTAGAGTGCCGTGGCTGTCAGCCTAGCTTACAGCAACCTCAAACTCCTGGGCTCAAGCGACCCTCCTGCCTCAGCCTCCCAGGTAGCTGGGACTATAGACACGCGCCACCATGCCTGGCTAATTTTTTCTATTTTTAGTTGTTTGGCTAATTTCTATTATAGTAGAGACAGAGTCTCACTCTTGCTCAGGCTGGTCTCGAGTTCCTGAGCTCAAGCAATCCTCCCACCTTGGCCTCCCAGAGTGCTAGGATTACAGGTGTGAGCCACCAAGCCCAACCTCAACCATCTATTTTTTTAAAAAAATATTTTTGATCCATGGTTGGTTGATTCCATGGATGTGGAACCCATAGATATGGAAGGCCAACTGTATTTGGGATGAAAAATACTAGATTTGAAAATTTCAAAGCATAGTTTATACATGACGACAAGCTTTGTACATTTTTTTAATTTAACCAAGAATTTGAGTTAGCTAGTGCTAGGTATCGACCAAGATGAATAAAACACAACACTCCTCTCCATAGCTCAGTTTACTGAAGGGGCAGATATGCACTCAAACAATTCAAATATACCCTGGTAAGAATATAGCATAGGTATGCCTAAAGAACTTGGCAATAAGACATTTTGTTGTTCAAGGAACAACAAAAATCTTTAGGGCGGTGTTAGGGAAGCCAGCTGCTTGAGCTGAGACTTGGTGGGTAGTGGTTCTCTTGATTGATGGGTGGTGCCTGGAGTTTCCTGGCGTGGGGGCCAGGTAGGATAGATGCATGACAGGTTTGGGTAATTCCAAACAGAGGAGCAAAGGTACCTGGAGGAAGCCTTGTAGGAACTCAGCTGAACAGATAGGAGGGTGACATTCTGAAGGAAAAAAAAAAAACTTTTTTTCTTTGTACCCTTACATTCAACACAGAACACTTCTGTGACCAGATGTGTAGGGGTTTTTCGACACACACTGTTAAAAGAAAACTATAGACAAATTAAATGTAACAGAGTTTAATCGAGCAAAGAACAATTCCCAGAACCAGAATAGTTTCAGAGTGACTTAAGGACTGCCATACGGTCAGATAACATTTATGGACAGAAATGGGCAAATGATATACAGAAAATGGAAGTGGGGTAAAGAAACAGCTGGACTGGTTCCAGCTTGGTGTTTGTCTTATTTAAACACGGTTTGAACATTTGGCTGCCTGTGATTGTCTGAAACTCTGTGGTACAATCTGTTTACATATTCAGTTAGGTTACAGTTCACTATGTATGGAAAAACCTCTAGGCCGAACTTAAAATATGTAAGGAGACAGAGCTTTAGGCTAAACTTAACACCAAGCAATCTCCTTTGGACACCAACTTGGCATTCTATAATTCAGTTCAATTTGAGGTCTCAGTCCCACATTGACTGCCCCCTACTTCAGAGGCCACTCAAAAGTAGTAGGTTGTCACCTATACCTCTGACAGACTGGCTAGAAACCAGGGTTCGATTAATATGCTAGGATGGCTCATAGAACTCAAGGAAACACTTATGTTTATCAGTTTTATAAAGGATATTACAAAGGATAGAGATGAACAGCCAGATGAGAGAGAAGGATGGGGAACCTGCACCCTTAGGGCCACATGTGGCCTTCTAGGTCCTTAAGTGTGGCCTTTTGACTGAACCCAAATTTTACAGAACAAATCCTTTTATTAAAAGAGGTGGAGCAGAGAAAGATGAAGATTTTCTTGCCTCCGTTGGTGCTTAAAAAAGAATAATGTTGAAATCAGAAGGCCACAGGTTCCCCACCCCGGCGCGGGTGGGGGAAGGGGAGCTTCCATGCACTCTCTGGGCACATGCCACTCCCCCAGCACCTTCGCACATTCAGCAAACAGGAAGCTCAACAAATCTTCTTGCTCAAGAGTTTGTATAGAGCTTGATCTACAGCACCTGCACAACCTTCCCAGAGTGGTGGGTGTGGCTGACAGTTCCAACCCCCTAACCCTCTAGTCACTCGGTCTTTCTGGTGTCTGGCCCCATCTTGAGGCTATCTTGGGGCCACACCTTAATGAAAGGACAGCCTTGTTAATTAATTAGCTAACAGAGAAAGATAAACTATCAAACAGAAAAGTAAGAGGAATAAACTCACAACACATAACTGCCCCTTTGAAGAGAAAACTCACAACTGCCCTTTGTTTTGTTTGATTAAAACACCTGGAACTCAACTCAACTCATTGTCTTTCAGATTAACCACCTGCAGTATATTTAAGAGTTTGTTTTCACAGCCTTGAAGAGTCCTAAGTGGACAACAGGTATGCGAGCTCTCCACTCTAGCTCCTGCCAGACCACATTTCAAAGACTGATAAGCCAGACTCACAGAGAAATAAATAAAATAAAAAACAGACGAAGCAGCTTCACAGCCGTTTTGCTATCAGTTGGCAGCAATCGCTTTTTTCCTTTCTCTTTGCCCCCATAAACCCTCTGTGGGGAGTGGGCTCTGTGGGTGGGAAGTGCACCAGAGCAGGCTTCTGGGAGTTGAAAGAAGAGGCGGGCAGCAGTGGGAAGATGAGACATGTTCTTTATTGTTGTGGGGGATGCAGCCGTGGTGAGAGCCTGTCCGAGAACATGGCAAGCACCCATATATGGTTCAGAACAATAGTGGCAACATGCCATGGGAAAGGGTCATCACATGGGTTCACATAGGAGATAACACCTTAGTTACATAACCGTGCTAACTCATGCCTCCCCAGAAGGCTGGCAGAAGACACACTGGCAATTATTTTAGTTTGGCCTAAGAAACCTATTGCCTCCAGGCGTCCTCAAACTACGGCCTGAGGGCCACATGCGGCCCGCCAAGGACATTTATCCGGCCTGCCCGGTATTCTTGCCGCTGCTGCCTGTCCTACTTAGCAGCTGACTCATCCTAGGCCCACAGTGCGCACTCTCCAACGGTCTGAGGGACAGTGAACTGGCCCCTTGTTTAAAAAGTTTGAGGACCCCTGGCCCTTTACAAATGAATTTCCCTTACATTCCACCACCTAGGTAATAGGTTTCTTGGCCGACACATGGGCCCACAGAGAGGCCCCTTGGGCGCAAAGGCCACAACAACAATACAGGGAATAGCATAGTATTACCAGACAATAGCAAACAGCTCCTAACATTAGGAGGGTCCAATACCAGGATGATGAGAGGCATCCTTACCATTGTTGCAATGGGTTTCCAGTTAACTGTTGGATGGCCTGTACCTCACTATCGACATCTTTCAAGGCAGAGGAGATATCTTCCTGGTGATCAGGTAGACATACACAGCATTCAGTTATGTATATGATTGTGCATGTGCCCCCTTGGGCTGCTGTAAAAAGATCATGGGCCGTGTGGTTTCGCAAAACCACTTTTCTCACCTGGCTGACTTCACCCACCAGGAGGGTCAAGGTCTGCCTGGTTTGATTCAGGGCCCGAGCAGTATGCTTCACTAGGGCATTCACTTCTATCTCTACCTTAATGGCTCCACCCACCCCCAGGAAAAAGGATGGTTACCAGGTAAAACCACCACGGAGTCCATTTCACCCGATGCCAATGGGAGAACACAGCATCCCAGTTATAGAGCTTCTCGGTAAAGGTGGGGAGGACCTTCCCAAGGATGTATAGCCGTCCCCATGTGTATCTTCCCATCCAATGAGTGGGAAGATAAAGCCACCCATGTCTTCCACATACCCACAAAAATCCTGGGGACACTCTATAGGTGGGGACAGTCCCCACCCAAGGTTTTCCACTCTACCAGCGGATGGCATTATTGTTCCAAGTAATGTTTGCACAAAACTTTTGGGATCCATCCCATAGTGTGGTTTTTCAATCTCATCCTTGTTCTATACATAGGAGGAGTCACTTGGCGTAGTTCTACTTGTTCCCCTAATAGCCAACCCTGACCATCCCAAATGGTGTATCCCAAAGTGGGATGTGGGTGTGACCCTGTGAACAGGGTTGTAGTCGGTGTCCTGGGGCCCCTACATGGTCAGGAAAGTCTAGTTCTGCAGAGAAGTAGGGGTGATGCTCTAGGGCAGGCCCCCTGCGGTTTCCACCGGGAGTTTCATGCAGACTCAGCAGTGAGAAATGTTTGTGACTTGAGCGTCAGTGTGAGCCCAGGAGGTAATGCTGTTAGCCTGGATTACCCTGGTCGGTGAGAATGAGCAGACAGGGGGACCACTAAGGGTAACTCCCACCCTTCAGGCAGCATACAGGCTACCTGTTCATCCTGGGACAAGACTGTGGCTGGAATTGCCTTTTGTACCACACAGTCTCACCTATGATAGGTTTGGCGATTTCAGGTGCCAACAAAAGGGGAAACTGGGGAATTACCCAAAAGGCAAGAAATAAAGTACCCATGAGGAGGGTGCCCTTTCCATGGTGGCCTGCCAAGACTATCACCGATTGCTGCTCAGGGATGAGCACGGCAGGTGACACATTGGAAAGCTACCCTACCCCATCCCCCCGTGGGGCCAACAGACCAATCCACGGGGGTTCGGGGCCCATTATACTCCATGACCATGTCTAGGTTTTTGTCTCTCCTTCCTTGACGCAGAGCAGTTCCATCCTGAGTTACCTGGGGTCACAGTAATGGGTCCTTGGCGACATCTGTCAATCAGATGGGAGTAGTCTGCTTATAGGTTAAATAATGTAAGGGGGCAGGTCTCCCTTTCGGGCTACTCATTTATCACCTGAACGGCCTGATCCAACCTCCCTGTCCGATGTCAGAGAGATGGGGGGAAAGTTCCACTTTTTAGCTTCCCCTTCAATGAACCATTGTATCACTCTATCATGCCAGTGGCCTGCGGCCAGTAGGGCACCTGAGCCCTACTGTCCATTTGGCGTGCCCACTGTTGGACTTCATGTCCCATAAAATGACTACTCCACTTTCTATAGTGAGGGGTCACCCATATAGAGCAGTTAAATGTTCCAATGCCTT
>VBSM01001044.1:9202047-9212854 GCA_008086735.1 Cheirogaleus medius | reverse complement strand
TAAATCTTCTTGTTGGATCTTTCCTTTCACCATTATAAAGTGGCCATCTTTATCGGGAGAAAATCTTTAAAATATGTCCAAAGCCAACCAATTAGCTTATGCATTGTGTATTCCTTTCATTAATTTGTTTTTTCTTCCAAAAGCATCATCATCTGAAAATAATAGTTCTTTCAGCAGTATTTTTGGCTAAGAGATAATAAATAGTATGTTGAACTAGGGACCAAAATATCTAATCCTTGATTTGTTACAGTGTTTCCAGAGACATGAGTGGTGATGGAAAGGTTATTTATTTATTTATTTATTTTTGAGACAGAGTCTCACTCTGTCACCCTGGCTAGAGTGCTGTGGCATCTGCCTAGCTCACAGCAACCTCAAACTCCTGGGCTCAGGTGATCCTCCTGCCTCAGTCTCCCGAGTACTTGGGACTACAGGCATGCGCCACCATGCCTGGCTAATTTTTTCTATATAGGTTTAGTTGGTCAATTAATTTCTTTCTATTTTTAGTAGAGACGGGGGTCTTGATCTTGCTCAGGCTGGTTTCGAACTCCTGACCTTGAGCGATCCACCCGCCTTGGAAAGGTTATTATTTGATGATAATTATTGACTATACCAGAAATTTAGAGCTTAAAGGTATCTTAAAGATTATTAATTATTCAATTTTATAGATGAGAAAATGGAGTAAAGAGAAGGTAAAGATCTACCTTAGTTCACATAGCCAGATATTAGCAAAGTGGAAACAAATTTTCTCAGCTCCAACCCAATCCAATGTTTTTTCTACTAAAAAATTAGTATAACATGCTTGTATTGACTATTAACTCTAGAAATTATTATATAATAAAGGAGTTTTTCAATTCTTTCAAAAGATTGATATTGAATATTAGCCAATTATAATAAAGTAACCATCAAATATATAAGTGGGCCGTATTTCATCAAATGGCAATAAGGGTGAATCTGAGAAGCATTATTATTGTTTGCAGTGGCTTTATAACCTAAATATGAAAATTTCCTAATGATATATGTAATATGGTAAAAGTAATGTATAAAATATGATAAAAGAAATATGACCACATTAAAGAAAATTTCAAAAATTGAAAAGATAATAAAATCAGTCAAAGCTTTACTTATCCAACACAACCACATCTGGTATTTTAAAAATTATTTTCTTCTTTCTTTATGTCTCTTTACAAATATATATTAATAGTAAAGTGTATATGTACAAAATTTTGTAATTTTTCTCCACCAAATTAGATTGAATGGACATAAATTTATAAATATTTTTATGACTCTATGTATATATTACCAGTTTTCCTTTTTCCTTTTTTTAAAAAATATCACTGATTAGATCATTGGTGTTCTGATTTTTAAAAATGTGATTTCTTTTGCTATCCACAGCATGATGAAGTAACATCAAATGAAATAAAGATCCTTAGGGAAAGCAGTGAACTAGCAACAGAGCACAAAAAAGAATTACCCAAAAGGTATTAAATTCATGTACTTCATTGATATTTAATTCAATGTAGACATCTTTGAACACTGATTGTGTGCTTATCTCATTTAATTTTCACAGTCTTCTTATGAGATTAATATCATCATTATCACCATTCCTATTTTACATAAAAAGAGATCTAAGATTAGAAAGATTAAGTCAGTTTCCCAAAGTCATAGAAACTTATTAAATTGGGGAGAAGCAGGATTTAATCTGGGTCAGTCTAATTCCAGAGCTCATGCATTTAACTACTATGCTATACTAATCCCTGCAGAAATAAAACAAGGATTTTATGTATGTTATAATGGTGAAATTATTTTTAAAATATATTTTTAAATTGGAAGAAAATATACTAAATATCAGCAGTAATTTTATTAGGATGGAGAGTTGTGAGTAATTTCTCCCCTCCTTTCCAAATTGTTTGTAACTTCAGTTTAAGAAATTTAATCTAAAAAGACAAACAAACATTGACTTGCCACTATGTTAGTGCCAATCCATGAGAGCCCTCCTCATTGCAGACTTTTACATGATCTAGTCCTACTTCCGTATTTTCCCATTCAGTGCTTTTCAAATATTCATAGGAAACATTGGTTATTCAAAAGTCTGTGTTTCCTCCTGCCAAGCCTGCGGCTGGAGTAGCCCCCAAAATGGCAGCAGAATTTTCACAAGAGGGTGCCACAAATCATTTCAAGATGGGGCCAGTTGGGATTCTAAAGAAAGAACTACTAAACATCAGGGCGATCAGTCTAAAGCATTTATTAGGGGAACTTATAAATGCTACAGCAGTTCTCGAAATGAACAGCTAGAGAAAAGGAGTGTTCTATTTAGGTATGTGCAAGACCAGGAGGTCACGTTATGGAGTTTATGTGACAGTTTAAGGAATTTGGCTCAGAGCTGGGGCCAGTTTCTTTCAGTGTTTTGGGCAATAACCTAGATACCTTTATCAGTGCCTAGGAATGTTTAAGGCCCCAGTTTGGGTTCAAGCCTGCTGGGAAAAACCTGCAATTGGCTAGGTCACAGAGTAGTGAAGGCACGCTGTGATTTTTGGTTAGGACACAGAAAGAAAATATGGGAACCTGGGGAACCCTATAGTCTGGTATTTAGCTGCTGAAATAAAAATGATCAAATAGTAGTTATCTTTTTTTCAATATAAAAATGAAGGATTTAACTTATATAATTTTCCCAGTTTTAAGTCTTTCTCTCATGAAGGATAATTTCCTTAATATACAAAGAGGTCTTACAAATCTGGGAAAAATATGTCCAATCCAATAACAACAACAAAAATGGACAAAGGGTATGAATAAATCCTAGATAGGTGTCTGCCTAGAGCCTTTTCTTTGTGTAACCACCAGAGGGTGCAATGTGAACATAGATAAAATACACCCTCACCCTACCTGCTGAAGCATTTCTTTTGTTGGCATACTACTAGTGCCCGTTGGGTGGTGAACTATTATTGAGCATGTGCTACATATAAGACACTGTAGGCTAAGCAGTTTATAGTAATTCATTTGATTCTCACAACCTATGAGATAGATAAACACCATTTAGCCTCATTTTATAATTGAAGAAAAAGTTTCAGAGAGCTAAATAATTTACCAATATTATTCAAGGAATGGAGCTTAATTTGAAATCAAGTTTAGCTGATCTAGAGTCCAAAGATTTAGTCACTATGCTATTTTACCTTCCCAATATGTTCCCCAAATCTTCTGAAAATTGCATGAATTTTAATTTTTCTTGTTTTTAATTATTTTATTATTATAAATGTATGCAAATTTGTCAAAATGGAAAATACAGAAAAGAATAAAGAAAATTGAAATTATAGCAACCCTACCACTCAGAGATAACCACTATTGACAATAGTACATTTCTCACCAGTTTTATACAAATATATGCATTTAATAGAGTTGAGATCATACTGCACATATAGTCTGTCTCTTGATTTTCCATTTAACATTCCATGAGCATTTCCCCATGTTGAAAAACCATATTTGATATTATACTGTATAATGTCTACATATGGTATTTCATCTTATTGTTTGTTTAACCGTCTTTTAAAATTTATTTTGTTGACAGTGTTACTCTTAAGATACCTTTGTGAACATCTTTTTAAAAAATAATACTTTGTTGATAAATTTCTTCATGTAAATTCTCAGATGTGGCATTTATGGTATAAAAATATAGGATTTTTTTATTTTTTAAACACCTTAAGTTTATTTATTAATTAGTATAGTAGCATATATCTAATTCCTAGAATATGGAGCTGGAGGGTACTCTTTCATACTGGAAAATCAACCACATATTATCATATAGTTCAAATGTATATATTGAAGAGCTCTACAAAATTTTAATCAAAATCCACTTTCAGTTTGTTAAATAATTTCTTGGGAGAACCACTGAGAGAAGTGGTGCCCTCATGATTAAATCATGAATCTCTTCAGAATTAATTCTGAAGGAATTTGATTATGTTGATCCAAGTAATACAGTGGTGGCAGATTGAGTAAAGGCAAAGTTTTAGTTTTCTTTTCAAATTTTTTATCATTTAAAATAAAATTTTCTTCCTTTTTTTGAATTTTTTTTTTTCTTGATTTTGAGAGTGGAAAAGTTTTACTTTTAGTTTCCCCAAATGCTGTCTAACTTGATTTAGGAGGGTTTGGTAATACCCCAAAATTTTCTTCTAGAGAATTTCTGCCCTAGAGTTGTGTTCCTGAAAGTTTGTACCATCATTAGGAATGGATCTCTCATTATCTGTCCATGATTAGAGGATTTGCTTTCTCTGATAAAACCTTTACATCTTCTGGTAAAGGGGAAGATATAGTTTAAGAAAGAGCTTTGCTATCAGCTTTGGTGAAAAAAAAAAAAAAAGCTTTGCTATTTGGTGAGAGTGGGAGATGTTTTCTGTATATTGCAGTAAAATTTATCAAGTGCAGTTTTGTGCTATCTATCCCAAGGTCTTCAGTGCATTCTTCTGGAGGGCAGGCTTTCTTGATTGCAATTGAGGTTTTCAGTTTTCTTAGTAGTTCAGCTTGTACTTGAGTCACCAGATGTAAATTAGACTTTTTTCTCTTCAGTTCCTAGTATGCATGCTGCATATTATCACTTGAAATGCTTAGTCTTTGGAGATCTCTGCTCTTCAGATTGTCTTCAGATTCCTGATATGGATCTGTTTTCTTGGCATTTTGTAGTTCTCTCTTGAAAGTGCTATTTTCTGTCCTCATTAGTTCCAGCTCTTGTTCCAAACCGTGGATCTTCAGGTCACAGCTCAACTTTTCCAGCTCCCAGTTTGATGAAGATTTCAGTATTTAAATTCCTCATCACCTGCTGAGTTTCACTTCTGTCCTTAGCTGGAGTTCTACTTCCTTAGATTGTAGCTGTTCATTCAGTACTTTCAAAGATTCAGAGTTGTCTTTATTCATTTTATCCAATTTGCTTTCAAATTATCTCTATCAATGCAAACTTCTCAATATACATTATAGGCTTTATTTACTTGTTCTTATCTCAAAACTTGTTTCTTCATCTAATCAAGCTCCTATAAACTTTTCTTCCAAAAATTTTATTTTATTTTTTTTTCTTTAACAAAGAGTTCTCTTTCTCTGAATCCTTATGTTATTTTTTTTTTTATATCTTCATATGCAGTGACAAGGGCAAAATGGGAAGCAACAGACTCATCTCCTAAATATCTTGAAACTGAAGTCACTGTATCTCTCCTATGGGCTTTTTCATGATTCAGAATGCAGATAACTTCTACCAGTATATCCATGACGGCCTGAAGCCAGGCTACATGGGGCCACGCCTGAATTTCCAATCCCTAGTGTTTGTTTTCAGCCTGAAAGCAAAGCAGGTCTCCAGGGGTCACCGTGGGCTTTCAGTTTCCCGAAGACACTGCTGTTTCTCCAGCGAAGGCAGCAGCTCCAGGGATTCTCATTTCTTCTGCCTCGGCTCAAGATATTGAGTATTTTAAAAGGCCATGATGCATGTTGCTGGTTGCTTCCCACAAAAGTACAAATTTAAACTAACACCGGTGTTGGTCTCACCACATCCTCACCAGTATATATATATATATATATATATATATTTTTTTAATGGGTTTGGGGGCTGTGAGGAGAGGTGTTCAGTTGCCTTGTTTGTTTTCACTGAGACAGAGTCGCACTTTGTCACCCTGGGTAGACTGCAGTGGCGTCATCGTAGCTCAATTGCAACCTCCAACTCCTGAACTCTAAGTGATCCTTCTGCCTCAGCGTCCGGGCGGCAGAGCTGGGACTACAGGTGTGGACTGCAATGCCCAGCTGGGAGTCCTCCCCCACCCCGTTTCTTTTTGGTGGAGATGGTGTCTCACTTTTGCTCAGGCTAGTCTCAAACTCCTGAGCTCAAGCAATCCTCCCACTTCGGCCTCCCAGAGTACCAGGATTACAGGCCTGAGCCACCATGCCTGGCCTGCTTTTCATTGTTTATTTCCTATAGCTCAGTAAAATTTCCTATATTTTTACATATAGGAAATTACATACAAATTTCTTATGTTTATTTCTAGATTTTTATGTGTTTTATTGCTATTGTTAATTAGATCATTTTTTTCAATTTTATTTTTTATTATTTATTGCTGGTATTGCAGGAAAGTTATTAATTTGAGGCTATTTGCCTTATATCTACCCATTTGGAATTCTTTGAGGTTCTAAGACTATTTCAGTTGATTCTCTTGGCTCTTGAGAGTGTACAATCATATCATTTGTTAATAATGAAAATATTGCTTCTTCCTTTTCACTAGATATCTCTTCATTTTCTTTTCTTTTTTCTTTTCTTTCCTCCATCTCTTATTGTTTGGCCAGAATATTTAGAGCCATGATAAATAATAGTAATGATAATGGGTATCCTTGTTTAGTCCCTGACTTTTTTGGGTACACTATTTTGCTTTATTTGTAGGATCTCTTCCTGACTGAGGTATAGTTCTTTTTCTTTTTTTTGGAAGAGTTTAAGTGAAATCCAACTTTTAAAAAAATTGAAAATGAAGACTTTGTTGTCAGTGTACCTTTAAATTTTTAGAAAAATAATAAATGTAGGGATGACTCCAATTTTTTATTGTTCAGGTTTTTATTTTTATATAATTGTATTATTGATTGCTTATATGTGGTCTAAGTATAGTAAGCATTATTTGGCACAATTAGAAAATAGAATCTTTTAGTTGAAAATTTTTTAGTTTTTTAAAAATTAGGATATAATTGATTACATTATACAACCATCCTAAGCATAATTTACCTTTTTTTCTTTTAACTCAGAAGTCACTTCAAAATCCTATCGTACATCATGGTTTTCCCAGACATTATATTTTATTTGTTATGGTAAAGTATGGAAGTACTAGTTAATACAGTCCTGATTATTTGAACACTGAATAACAAAAATGCTGTGATCATTTAAAATAGAGTCTACTATGCTTTTCTTTTGGCATATTTAAGATTATATTATATATGTATTTTATCTAATTGTAAAATTTATCGAATTATTGTGCTTTCAAGGATATTGAGAAAAAGACCCAGGCCTCTGTAGACTCAATAAATATTTGTTTTGTGAAGTGGCCAAGAAAACCAAAAATATCTGTACGGGCCTTTATATTACTTAGAAGCACAAAAGTAGTTCACGATTAACATTTTCACCCAATAAGATTGAAGTTTAATCAAAGAGCAATTAAATTACTATATATGTAAGTTCTCATTTGTAAAACAAGTAAAAAAAAAACCCTAAATATAAATGTGACTTTCTATATGTTTCATTTTACAGGACAGAAAAGCATTTTATAAGGACTCCAGTTCTAGAAAAGCAGATGTACTTCCCTCTTCAGAATTATCCAGTGAACAACATGGTAACAGGTAATTTAAAATAAAATTTAGAGTAAACCCAGGTAGGGAAGAAACAAGGGAATATTGTGTAGAATAAAGCTATTGTTATACTTCAAATGCCTAGCAAGTAGAGCCCTCTCTATTAAATATGGTATTAGAGGGTACATTATTCATATATTGAATAAATTAACTTGCAGAATTGACCCAAGAACATTCCTTCATATTTTCTGTGCTAAAACAATGGTCTCTAGGTAGGGTGAAAACATGCTTGTTTACATGAGACAGTTCTGGTTTATGCCTGTTGTCCTGGCATTAGTTTTTACTCTCAAGTGCCCCAATTTGGAAGATAAATGATATGGATGACTCCAATCATAATTTCCTTTGAGAATCTAAGAAGTATAGGCTCTTTTCCCTAGCATACACACACACAAACATGACACGCAAACTTTACACATAATTTAAAGAGGCTCATAGGTGCCTAGAAGCCTATTCATGGATTACCCAGGTGTCCATAGACTTCATATTTGGATTTCCAACCCTAGGAGACTAGTGAGAGAGTAATGATAGATGGTTTTAGTTAATTCTGAGGCCCACCAATATGCCTGCCTTCCTCACAGCTTGGTTGATATGGCAATGTCCTTTCAGTGAACTCTTTTGTTTAAATTAGTTTAAATTAGTTTCTTGTCAGTTTCAGCCTAAAGTCCTAACTATTTCAAAACTGCCACAATGATCCATTTCTGATGCTGTAAATGTCCTATACTTCTTATACTTACAGGAGTATTTTTACTAATGTAGTAATTTTTTTTATTTCTATCTTTGCATGTCTTTAGAAACTTCACACAGTGTATATGTGCAATTAACTAAACATTAATATTTTTCTGCACTAGTTTATTTTACACAGATATCTAACCATTAACAAAGATTATGAATTCATACTGAGTGTAGTAATAGTGCTTCAAGATATCCTATAAATGACTATGATTAAAATATCTTTAAAGATACTAATCAATTTCATATGGTTGGATTCATAGATAATTTCTTAACTGTGAATTTATTTATTTTTAAAAACAATCCAACTATATGCATAGATATCCTGTTGATCTTGATGGTAATGGTGTTGTAAATTCAATCATCCTTGAGCTCTACCAGAATTTTTTTCATACAGTATTTACTTTTAAATTAGATTTTAATTTTAGTATAAACCACAAACACTTGCTTCACACATAAAATATAATTATTCAAATAGCAAACAATTGCTATCAAGTTAATATTGCTTAGTCATTGAGACTTCATGCTCTCTCCATTCTAGGTAGGTTTTTATTTTTGATACTCATAGCTATTTCAGATTATTAATGACATAAAAATTATTCACACCCCATAACCTTTGTTGACTGAGCAGTAATATCAATTTTCCATTTTTTTTAATTTAAAGAATGTCATCCCAGTGTTAACAGTGCAGGAAAGTGCTACCTGCTGTAATAAGGAAGAGGAGTTGTTTGTGATGTTAGTACCTAGTTGGATAGCTAGTTCTAAGACAAATCACCCTCTAAGCCAAACACATTTCCAAGTTATTTTTGTCTAAATACTTATATATTCCAGCCCCAACTTGAACATCACAATCTCAGTAGTCAAAGTGGCTAATCAAGTATCCGTGTTTTAAAAGGTAGTAGGGAGTTGTAGGGAGTTTTAGGGAGGGGGAGAGGAGCATGTTCCCTGATAATTATCAGGTTTCATGGAGAACTTCTCACTGGTATTATTTCTTCTTTTTACTTCTTTTCTAAAAACATTCTTTAGAAGTCTTAACTCTAATAAATCAAAGACACTCAAAGCATATAGTATGATAGGGTTTCAAGTATATATATATGTATATATATATATTTTTTAAATTTATTTTGCAGGTTATATATCAATTGATGCCATGAAGAAATTCCTTGGGGAACTACATGACTTCATTCCTGGAAGTTCAGGCTATTTAGCATACCATGTTCAAAATGAAATTAACATATCTGCTATAAAAAACAAATTGAAGAGGAAATATTAAGTTAAATTATAAATATCTGGGCATTTATCTTCTATAAAATATTACCAGAGATGTGCATAATTTAAAATGTTCCCCTTTGGAACTCAGGGGTGGGGAAATGGGAAAAAATTCTTCTCTTTCTCAAAATGTGTCTTGAGAAAATTCAGAATCATTTTGGCTCTGTATTTTGACATTTGGGCTGGATTTTTTTTCCCTAGCTTGTTACATTACATTCACAAATTCTGAGTGCATAGTTGTTATGGAGTTGAAACATGTTTCATAAGAAGTTGTAATCTCTTTGTCTTTCTTTCTCTTTCTCTCCCTGTCTCTCTCTCTCTCTCTGTCTCTCTCTCTCTCTTTCACCCCACCCCCTTCTGTCAAATGATCTTTTGGTTTTAATGTTCTATTCTATATTTTTCTAGGTTCAATACTGTGAATGCTAAGGTTTATGATTCTGGTCACTTATTTTGATTTAAAAAATTAGAATGCTATAGTTGAGTTCTGATTACTCCTTCTGACTTGAAGCATATGGAGTAAAACATTTTAATAATTCATATTTCATGTTGGATGGTTTCTGATAATAAATGTATCAGAAATTACTTAATATAAACAGACTATGAGTGTTATATTATCTGAGATAAACCTGTAAGTCACCTTAGAATCACAGTGCTGGAAAGGACCTTAGAGAACATAGGTTCCAACTCATTGTTTTTTATAATGAAGAAATTAAGACCCTGAGAAGGTGTCTTGCCGAGAGTGACTAATAAGGGGCCAAACCAGAACTGGAACACAACCCTCTTGATTTTCCAGGCTAGTGCTTCCCTACTCTCCCATAGTGGTACATGCTATAGACTATGTGTCAGGTATAATAGGACTACAGATCCGCAAAGCAGACCCCAAAATAAGCCAACATGCTTGTCTTTTAAATAAGCTGAAATAGTATTGAGATGTAGTGATTTCAAGAAGGCAACTTGTTATCTTTATTCATATGGCCATGCTATATAGAGTCTGGTCCATTTATTATATTTTGGAGACTTGTAAATGACATTTTATTTGTGAAGCTATCATCTTGTTAGAACTGTGCTTCCTCCTAGGAAGTGCATACCAGCTGTAGAATTATCCAAAGAAAATGCACACTTTTTTTAGTGCCTGGATCATTTGGGTATATGTGGGCCCTGGCCCTGGTCTTTCTCCCATGACTCAAATTCCGTAATACAAAATTTTAACACTACTCTTGGCATCAGCATTTAAGAGTTATGTTTTTCCCATATGGTAACTTTTCCTTGTTTATATTCATATCTGTGGGTAAGCCCTGCTCAACTTGTAATTTTTTAAGAAACTAAATGTTAATTATCTTTTCCTGAAATGTATTTTTCCTCAACACTTTATCTTAGATACATGCCATTGATTGTTTCTTATATAGAAATCAAGGCCGGGCGCGGTGGCTCACGCCTGTAATCCTAGCACTCTGGGAGG
>VBSM01001044.1:9163062-9177147 GCA_008086735.1 Cheirogaleus medius | reverse complement strand
CCATGAAAATATTTCTTGAGATTTTGCTGTTTGAGTGAATGTTTTATGCCCTAGGTCAAAAGAATTGCTTTGATAGTAATATTTTTTAAAAAACAAAATAATTCTATATCTGTAATACAACATTCAAAATGTCCCCTCCTTGCCACACATACTTTACTGTTGAGATTTTGAAGGGGATTGTACAAGGAGGCAGCATGAAATGAACACGGGCAGCTCAAGTTGCCCTAGGCATCGTGTCTCTTTCCCTGGTTAGTTTTGCCACCAGGTGGCAGAGCCAGCTGCTTCTATATGATCAGATTAAAGGTCTTGAAGGAGCAACTGGATTAAACCAGGGAGATTACCCTGATAGAAGATGTGGGTTACTTAACCCTTTAATGTCAGAACTGGATTTACCAGTCAGGGGCACCTGAGACTAAAAATAGACTCTGAAACTCCTTCAGAAAAAGGGGAATTAGGGAGTAGCATATAGCCCAAAGAAATACCTTCCTTGCATTTATCTTAATTATGTTTCAACAACAAAACAAAACCCAAACCAGATAAACCACTTCAGATTCAAAACAGGAAATTAAATCCAGCAAATACTGCCATCTTGCAAGTATTGCCATTGTCTGTGAAAGGCCAAAAGGTACAAAGCTAATATTTTCCCTTCAGGGCAGCAGGAGCAGTAAACAATATCACAAATAGGATTTTAACATTCTGTAAAAGTTGCCCTATTCTAAGGGGAGAAACCAGAATTATGGGTGTGGGGAAATTTCTGTTTTAAAATTGCATGACAGAGAAATCAAGAAGGAAGGGAAATATGTGCACATATATAGTATTGGGATCCAATTTAGAATTTCTTTCTTTCTTTCTTTCTTTTCTTTCTTTCTTTCTTTTCTTTCTTTTCTTTCTTGACAGAGTCTCACTCTCTTGCCTGGGCTATGGTGCAGTGGTGTCAGCCTAGCTCACAGCAACCTCAAACTCCTGGGCTCAAGCTATTCTCCTGCCTCAGCCTCCCAAGTAGCTGGGACTACAGGCGTGTACCACCATGCCTGGCTAATTTTTTCTATTTTTTTTAGTAGAGATGGGGTATCGCTCTTGCTCAGGCTGGTCTCGAACTCCTGAGCTCAAGCAATCCTCCTGCCTCAGCCATCCAGAGTGCTAGGATTACAGGCGTGAGCCACCTCGTCCCGCCTAGAAGTCTTTCCATGTGGCTGTTAAAGTTGGCAGTTTTCCCAAAACCTGATTTACACTAACAACATTAATTACTGGGGAATATATGTTCAGATTTTGCAAAGTGATATTCAGCTCAACAATTTAAAAAACATGTAAATATTCAATTACATAGACCTGAACACAGTGAGCACTTAATCAAGATTACTCACAGACTGAGCACCCCACAAGGATCAGAGACTTCATATTTTTTTTTCTTTTTTAGCTAAGTTCCTTCCCGTATTTATGAGACTTCATATTTTTGCTTAAGATAAAGAACCATTTAATAAGATCATGTATGGTTATAGTCATACATTTTGAATTAGGAGGAAATTTGTATGTATTTATTACTGCTGAAGTCCTTTAACTATCCTGTGTGGATTCAGTGCTAGGTGCTAGGGAAGTTCAAAGGAGAGAAAGGAGTCACCTCCCCAGCCTGGTGAGGACAGGGAAGGCTTTTTGCAGGAGGTGATGCCTAAGCACCAGTCCCAGCAATACAACTGCCTATTGGACGGCCCACCTGGATGTCCCCAGACACCTCTATCCCAACATGTCCAAACCTAAATCTCCCTGAGTTCCCACAAGAATTAGGAAGTCATTCCAGATGCCTCACTTCCCACCTCATGTGGGATCTTGAAGGAGAGGGATTAGCCAGGAAAAATATGGCCCCCATGTGGTGAGATGAGTGAGTGCAGGATGAGTCTGGCATGGCTGGAGGTGAGATGGAGGCATAGCGGCCACCCCCTGAGGCCAGTTAGGATTTTCCAGGGCCACTGGGGACTTTAAACAGATTTGCATTATGGAAAGATTGTTAGCAACTGAACAAAGGCTGGATGGAGCCACTAGAGCTTGGACTGGAGATCAGCTGCTCAGTGGACTTTGCAAGAGCTTTGAACCTTGTACTATGGCCTGGAGTTTGCCAGGACCAACTCGGCTAGAACAAAGTCTCTTATGACAAATTGGCCAATTAGGAAACCTTTGGGTTTTCCTCCCACCCTCAAAACACCCTTCAAGTACTCAAGGGAAAGGGAAGGGAAAATGAAGAGGGCAGGAAGCAAAAGTAGGGTCTCCTGTTCTCTGTAGGTGTGCAGGGCAGCCCCCTCAGGTTCATAGGAGGCCTGGCAGGCAGGAGCAGGTGGCTGCTGAGGTTCTGGGGTGGGACCAAACAAACACTTTCCCCACACACTGCCAGCAGTCCCTCACCCTGAGGCAGTGGGGCAGCTTTACACCCTTTCCTAAACTGACAGAATCAGGCCTGAAAACACTGCTGGAATCCTACTTCACTTCCTTCCAAACTTCAGCCTTTCAAAGAGCAGCCAGATTTTGTAATATTGACATGAAAACACTGAGAATATAGTCGTCCTTTGGTATCTGAGTGGGATTGGTTCCAGGAACCCCATGGATACCAAAATCCTTGGACACTCAAGTCTCTTATATAAAATGGCATAGTACTTGCATATAACCCATGCACATCCTCCAGTATACTTTAAATCATCTCTAGATTAAAGCAGAAACATAAAAAGTGTATCAGTCATTTCAAAGTTACTTTTCTTTTCTTTTTTGAGACAGAGTCTCACTCTGTTGCCCAGGCTGGAGTGCCGTGGCATCAGCCTAGCTCACAGCAACCTCAAACTCCTAGGCTCAAGTGGTCCTCCTGCCTCAGCCTCCCGAGTAGCTGGGACTACAGGCATGCGCCACCACACCTCGCTAATTTTTTCTATATATTTTTAGTTATCCAATTAATTTCTTTCTATTTTTAGTAGAGACCGGGTCTTGCTCTTGCTCAGGCTGGTTTCGAACTCCTGACCTTGAGCGATCTGCCCGCCTCGGCCTCCCAGAGTGCTAGGATTACAGGCGTGAGCCACCACGCCCAGCCTCAAAGTTACTTTTCTTGTAAGGGCAGGAACAGGGAAATAGAATAATAGAAAAATAACTGATTGGTTAAAATCAGGTTACTTCAAGTTACTTTTTTGGGTAAGGATTAAGCAGAGGGAACTTTATTATGCTGAGACTGGCCTGTTTGGGAAATTTGGCTATTATCTCTCTCCTGGTTTCTTGGAAGGCCAGATAACAACTTAGTTGTGGTTTGGTAAGGTGGAACTTAGTGTGAGTGACTCCATTTTGATTTTTATCTGGTCTGTTGGGGCCTCGTCCAGGAGCTTAGTCCATAACAATGGCCTCCTATAATTTTTATTTAATATACTTTACTCTTTTCAAAAGGACAAGGTTGTCTAGAGCTGGTTTGACCATAGTATGAGTTAATTATGGAAAAAGAACTTTGATTTTATTTCTTTTGTAATAACTTATTTGTATGAGTTGGTACTGCCTTTTATAATTGATTGTCCTCATTATGTTGAGGACACAGAGAGTTTGTCTAACAACTCAGAGGTCATACAGCCAGTGGACGGGAGCCTGGGTGGCATGAGGACAGGTGATTCCAGAGTCTGAGTTCTTCGCTGTACCACTCAGGTTGGCTGGAGGAGGGAAAGAGGCATCGGGCCTCTGATTTCTCTTTGTATTGGGGCTGTTGCTGTAACCCAGGCAAGACACGTTGAAGGTGTGCACTCAGTTGTGCAGGTGGAAGTGAGGGAAGGGGGCCAATGAGGAAATATTTAGGAAATACATATATTTGGGCTAATTTAAGAAAATATATTTCGGAAAGGCAAGATAACATTTAGTATGTGAGAAGTACCTGAGATAATTCCATGTTCCCACAGAGAGTACTTCCTGAAGTATTTCCACGAGTTACTTCAGGGGTGGGCAGGCAAGTGGAGGGGCTGAAGGGGGTAGTAGGGAAAGTATGTGTGTGATTCAGATGTGTCTGTTTGACTTTAAGTGAAAATGCTAGACGGTTGACATAACTACAAGAAAGGAGAGAGTTACTCTCGTACGAGTTACCTCTCAGTACTATCACTTATAGAAAGATAAGATATGACTGAGACGATGAAACTTTTGGGATTGAAGAAAGGGGCTGTAGGGCCACAAGTGAAAGTTTGGGATCTCAGAGGAGCTAAGGAACTTTGATAGATGAGAAATAGGATAAATGAAAGAAGATCATCGAAATCTGAGATGGAAAAGAAGATTAAGTAAACAGAGGATTGTAGCCAACATCATACCAAGGAACCACAAATAAAAAGCAAGTTTTTTTAGAAACCATGCTGTAACAACTTTCTAAACCATTGTGGGCGCCACAGCCTTGCTTAGGACTATTTACGAAGTTAAGGGCTGTTCTTAAAATGGTCTTGTGCTCAAGTGGCATGTCTCCTGCAGAGAGGGGAGGCAGGAGATGAGCCTGAGTTGTAAGGGTGACAAGAGTCAGCAAGAAAAAGAAGGGAAAAGGAGAGTTGGTGTGCCGGGAGAGGTGTTTTAAGTTCTCCACAAAGTGTGTTCTGCTGCTAAGGAAAAACCAGGCCATCGGCACAGCACCCTCTAGTGTCGGGAAGAGTCACTGCAGTTTTGCCTGCTCTTACGCAAAGTTGTTTTCTGTTGTGTTAACTTGAGCAAACATTTACAAAAGTAATCTCTAGTGACCCAGGGACTACTTGGTGTACCTGACTGTTGTTCTGAACTTGAATCTTACCACACTTCCATCCCCAAATGGGGTGTTCAGGGCTAGCCTGGCTGGAGGCCAGCGTAGGGCTAGTATGCTCTGGAATTGCCTCAGTACCTGGGAATTTGCCTACTAGCACCTTCAGTAGGGAGGATGGGGTACTGTTCCATGCTTGAATTATAAGCCTTTATAAGCCTTCACCTTTAGTTTCAATTTAACCTGCAGTTTAAAATTTTCCCTGGTATAACAGAAACATAACCTTACACAGCAATCCCTGATGTTGTATAATGTTAAATGTGGGACCAGCAACTTCTTTGAGGAAGGTTTTGGTGACAGCCAATTATCCTGAGGTGGATGGATTCCCTCACTTCCTCCCTTCCTCCCTTTCTCCTGGCCTTCTTTCCTTCCAGATGTAGCCAGTTTAGATTATTAAGAGGTGAAAAAAACTGCCTTAAGCCCCTTCCCCCACATCAGGCTGCTTCAGATGTGGCCCTGCCATTTACCCATGGGCAGGTTGCTAAATCTCCAAATTCCTCAGTCTCATCATATGGAGAATGGGGTAATAATAGAATGTACCAATTAGGGTTTTTGTGAGGATTAAATGAGGTGATGCCTGTAAAGCCCTTAGCACACAATACCTGACACAAAGAAGCTGTTGATCAGTGTCAGCTAGTTGGCATTAGCTTTGTTTCTCTGGAGAGGAGAAGTTCAAATTAGCACTGAGCCTCTTCAACAGAAAGGGCTGGTAACTTGAGTGAGAACCTCAGACCTTCCATGGAAGCACTGTACAAACACTTGGTTTGGGGCTGAGCACTGTATCTGGTGCTGAAGAGATAGAAGGTATTGTCTTTGGCATCAGGTGTCTATTATCTTGTTAACAAAAAAGCCACTGATCACTCAGCTCAGTGATAGTAATGAGCAGCATTTGTCTAGTGCTCTGCAGTGGGGTTGTTTAATGCTGTGGGGAAGCCCTTTTGGGAAGGAGGCCCCCTCCTGGAGCGCTCCTCGTGGGGCCCAGCTCTGATATTCTCATCACCTGATCGACATGACTCTTTGCATCACTCCTGAAGGAGAAAAGACACACTCCCCCTTGGGGGAGCAGTGGGGTACCATGGAAGCAGGCTTGGGAGTCAGACACACCTGGGTTGAGCCCTGGTTCATCCACTCTCTGGTGGTATGACCTTGACCGAGTTATTGAACTTCCCAGCCTCAGATTTCCCATATACAAACCGAGGGCTGTGGTGAGAAAGCCCAGCCTACTATCTGGCACACAGCAGGCGCTGTGGGCATTTATGTCCTTCTCCCTCTTATTCTTGACTACATTCAAAACATGAAACAACCACTTGGCTTTGGCCACTCAGTGGCCTTCCTCCTTGTCACCAGGGCTTTCCTAGCCAGTTGGCAACCGGGAAAAAAATCTTACTAAACCAATGCTACTACTGCGGCCACTGCTACTACTGCTAGATGTAAACACCAGAATGGCTCAGATTGCTTTTTGAACCTGTGAGAGTGCCCAAAATACAGGTCTTATGTGTTCCCAAGGGGCCCCTAAAACTCCACATGGGAGGTTTTGGAAGAGGGGCCCAGGTATCAGTCTTTGTGCTGATAGAAAAGGGAAAAGGTTGTGCTCGCTTCGGCAGCACCAGTACGTCTTCCACCTGTCTAGAGAGGAAAGCCCTCATCCTTTCCCTGGAGGAGTTTGGCAGACCAAACAAATCTGTATCTGAGAACGTGTTTTTCCAGGAGGGAAGGATCTGATATGGATGGCAAATCTAGAGACCCAAATAGCTTTTCTGCCTGGGGGTACATGGAGCATACTTTTTTCTTAGTCCTGGGCAAGTTGCACCGGTGGTGGGATGAGGTCAGCAATTAGCGTCGGCTCTTCTGGGCTAGGATTGGGCCTTCGGCTTGTAGGGCAGTTAGCAATTTCCCAGGGAGAGAACCCAGCTTCAGAAATTTATCTCACCCTGTGACACATCACTAGTGACAACCAGTGAGATCCTCTGTGCACTTTGTGAGTGTGTATGTGCATGCCATTGTTTGTGTCAGTTGCTCTGTTATACACAAAAGTGTTGAGGGCTAGGCAGGTTTTCCAGCGTGCATTTAGTGTATCCCCTCAGGAATGCACCCAGCAGCCATATGGTCTGAGCTTGTGTTAATTCTAAGAAGAAATATTTAAATGAAACTCTATTTGAATTGTTTAAAAATTGAAAATGTTACTAAGGCAAAGTTATTATGCATTCTAAATGACTTTTTCTATTTTGTTTCTTTTAGGAGAACTATCCTGTCCCTGAACCAGGCCCACATGGTAGGTTCTTAGGAAACTTGATTTATATTTTATTGTTTCTCCTGGAGACCCGTGTATATTGTTCTCTTATCCCTTTTTTCCTACTGTTTATTACATTTTCCTCCCTTAAACAACTATGCTTTTTTAAGGCTGAGAACCTAGTCCTAGTCCATTGTCCACAGCATGACTGGGTGGGTAGGTTTATCTTGGCTGCTACATGAAATAAAAGAAATAGTGATAGAACCAGAAAAATTACCATAACAGAATGCTGACTTGTCCCAAAGAATTTTTGATGTAAACTATATGGACCAAAAGCAGAATTATTCTTCTTTGGACCCAACAACGGAGTACCCCATCTACTATAAGCTGCTATTAGAGTTGCCAAATATGTCTTAACCCAAATTTTGAAAAGGAGTGAGACTACAGAACATAATCTTTTAATTAGCAAAGGGGGCATAGTGCCAGCCTTCCCCCACTCCCTAGGAAGGCCAGAGACCGAAGAGTGGGGCAGCCCAGGAACTTCTGTCCAGTAGAGGTGGGGGCGCCGCATGGAGCCCTGCCTCCTGCCCTAATCAACCAAGCACGGAAGGTGAGCAAGCACACTGGGGCAGGGTTCCTAACACCTTTGCTCCACTCCTTCCAGGACTCTCACTGGGTGAGCCCGCCAGATTCAGCTGGCATGCTGACGCCTGGGGTGGTATCTGTTCCCAGGGAGGACGTACCACCCTGTTGGCTAGGGCAGATCCCTGCTGACAGTTTTTCAATCCCTCGTATCCCTGGGGTCCCTGTTCTTCATAATCCACAGGACCCTGAAGTGAGGCTTGGGGCACTGGGCAGAGTTCATCTTCCCCACACAGCATCCAACCACTCAGGTCCCCTTTCTGACCTTGAAAAGTCAGGGATGTCCTTTCCCACCCTGCCCAACCTCACCCCAGCACTGATGAAGGCAGCTTTCCTGGTGGCTCCAGAGCTTTGCTACTCAAAGTTCAGTTGGATTATTGACTTACAAGTGATAAGAATATAGACTAGATAGAATATAGCTGTTCTATCAGTGCTTAGCAAGTAATGTATGTTCAGGGTTTACCCACTTACACCGAGATAATTATGATCACGTTCAGAGAAGTGAAAGAGGCTCACCGTGTCCTGAAAAGTTGTTTGTTGATTCCAGAAGGGGCCAAACAAAGGCTATCTTGGACCCAAAGGATCCTGGTACAGCTTCTCTCTCTGAAGCAGCATTCTGCTTTCTTGTCTCTTGCTACACTTGAATTGGAAGGGGAAAAGAGTACTTTTCCATGAGTGTTCTAGCAAGTCAAATCTAATCTCTTAGTACAAATTGGTAACTTCAAGAGAGGAAACTATGAGACAATTTTCCTAATTCAAATGACTTTCCCTACCTTTGATCTCAGAATTCACCCTGCCATTTCTTACTCTAGTCACCAAAACCAAGGAGGAAGGAAGTTCTACAGAGCCACACTTGGTGGGTTGCTGGTGGTCTGTGGCAAGGGAGCATGTAAGACATCTGAATGCGTAGCAGAGCTTTTGGGTCTCTTTGTCTTTCTGAGGCAGGGTGTTTTCTCAGGGAGAGATTTGTAACATGGTCATCTCAGTCAAATGAGGCCTGTAATCCTTTAGTACTTATTTCAGCAAAGGAGCTCAGTAACATTATTTCAGACTTGGAAAACTGACAACACCAAATCTCCAAATTCACTAAATCTCACTTTCTTTTTCTTTTTTCTTTTTTTTTTTTTTTTTTTTGAGACAGAGTCTCACTCTGTTGCTCGGGCTAGAGTGCCATGGTGTCAGCCTCGCTCACAGCAACCTCAGACTCCTGGGCTCAAGCAATCCTCCTGCCTCAGCCTCCCGAGTAGCTAGGACTACAGGCATGCACCACCATGCCCGGCTAATTTTTTCTATATATTTTTAGTTGGCCAATTAATTTCTTTCTATTTTTAGTAGAGATGGCATCTCACTCTTGCTCAGGTTGGTTTCGAACTCCTGACCTTGAGTGATCCTCCCGCCTCGGCCTCTCAGAGTGCTAGGATTACAGGCGTGAGCCACCTTGCCTGGCCCAAATCTCACTTTCTTTAAACCCTTAAAGGGAAGATACCAGTTGAAATCTTTGGATGGTTTAAATAAAGCGGTATCTTTTTAGAAAACAACAAGCATGAAGAACCCAGCCTGATAGTTCACAAAGTGTTATCAAGCTGAGATTCTGCCAGACTCATTTCTCACGAACAGGGAAGAATCAGGCAGAGCATATTAATTGTCTGGAAACATCTATTTCCTGGAAAACAGTTCATTCTCTTATCAGGCAGAGTATATTAATTGTCTGGAATCATCTATCTCCTGGAAAACAGTTCGTTCTCTTAATTTATTAGTACATTTCATCCTACTAATCATATCTTGTTTTTGTTTTTTTTTTTATTTTTTTTTTTTGAGACAGAGTCTCTGTTGTCTTGGCTAGAGTGCCGTGGCGTCGGCCTAGCTCACAGCAACCTCAAACTCCTGGGCTCAAGCGATCCTCCTGCTTCAGCCTCCCGAGTAGCTGGGACTACAGGCATGTGCCACCATGCCCAGCTAATTTTTTCTATATATTTTTAGTTGGCCAATTAATTTCTTTCTATTTTTAGTAGAGACGGGGTCTCGCTCTTGCTCAGGCTGGTTTCAAACTCCTGACCTTGAGCAATCTACCCGCCTTGGCCTCCCAGAGTGCTAGGATTACAGGCATGAGCCACTGCGCCCGGCCATCATATCTTGTTTACCCAGTGTATTGATCAGGGTTTTCCAGAGAAACAGAATCAGTAGGGGATGTATGGAGAGAGGGAGAGACAGAGAGAGAGAGAGAGAGAGAGATTTATTTTAAGGAACTGGCTCATGTGATCATGGGGGTGTGGAGGCTGGCAAGTGTGAAGTTTGTAGGGCAGGCCAGCAGGATTCTGGTAAGAGTGGATGTTGCAGTCTTGAGAATTCCTTTTCCTTCAGGACACCTCAGTTTTTGTTCTTAAGGTCTTCAAACTGATTGGTTGAGGCCCACTCATATTATGGAGGGTAATCTGGCTTTACTCAGTGTCTACTGGTTTAAATGTGAATCACACCTAAAAAATACCTTCACAGAAACATCTACACTGGTGTCAGACTAAACAGCTGGGCACTATAGCCTAGCCAAGTTGACACATCAAATTAATGATCACATGGAATTAATTTGCTATGTGGAAGCTTTTTTGCCTGAAAGGGTCTTGCTCTGTTGTGCCCAGGCTGGAGTGCAGTGGTGTGATCATAGCCCACTGCAACCTTGAACTCCTGGGCTCAGGAAATCCTCCCACCTCAGCCTCCCAAGTAGCTGGGACTACAGACATGTGCCACTACCACCTGGGTAATTTTTATTTTTTAACTTTTTGTAGAGAAGGAGTCTCAATATGTAGCCCAGGCTGGTCTCAAACTCCTGGGCTTAAGTGATCCTCCTACCTTGGCCTGATCCTCCCACCTTGGCCTCCCAAAGTGCTGTGATTACAGGCTTGAGCCACCACCATGCCCTGCCCCTTGTGAGACTGAATCAGGGTGGCTGTACAGCTTGTTTTCCTCTGCAGTATAAATTTTGTGCCTGGCCTTGAAAACTCAGCCCTCTTCTCTGTCCAGAGGAAAATCACAGGGGTACCTCAGAGTGATATAGGGGTTGCTCCCTCCCTCACTGGTTTTCTCCTCTTTTCTCTTATCAGAGGTACTACTGAAGATGCATTCTGTTGGAATCTGCGGCTCAGATGTCCACTACTGGCAGCATGGACGAATTGGAAATTTTGTTGTGGAAAAACCCATGGTGCTGGGGCATGAAGCTTCAGGAACAGTTGCAAAAGTGGGATCATCGGTGAAGCACCTCAAACCAGGTCAGCAAAGTCCTTCAGCTAGCTGATTTTTGTATTCATTCAACAACATACATATTGGTGCATGCTTTCTCCAGGCCAGGCCAGGCCCTCTGTGAAGCTCTGGGGTACAGCAGTGCATAAGACTGTCACGGTCCCTACACACATGAGTCTTACCTTCCACAGGAGATGACAGACCTGGGACAGACAGGCAGTTACCTAGCCACAATGTGTTAAGGGCAGTGAAGGAGAATGCAGGGCGTTATTGGTGTGTTTTACCCAGACCCCCTGGCTTATTTGAGGAAGGGATGATTAATCCAGCATCTGAAGGAAAGTAAGAAATAAGCCAGGTAAAGGGGTGGAGAAAACATTCCAGGCACAGAACCATAAACGGCCTTCACATGCTGAGAACCATCATAGGGGCCTTGGATGCAGTGTTTGATTTTTATTAGATAGCTGGGGACCCACAAATACTTTTCCTAGATTTGCTTAATTCATTTTCCTGGAGAGGGGAATTCTCATCTGTGGCAGACTATGTTATTCCCTGACACAATGAATTAAATCCAAGCTGTCTTGGCATAGGTAGCTGTTGGCTTTAACTTTCCTTTGCCAAAGAGGCCATTGTACAGCCTGGAGATCATGTCAGATTATTTGGGGGAAGGTGAGGCGTGACAAGAGGCACCATCCTGTTAGTTATAAGGCTCTCTGAGCCTAGCCACATGGAGAAAGATTGAGCTCTGGAGAATTTAGATATATGTCTTGTTTAGGAATATTAAGTCAGGACCTCATTCATCATTAGTGAAATCGAGAAAGCTCCTTATAGTGTTGCAGGGTTATCCCAAAGTGGAAGGTTCGTAGCTTCCAACAGTCACTGATGATTGGTCCTTACCTGTGGGACAAACTCTCTAAATATAAATTATAACAAGGTGTGGGTTCTCTAAATGTATGTTTTAACAAGTGCTTATTCAGTTGTCTACAATGAGTCCAGTCTTGTGCCAGGTGCTTTGAGGGCTATTAAAAAAATGAGGTGATTCCTGGATGCTTAGCTCTAATTGGGCACACCAGACATCAGGACCTACATAAATACCAACAATTAGAGAACAGGACCATATGGTGCAATCAGGTGTGGGGAAAAAAATAGGCTTTAGGAGTTCGAAGAAAGGGCATTCATTGTGGGACGGAGGTGGTTAAAGACAGTTCATGGAGGAGATAGGTCTTTGAGCAGGACATTTAATAGTAATATTATTATAATAATAAGAAGAAGGCAGCTAATATTTATTGACTTGCTATGTTAGTCTCCATGTTAAACATTTTCACATATAATTATTTCATTCTTGAAACAACTCTTGAGCTATGCATTTCTATCCTCATTCATTGATGAAGAAATTAGAGCTTGGTAATTGCCCAGGGTCATACACCAGTTAGTCTCAGAGCTGGGATGCCCACACTGGTCTTTTAGACTCTAGAGCAAGTGGACTTCACAGCACCTTCATACTTTAGAAAGGTTTGGTATGTGAGTTAGTGAAAAGGTCAAAAGCTATTAATAATATTCTAGTTAAGAGCAATAGAAATATAAAATTACAGAGGTGGTAATAACATTCTGGTTTGCTAGTAAGTCTATGTTGCTTGGAGCAGAGGTTCTATGTTTAGGGAGTTAGAGAAGATGATAAAAATGCATAATCTGTATAAAAGTCCTTCTTTAAAAAGCACTGAACAGCTGTGAATTGTTATATTATTTAATATAATAATAATTAGAAGATGAAACTGAATAATATAAAACTCAACCGATTATGGAGGATCTTGAATGCCAGGTTGAAGAATTCATCCTTAATGGTATAGGTCAGAGGTGGGGAACCTTTTCATGTTGGAAGGCTGTATTAATTTAGCTGTAATCAAATAAGGCTGCATTTAAGAAACTTTAATTAGATATACTTAAAAATGAACATTATTTTGTAAAAATCTGCTATTTTTCTTTTGAAGTATTGCATGGAGTTGTTCTGTTAAGCTGAAGGCTAATTCATGCTGCCGATCAGTTATGGTTCTCCTTGAAAGAGACAGTTGTTTGTATTTAGAAATGTTATCCAGGTCTAAGCAGCCTACAACTTTTACAATGCATTCTTTCACAATTTCTACATCACGGAATGGCTTCCCTTTTTTCCTGAGTACATAAGCTACTTTAAAAGTTGCTTCATTGGCGTTACTTCCAGGTCTTATTGCTGCTTGAAAGAATTGTCTTCGTTTTTGCTTTTCATCTTTTAATTTCTGCAACACAACCTTTTGTCCCTCTTCCTCTAATTTAAAATATTTGTGGTCCTTATGAGTGTTATAATGCTGATGAGCATTGAATTTCTTTAATGTTATTACAGTATCCCAAAACAAGCAAATCATCTTATCTTTAACAGAAACAAGATAATATTACAGTTCCCAATCCTCATTTAAAAATCTGTTTTTTTCCTTCAGCATTCTCCTGGTCTTCTTTGACATGATGGGATGTTAAGCAGACAAAATTTAAAAATACTATCGAGCTGTGTAACTGTGCTGGTCAATCTGGGAGGATTATTTCGTTGAAACTTATTTTATTCTTTGGTATTTTAAATATGTTCATTTTAAGAATAAAAATATACAAAATGAGCAAAAATGTATTAATAAAAATAAAAGGATTTATTCTGTAACATTTGGATTCAGTCAAAAGGCTGCACTTAAGGACCTAGAAGGCCACATGTGGCCTTAAGGTCACAGGTTCTTCACCCCTGGTATAAGTAGAATTTTCAGAAAGTTCACTGGGCAGCAGAGAAAGTAGATGGAGTCAGAGGAGACAGAAGGAAGAGACATATACAGACCCATTTTAGTGGTCACAGAGATTTCTGTGGGTACTTTTTTTTAGAATACAAAATTTTTGTTTAAAACGTGTCATATGTTAACTTTGACTTAAAGTTCTAATCAACTAGGGTAGGAAGAAGAAAACTCATTTCTTAATGTTCATTTACATAATTTAAACATGTAAATCAATAAATCGAAGGCATGGAAATTTCCTAGTTTATATACAGTCTGGCTGTCTGTCTTATAGTTTGATTTTCCTCTACAGTAATGAGTTCAGATAATTATAATAATGATAAATACAATAAAAGGAGTTATTATTATTATTATGTATTATTACTATTATTGTCACCATTACCACCACTACTTTTCTTTTTTTTTTT
>VBSM01001044.1:9134961-9161774 GCA_008086735.1 Cheirogaleus medius | reverse complement strand
AAACTCTGTGCACTAACTCCCTCTTTTGCAGCGTGAGAAGTGGAGCTGGCTTACCTTCGAGACGGGGCTGGTTCTGTGTTTCGCAAACTGAGAAGTGACTGGAGCTGGAGGGGCGGGCTGGCTTGTCACTCATTTGGCAAAAGGGCAGTCCAAACTTGACTGTGGAGAAGTGGGCTGGTCCTTTTCTCCCAGAGTGTGAGTCTGTGCTGCTTCTTGAGCTTCCTTGCTTGCCTGGGGCACCCTGAGTCCCCAAGGAGGGTGGCTCGTTGGGCTAGAATCTAGCCGCTAGATTCTCCCATCTGGCACATGCCCGTGAGCTTGCATGCCTTTACAACATCTTTGCCTCTGCTCTTGTTTTCAAAGGCCCCTCAAACGTAGCACTTTGTTTTCCTCTCCAGGTGATCGCGTTGCCATTGAGCCTGGGGCTCCCCGAGAAACCGATGAATTCTGCAAGGTTGGCCGGTACAATCTGTCACCAACCATCTTCTTCTGTGCTACACCCCCCGATGATGGGAACCTCTGCCGGTTCTACAAGCACAATGCAGACTTTTGCTACAAGTTAGTACCCATGGGTCTGCCACCTGGGACCTCTGTCCCTCCATTTGGTTGGGGAACTTTCTTCTAATTTCCCATGGTGATTTCATTAGTCTTTTTAGCTCGTAATTCTAAATCAAGGCATCCTCCTGACAGGCTGTCCTTCTTGGTGGCATTGATGGAGGGTAGCCTCACTAGGGATAAGACTGACTCACAGGGGTTGATTTTGGTGTTTTAGTCTCACTTTCCCTCACCTACAGCAACAATAGAAAGTTGCTGCTGAAATCACTCGCCCTTTCCAGCCATCCTGGAGAGAGACATCACCATGGTTCATCCTCCATTATTGGTGTCCATTGCAGCCACCAGAGAGGGGGTCTATAACAACAGTGTCCTCAACAGTAATAACACACAATGACAGCAACGGCTGCCGATTACTGAGGAGGCACGGTATGGTGCCAGGGCATGAGCTCTGGGACCCTGGACCCAATCCCTCCTAATGAATGACTTTGGGAATCTGATCTAACCTTCCTCTGCTTCCATTTCATTTAACTGACACAGTATTAAATACAGCAATGCAGGTAAAGTCATGATGATTATTATTACTTGCCTGCCCTTATGCTAATAACTACTTTGCATGTCTTATCTTATTTAACCTTCACTTGAATAATGGGGAGGTGGGCACCATTCTTGTACTTTTATGAAAGGGTTAACTGAGGCGGAAGGAGGCTAATTGACCCAGGCACAGAGCAGAACCAGGAATCAAACTGGGTTCTCTGTGATTCTTAAGCTCCTGCCCTGTGCCTACTACCCTACCCTACCCAACTGTCCCTTCCTAAATGGTTTTGGGGTAAAGTTGTGTCTGGAAGGAGCAAAGTATTGCACCTTCTATGTGGGCCCAGGCGTGGAGCTCTGGGGTGCGGACTTGCTGTGTTCCCTCTGAGCACACCTGGTGTGCTTTCCTCCCACCCCAGCCTGGCCCGGTGGTGGCTGTCAGCCAGAATGGGGCTTGTCTGATGGAGGCCAGGTGCCAGTCATAGGAGCAGTCTGACAGATCTGAGTTTTTCTAGTGCCCACTGGAAGCCTTGAGAGGAGTCACAGGCCAGAGTCCTTATGATGCATTTAAGTCAACACACGAACCTGTTCTAGAAGAGAGCAGGTTACAAGGGCAGAGCCCACATTTCGGCAAGTGGTTCCTGAATCAGCCCGTCTTTTTCTGGGCCATTTCCAAGTCAAGGCACCAACCGACATTTTCATGGAAGGCGCAGGAGCATTGTGGTAAAGCCCAAGACTAACCACTGGTCTCTGCCATTTACAACTGTGTGGCCTTATGCAAGTTACTTAAATTTTGTAACCTCAATATCCTTGCCTGTGAAATGGAAATAATAACAGCACCTCCCTCACAGAATTATTGATGAGATTCAATGAGGAAGGCATATCAAATAGTCAGCATGACATCTGGCACACAATAGGTGCTCAATAAATGGTACCAAGCTGTGTCATAGCCGTGGTCTGGGGGGTGGAGGTACAGGATTAGGCCTGAAAGGGAGCCTGTGCCGGCAGTTTGTAGGGAACAGTGGCGGAGGTGGGGTTGGAGGGATGTTCTGGTTGGCAATGGCAGTGGGAGGGCTGAGGATGGCCAAGGAGGGTCTCTGGGGGCCGTGCAGCCCTGCCTCCTCTCCTCCTAGGGTACTTTCTGCCTATGTCCCCAGGCCAGCCCTGGACCTAATCCCTCCTCTCCGATTTCTCTCTGTAAAGATTCCTGTACTGGCTGGGCGTGGTGGCTCACGCCTGTAATTCTAGCACTCTGGGTGGCTGAGGCAGGAGGATGGATCGTTTGAGCTCAGGAGTTCGAGACCAGCCTGAGCAAGAGAGAGACCCCGTCTCTACTAAAAATAGAAAGAAATGAGCTGGACAACTAAAAATATACATAGAAAAAATTAGCCTGGCATGGCGGCGCATGCCTGTAGTCCCAGCTACTCGGGAGGCTGAGGCAGGAGGATTGCTTGAGCCCAGGAGTTTGAGGTTGCTGTAAGCTAGGCTGATGCCACAGCACTCTAGCCCGGGTAACAAAGTGAAACTCTGTCTCAAAAAAAACAAAAAACAAAAACAAACAAAAAAAGATTCCTATACTATTACAGCCTCTTTATTTTCCTACCCACCTATCCTATTTTGTTTTTCTCTCTCTTTTAAGAGGCAGGGTCTCACTCTGTCACCCAGGCTGGAGTGCAGTGGCATCATCATAGCTCACTATAACCTTGAACTCCTGGCCTCAAGCCGTCCCCCGGCTCGGCTCTGCCTCCCAGAGCACTGGATTACAGGCGTGAGCCACCGTGTCCAGCCCCACCTATTTTCTTTCTACCTTCCTGCTTCCCCCTTGGCTTTTCAAGCATCCTTTACTCCATTTTACCTATTTCCTGAACCCTCTTGTAAAAACCACCAAGTTGCCCTGTCATTCTCTGGTGTTTATAAAGTCATGGAAGATGGGGGCTGTGAGGGAACTTAGACTCTTCTCATCCCTGTCACCCCTACTGGACAAGGTTGGGGAGGGAGGACCCAGTGACTCTTCGAAGGTCAGTGGCAGAGGGACCAGGCCCCAGGACTCCTTGTCCGTGTTCCTGCCTCTGTGCCAGGCGGCTTTCCCACACGGTTGGCTGTGTTGTATATTGCGTGCGGGTGGGATGAGGCAGCATCTGCTTAATCCATAGAATCCTCTCTCATCCCCTTTCCCAGTCCCACCTCTCCTTGGTGTAGTTCAAACGCCACCCTCAGCTTAGAGCCATTACAGGCTGCACAGGAGGCCCCGGTGTGGAGGGGCAGGCGTGTCTGAGAGCCTGTGGGTGGGGGTCCTGGAGAGTTTGGGAATCTTCATTAATTTCATTTTCAACTTTTTGCATTATGTAGAATCGGTGCCTGCAGGGTAGATTGCAGAGGGGGAAATGATGGGAGAGAAGCAGAGGGGAGGGAAGAAGAGGGTGGTGGGCACCAGGCCACTGCAGGCCTTAGCTGGGGACAGGGACAGGTAGACCCTGTGAGTTATTCCGTTGAAGACTGAGAACAGTGACGAGAGGATTGTGTGCATGAGCACATGGCTTGGCTGCCACCTTTATTGCTCTCTGGAACTTGAGGGCTTTCATGTTCCTGTGTGTGGAGTTTGGGGGCACTGGGTAAACACTGGGCAGTGAGAAACTAGCAGAAATTGGATGTTAGCTACAGAGCTGCCTGCACCAGGAGGCAGCTCATGTGGGACAGGCAGAGGATGTAGAATCAGGAGATTGTGGGTTCAAGTCTTGCTTTTCCACTCCCTAGCCTTATAACTTTGGGCAGATCTCTTAATGTCATTGAGCTGCAGTTTCCTCTTCTGTAAAATAAGTTAAAAATAAAGCCTGCCCTTCCTGCCTAACAGGGTTATCATGAGGATTATATGAGATAATGGATGATAATGCTCCCTAATCTGTAAAGCCTTCTGCAAACATTTGCTGTCATCACCAATGGGATTGTTGGTAGGGCCGAGATGCCAGTGGAAGTGAAAACCCATCTTTACCCAGTGGTGAGGGTGACACAGCATTTAATCAGCTATGTGGAACAGGCCCTTTCCCATCTTAACCAGTCCTGGGACAGCTAGGCAGATGCTATCATTAGACGTGGTTCTTCTGGAATGTGTAACATGGGGACAATGGACAGAGTGATGCCCGCTGCTAAACCGCTGTTGTGTAAAGCTGCTGGTAGTCGGGATTGGTTGCTAGAGGGAAACCAGAAAGGCTGTGAGTTTGAGAAGCAGATGAGATGCTGGAATGTGGCTATGTTAACTCCTTGTTAAATGAACTTTTCATTTATTAATGACAACCACCATAACCTTAGCTTGTATAACACATTCAAGAAAACATAATGCGTTCACATTCACTGAAAGGATTTCTCCAAAGCAAACCATTGTCATAGGTGGGGCAGTGTGGCATCCATTCTGGAATCTGACCTATCTGGCTTCTAATTTGAACCCTTTGGGCCCCTCACTGGCTTTGAATGTTTGCAACAAGCTAATTTAGCCCTCCGAGCCTTAGTTTCCTCATCTGTAGAATGGGAATGATAGTGCCTACCACAGAGCTGTTGCAAGGATTTAAAAGAGTGAACGTATGTAAATTGCTTAGCACATTGCCCTGCACATAAATGCTCAGTAAATGTTAGCTGTAATATTAATAGTCACTTTGGGCATATACAATATAATACTATTGTCAGTATTACGGTTAACTCAGAGGTTCTAACTGTGTGTTTTGAATGACTCTCAGGCTTCCTGACCATGTCACCTTTGAGGAGGGGGCCCTGATTGAGCCGCTTTCTGTGGGGATCCATGCCTGCAGGCGAGCTGGAGTTGCCCTGGGGAACAAGGTCCTTGTGTGCGGAGCTGGTAAGAAACAGACAACATCCTGGTTGTGGGGTCTTTGGGAATATGGGGGCCCCTCTGCCCATCTCATTCCCCCCTCCCTGGGCTAGGGTTGCTTCTAGAATCCTTCTGGGTACAGGAGGATTACAATGTCCCATTCCCTGAGTAACCAGCACTTAGCTAAATACACGAATATCTGCAGACATGATGGTGACTAACATTACATTTCCTAAGCAGCATAACCCTTTTGTTCATTTAAAGAATGAATATTGTGATTTTTTCTTGTCAACCCTTGACAGGAAACTAGGGAAATATGTTTGATAGTAAAGGGAAGGGCAGCTTCTTGGAGCTTTGCTATCATACCAAAGAAGCAAATGGTCTAGTCCATCCATGATGAGGTACACCCTGCTCCTGGCCAGTGGGAGGTGTGCGGTCCAGACCACCGAGAGCCGTCACTCTGCCTGCAGCAGGGTTGGGGCTGGCTGCCTTCTCTGCCTACTTCCAGCCACCTGGAACGAGCCCTAGTAGCCCCAGACCGAATCATTCTAGGCTTCGAACTGCTGGTGACCCAGACAGTAGCTCACACGCCCTGTGGATGTGATCTGTGTTCCTATGCGCGTTTGTGAGTGATTTTCTTTGGCAAGTAAATGATCCCAGGGCTTCCTGAGCCCTGGATGTGGAGTAGACTTGCCTCAATGAGCCAGCGGACTGCAGGACTCAGGTGACAGATACTTCTAAAAATATGCCCAGGTAGTACCTTTTTGCCATAGAAAAGGAAAATAAGCCATACATACCACACACATGCATGTGTGTGCATGCACACACACACACACACGCACACACATCGCCCATTAGTCTGAGAAAACTGTTAATATTTTAATATCTTGGTTCAGAGCCAGGTGCAGTGGCTCACACCTATAATCCCAGCACTCTGGGGAGGCAGAGGCGGAAGGATTGCTTGAGTCCAGGGGTTTAAGACCAACCTGGACAACATAGTGAGACTCCGTCTCTATAAAGCATAAAAAAAATTAGCCGGATGTTGTGGCACGTGCCTGTAGTCCCAGCTACTTGGGAGGCTGAGGCAGGAGGATCGCTTGAGCCCAGGAGTTTGAAGTTGCAGGGAGCTGTGATTATGTCACTGCACTCTAGCCCAGGCAACAGAGCCAGACCTTGTCTCAAAAAAAAAAAAATTGGTATAGAATCCTTTAGTATTTTTTTTTTATGAGGCCATGATAAATATGCTTCCTTTTACCTACTCTTTAAAAAAGATCAATATACTGTGAAAATTTCTTCATGCCAATAGATAAAAGAGTTATGGCATAATTTTTAATAACTGTATAGTATCCCACTGTAGTTTGTTCAACTAATCACCATTTTTGGACATTTGAAGTATTATTTCCAGTGTGTTGTTTTCTGGGGGAACTTACAAAAATTGTTTTCAAGGGGTATGTACAAAAAGCAAATCCCTAAATATATTCTGCATTGGTTCATTCTGTGGTCTGGGTTTTATGTTAGGACCATAGTGTCACCTAGCACATGGATGCTGTGGGGAAGCAGCTGGTCTCAGGCTAATTCTTGGACACCTGGGTATCCTGGAGCTGCCTGAGCAGCTGGGTCAACCCAAGGGGCCAGCTCCCTTAAGGACACCCTCCAGGGTGATCCTCAGAGGGCACCCAGGAAGGATATGTCCCTCCTTAGGCAGGTGTGACAGGTTCTCACTAAGGTGGGGTTCAAAGAGAAAACAGGAAAATGAGGCCAGACCCTCTGAGGCTTCTTAGTCTCTGAATAAGTATGTTTCCTCGAATCCTCTGGTTCTTTGAGATTATCTCCAAGCAGTGCCCAAGAGTAAGTGGAAAATTTCTAGCTCTGAGATTTGAGAGGATTAAATAATACCCAGCAGTAGGAGCAAACGATACAGTTCCTGTCTGCATCCTGGACAAGAGGGAGAGCCGATGATTAAGATTTCACAAACATGTCCCATTTTCTGCTTTCTTTAGGGCCAATTGGGCTGGTCAGTTTGCTTGTGGCCAAAGCAATGGGAGCAGCTCAAATAGTGGTGATTGGTAAGAAGGTTTTCTTCTTTTTAAATCTCCTTTCTGGGGGAAACAGCGGGACCTACAGTTTGGGTCAGGGGCATGAGGTACTGGATTTCTAAAGGGGCTCCTCCTCCTCCCTCTTGGGTCCCAGGATTGGAAAGCCCACCTGGGGATGACCAACTCAGGGCTCAGGATGAGGGTCTTTTGTGACGGGCAGGGCTGGCTGCTATGGAGAAGAGGCTGTGGCTCTTTTTGGGTGGTCCTCCGGTGCCCATATTGCCCCCTGGTCCTAAGAGGGGGCTCAGCCCTTGTGGAGGTGGTGGTGGGTGTGATATGGATGAAGGCGGGGTGTTGTGTGGTATGGGTGGGAGACATGAAAGGGATGTGAGAGTGTACGTGTCAGGAGAGCTTGTCTGTGAGAAGTGGGAGGTAATAGTGTCGTGTGGTTTGTGTGTTTTGTGAGGGGTTGTTACCTGTGAGCATGTGTGTGTGTGTGTATGTGTGTGTGTTTGCAGCTGTCTGGTATGTATGGCAGTATGTGAGGGTGTGAGCACATGCATGTTGGACTCACCAACACCACTCACCACACCAGAGCTTTGTTGCCATTAGATCTTGCCACCCCCATTTTATTTTCTTCCTAATCTGTCATCGGTTTCTTGATTTGAAAGAAACTTCTTTCACCTTTAGATCTGTCTGCTTCTCGATTGTCCAAAGCCAAGGAAGTCGGGGCTGATTTAGTCCTCCAGGTCTCCAAGGAGAGCCCTCAGGAGGTCGCCAGTAAAGTGGAAGGTCTGCTGGGGTGCAAGCCGGAAATCACCATTGAGTGCACCGGGGCGGAATCCTGCATCCAGGCGGGCATCTACGTGAGTGGGATGAGGACAGCTTTGGGGAACCGGAGGAGGGGAGTGGGCAGGGCAGAAGTAAGGAGTTCCGCAATCAAGACTCTCCACTGCCTGCTGTGCACCCCGGAGCAGAATTGATTCTTCTCTTGGCGCCCTATTTTCTTACATCTTGTGTACCTCACATCCTCATTGGGTTATCTTGATGTTCAAGGAAGATAACAAATATACATGGGCCTTGAAAAATGCTAAGTGGCCCACACCTTTGGGATGGGATTGCTTTCATGATTGTATCTGCCATCATAAAAGTGTAGTGCTTTTGGTAAGACAACAGGAAGAAGTGGAAACCACGCCTCCCTTGAATGTGGGAAATCCCCTCTTGTTTTATTAGGGAAAACTGCAGTCTTTGAGTCATGATGCAAAATGACAGCTATCGATTCAGTTAGTCTCAAAGGCGAGGTGATTTTTCAGGGTCAAGGCTGGCTACTGCTGTGCTCCCTCCCATAGCTTGGGGTAGGGCTACCAGTGCCGGATTTGCTCCCCAGCTGCCCACCGGCAATTTATGGGAAGTTGGCAGGGAGTTGCGGGTGGGAGGAGGGAATGTCATTCACAGGTCAAAGTATGAGGAAAAGAGGGGAAAAAGAATAACTTCTAGGTTCTGAGCCCTACTGTATGCCAGGTGCTCTGCTGGGCACTATGTAAACATGATGCCTAATCTGCACAATAGCTCTGAAAATCAGTTATCATTTTATACCAGAAGAGTTGTGGTTTGCTTGAGGCAAGTCACCATGACCTTAACCTCTGCCTCAAGCAAACCACCATAAGTTGAGTTGGGCTCAAGCCCAGCCCTGCCTGGCCCCAGGGCCTGAGCTTCCCCAGCTGTCTGCTTAGGAGTTGAGCCCCAGCCACAACTGTGCAAGGGTGGGAAGGGCTGGGCAGGGCGGAGTAGCAGGCAGCTGCCACCATAGGGGACTCCCACCCCTGCCTCCCAGGCAGCATCCCACAGCAGCATGGGCTTCCTCCTTCCTTCTGAGTCACAGATGGCTCATGCTCGAGGACACTCTGCAGCACTCAAGGCCATCCGGGCACGATAGCCCTCGAGCTGTGTGGCACGCCCTCAGGCCTGGCACCCTCAGAGCTGCCTGGCCTCCTCCTACCAAGGTATCCAGTGGCACTAGGGGCTGAGGAAGTGGTAGACATTGGGGAGCAGGTGACACTTTGGCTCTGCCCTGAGTTTCAGCTGGAGTCACAGACAGTGGCCACCATGTGGGAAGGGGCAAGGAGAACCCCAAACTGAGAGAGGGATGGTGGGTCTGTGTGTGATCCATTTACCCATGGCACGTCATGGGCACCTGCAGTGTGCCAGGCTCTGTACTGGGCGCTGTGAGGGCAGTGGCAACGAGAGAGGTGTGCCTGCTTTCTTCAAGTTGTTGGTTGGTAGGTCAGTGACCTCCATTCCACAGAGAGGCAGTATTAGCCGAAGGACTTAAAGGACATAGCTGTCCTTCCTCTTCTGCCCTTCCCTTCGAGCATTTGGAACAGCTGGCATCTCCAGCCGTTGACGACGGGGGCCTGGTTGCCAGGCTACCTGAGGTGGGTGTGGAGGTGAATGTGACCCAAGGGCCTCACTGGGCCCGAAGCAGTGTCTCTTCTGACGTGGGGAGTGGAGCTATCATGCATGACAGGTGCTGTAGAATGCTACAAGCCACCAATGGGCAGGTCAGGCGGCAGCACCAAATATGGGCATATTTGAGCATCACCTTCCGGCCAGGTCATGACAGGATAGTGTTTGCAAGATGTGGCAGATGCCTTGGGCTCAAATTGATGTCGTCTCCTTGGTGCGGAGGCCACGCCCACAGGATGATGGCCAGGTAGCCTGAGCATTCCATGGCCTGTGGTCAGCAAACTGCTGGCCTCCTGGCAACTTGGGATGGCCAGTTGGTGGTGTTCCTCCTCATCCCCAGGTAGAGAGAGAGTGCGGGTAGGAAAATGGTTCTCCTAGAAAACTGGCAGCAAGGGCAAGTCCTGGGCACCACAGGTCAAAAGGAGCAATGCCGGGAGTCCCCCACACTGCCCACGCCCCAAGTTTTGCCTCTTTGCCTTGCACTGCAGGGCTCTCCCCACAGCGTATGCTTCCTCTCAGAGAGGGGTCTGTCACGGGTGCCTTTTCACAGCTCCACCATTTAGCTCTTGGAATGGTCCCCATAAGTGCTTTGCTGCTGCTGCTGACCATGCTGAAAACAGCATGGACGGATTGCCCATTTTTCTGTCTCACGGCATCGAGCGCAGTGATACCCAGAAAGCTCTCGAGCAGGGACAACATTCACATGGCACTATATGGAAATCATAGGAGAAATTTCACTGCCACCCCTCAGGGAACCGACAAGGCAGATAAACATTCCAGGAAGACAAAAATCCATTATGATTGGGATGAACATCTGTGGAACAAAAATATTTCTAGCTGCCAACCTGCTCGTATAAAGCCATTTTTAAACCACAGACTTCCAGTAGCCCTCCCCACTTGTAGGGCGCATGCTAGTTTTCTCCCACGGTGAGCTAAGAGGGTGGCTCCTCAGAGGTGGGTGAAAGTCCTGCCTTGCGGAGCCACGCTCTTGGGGAGGAGCAGGTGCTGAGATGTGGAAGTGGCTGAAGCCAGTATCTGGTACTGAATTTATAAAGCTTTGGAAGATGCCCCCACTGTGCCTGGCTCTCCATTGGCCAAGTGTGTTATTTCAGGATCTTTAAAGAAAGTAATTGTTCACTCTGCTGCTCTGGTGGGTTTGGTTGACCTGCTGATGTGCTCAGCGGTACAGCAAGAATCCTATTCTCTGGAGTTTTGGATACCCAACAGATGCAACTAGAAGATATCCGTGTGACAACTGTGTGCTATCGTAAGTGAGAAGTCTGTATTTTCTTATGTTTTGAGTTTTCTTGTTCTGACCTCTTCAGGCCACTTGTTCCGGTGGGACCCTGGTGCTCGTGGGGTTGGGCTCTGAGATGAACACTGTACCCCTTTTGAACGCAGCCGTCCGGGAGGTGGATATCAAGGGCGTGTTCCGATACTGCAACACGTGAGTATGCTGCTGTGGGTGAGCCCACGTGGCCAGCCTCCAGCCAGACCAGGGCAGGCCCCACACTGCCTCTGGGACCAAGAGTCTCTGCCTGTTTATTCATGAGGGTCACTCCTTGGCCACACTGACAGTCATTTGATATGATAGGGATCCAAAGAGAGAACATTCACTCCTGGTTAAAGAAAGAGAGGGACACAAGGAGAGAGGGAGGGAGGGAGATTTTGAAGCACACTCTTATTGAGTGTCCGCCACTCATCGCCCAGGCCCTTTCTTTTCCATTTCCTTAAGTGGCCAGGTCTCCATTTTCCCCCTTTAAAGTGAAGAAGGAAAGGAGGACAAAAGCAAGAAATGAAGCCTTGTGGACCCCATTTCTGAGCCCCAGGGCCCACCCAGGGGAGCCAGGGGGTTTGAATTCACCCCACCCATGTTCTACAGCTCTATCCTCTCCCCTGCTGGGGCCCTCTGTCCGGGACATCCCTCCTAGCAGTGTCCCTTACTCCCAGCGTTAGAGTTTGCATCTCCTTGCCCTCAGCAGAGCACCAGTTTTCCAGCAAACCCTGCCAGGCAGAGCTGCTAATGGGTATGACTAGATTATCCTGCACCACCTTCCTGTAGCTTATCTGCCTTTTCTCAGTGGCCTCCTTAATATGCCTTCATGCCAAAGAAATCATAGGCTCCATGGCAAACGTGGCGGGGTAAAGGGTGGGAGTGATGGAAACTGGCTCTGTACCCCTGCAAGCCGTGAGGTCCCTTCCTCCACTGTTGGTCTGTAAAATTGGCCTTGCAGAACCACAGTGCCATAAATAAATATGGCCAAGCTGATCTTGTGCCTGGTAGTTTCGGGGAACCTGGCTTTGTCATCTCGAAGGCTGAATCTGTAATGTTTGTGATCTTTTCCAGGTGGCCAGTGGCGATTTCGATGCTGGCGTCCAAGACTGTGAATGTAAAGCCCTTAGTCACCCATAGGTTTCCTCTGGAGAAAGCTCTGGAGGCTTTTGAAACATCCAAGAAGGGATTGGGGGTGAAAGTCATGATCAAGTGTGACCCCAATGACCAGAATCCCTGATGTTAATTGGACTCTGCCCTGATCCCCCTCTCAGCACCTCAGGGCCAACAGGCTGTGCAGGGGTAGGTGTGGGTTTTGATGCGGAAGCTTCTTTTGAATGGTTAGAATAATTAATAATTAATAATTATAATGCTTTGTAAACAGAAGGCCTTATCCAGAGGAGTTAGTGTTCCTTAAATACACAAGTAGGGATAGTTTTGGGGAACTTGTAGCCTGAATGACCTGTTCATGCTGAGGAAAGGTCAGCAAATAGAGCAGTGTCTGGCAGGCAGGTGCTGGGAAATGCCCTCGTTCCTGGAGTGCCTTCCTTGAGTAACAGGAGAAATCGGTCTTTTTGGTTCCTGGTTCCACCACGACTGGCCAGGAGGCACCTGGAGGCTGAGTTATGAAGAGACAACTTTGTCAAGGCTTAACTGGCCCAGAAACTGATTTTCATAAAAATCTGCCACTCTGTGTCTGCGATGAGGGATTGTCAGCAGTTTTAGTTCAGAGCGCAATGTTTCTGGAGATAAGTGCTGTTTGGTTTGATGATAAAAGGAGAATAAGAGAAGGGACTAACTTTCCTGGGTCCAGGATAATTTTAAAAACAATGAAATGAATAGAACCAAAATTTCACATGAGATCAAATCAGCTTGTATTCCCCAAATGTGGAAACAATGAGCGGAATTCTCAACACTTCTTAAAGATCACCTCTTCAGCTGCTGAGAACTGTTATTTCATTTGCCAGGTGAAGAGCCACCTGCCCACCCAACACCCCCACCCCTACCTTTAGGCACCTTCCTTTGTCACTGGGTGGCCAGGAATCTCCTAGCTGAGGACATTTACGGGAAGACCTTAAATAGTGCCTCTGACTAGCCCAGGAGGATTTGGTCAGCTCATAAACTTCCCCACCCCACAGAAATAGCATCCCCTTGTAGGCTCACACTCTCTGATGATTATTAGACAGTTCCATTTAATTCTGATTATTAGAAACAGAAAATCTTTCCCCCTTTCATAGCCAGTTAAAAGCTCTCAGTATCTTTCTATTGTTGGAATGATATCTCTGAACTTGTCTTATTTTAATTGTTGGGGTCTTCTATGTAAAATTTCGAGCCAAATTACATCATGCCCACTTGTGACTTTGAGATTATTAATCAAGAATGAAGATATAGCAGCCGTGACATAACTTGGGCTGTAGCCCTTAATCCCTCACTTCAGCTGCCGGTGGAGGGTGAGTTTAAAGAGGTTCTGGTTTTCTTGTAACTGGATAAGACCTGTGCCTGGAATTTATCAAACTGCTTTGGGTAATAAATTCTGTCGGTGGTGTCTGACTGCTGCCGTTTATTCCCCTATGTAAGGAAGAAAGGACCTACATTACCTGTTTCACAAAAATCCTGATCCCAGGATTTTTGAAGGTGACACATTTTCTGCACCAAATATAATTTCATTGACTATTGGAAATTTACATGAATCATCACTAATCCTCATAGCAAACCAAATATATGATTATTTTGCAGATAAGGAAAATGTAAGTGCTGGAAGAGAACTTAAGACTGTCTAGCGCAAACAACTCTTCAATTAACAAGGGAGGAAACCAAGACTCAGATTGGGGAAGTGACTTGGCAAATCACACAGTAAATTAGTGGCTGGCTCAGAATTAGGTAGAACCCAGGAATCCTGGTATCGGATCCTTTACAACATGCTGCCTCTCACAGGCCTGATGAGTCCAGACAGAGGACAAAGTCTGCTCTCCACCCCACCACCCTCACCAAGCAGCTCCTCCTGGCTGGAAGGTGCACTGGGTGGTCTCGGCAGGAGCACCATCCACACACCTGTACCCATGTACCTGCTTTCAGGTGCCCAGGGAAGGAGTACAGTGTCTGAGCCAGTAGAAGAGAGGGAAGGGGCAGTGGCGGCACCAGGGACCATCTCATGTCTTGGAGGCACTTCAGTGGGCATTGAGCTCACCAAGCCACTTCACTGCTGCCCCTTCTCCATTGTACTCCTCCCTGAGCCCTCGGAATAATTCAGTGTGTAGAGGGGGACGAGGATGGTGGAGACCTGCTTGTCACCCAGGGACAGCCTTGACCAGAACTTGCCACCTGTAGCCAGTCCCAGCCTTGGTCCTAGCTATCTGAGCAGGGCTAGATGGGCATTGCTTCCCTGTCATTTGGCCTCTGAGCCCTGAGCCTAGGCTGACATCATGAACAGAGGATAGTTCTGGGGAAAAGCAAATATCGAATACACGCCCTATCTGCCTCCGCCTCTCCTGACCTCTTGCTCCACCAACTCCCTGATAAGTCTCCTTTGCACAAAATAGGAAACAGAAGAGAAAAGGCAGAACTGTGCTTGGCAAGGGAGTCTGGGAGGAGAAGATGGTCAGAGAACCAGGGATTGAATCCAGAAGTGACTTCACACCAGCATCTGCTGTGGCCAAAGGTGGACCACAAGAGGAAATCACAGGATCCAATGTGTCTCCTTTGTCCTTTGGGGTGCATGGGGCAGCCTTCCCCTGCTACCCTCCAGGTTTCCTACAGGGTCTTTCCCAGCTCTCCAACCTTACACCTTCTCCCTAGTGCTGGGTGGGTCCCTCAGTGTTGACTAAAAGTGAACCAGGTGCCAGGAACTGGTGACAGAGCACACAGGCAGCCCAGCCTCTCAAGGTTGGGGAGCTGTGGGGAATTCATATTCTTGGTTCCGGGACTGATTTGTTGAGTCAATCAATATTGATTGAGCTCCTAGTGGAGGTGGTGGGGTGGTAGGAGTGAATTCCTGGGCTTCCTGCAGCCCCTTCCATGCATTTCTACACATAGAAAACATGTGCGTGTATTTATAAACATAAATGGGAATGTACTTCACCTGCTTTTTTTCATGTTCACTCATAACAGATAAGGACTCTTTTTAAAAAATCACAAGTATTAAATAATTCCCATTATTATACCCAACAAAACTAATAATTCCTCATATCATCTGACACCTAACCAATCTGTGTTGAATTTTCTTTATCTTTAAAAAAAAATAAGTTTACTTTTTTACCCCCAGTTTGCTGGAATCAGGATCTAAACACGTGGCATGTGGTTGATATGTCTCCTACGCCTCTTTAAATCTATTATAGGTCCCTCCATTTTGGTTTAAGTGCCTTTATTATGTTGAAGAAATTGTGTCCTTTGTCTTCTAGATACTGTTTTGTAATCCTGCTTGTTTTCATTTAATAAGTGGCTAAATTTCTTTCTGTGTCAATGATTATACACATCATTATTTTAAAACACCCTATCCCATTGTATAGATAGGATATACTATCATTTATAAAGCAAATCATAATATTTTGGATATTTGGGTAATTTACAGGGTTTTGCTCTTATAATGAAGTTGCGATGACTACCCTTGCACATACATTTTTTTGTGCCCTGACTTATTTCCCGAAGTTGTGTTTTAGAATAAAAATAACTGGGTTAAAGGTTATACACATTTTAAGGGTGACTGGTGAGACAAATATTGATATTAAGAAAATCTATTACTAAGAAAATCTCCAGGAGTGCCCGAGGCCACGTATGACGGGGGAGGATTCTGGGGCCAGGGGGGTTCTCAGCAGCTGGTGAGGATGAGGCAAGGAAGCCATTGTCTCTCTGGGAAAGCAGGTCACAAATTTTCCAGGCCTCAGTTTCCTTGTTAGTAAAATTGGTGGTCCCTTTCAGCTCTGGGACTACTTCCAGGGCATGACAAAAAAACACCCCTATAAACAGCTGGCAGGGACTTACTTCCTAGGGCACTGTGGCCCAGCTCCTGTGAAGCAGTGGGCTCTCATTGATGGACTTGTGCTGGACGCCTCCCTGCACTTCAGTACCAGGGGACACTGAGTACTCTCCACCAAACTTTAGTAAGCCACCAGGAAGAAGTAAGGATGGTGTGTGTGGAATGTGCCCTTTTGGCTCTGGCCTCTGTTAAATAGGTGCAAATCCATGTGACATAGAATGAATTGGATCAGATACTGTCTTAGTCCATTTTGTGTTGCTATTACAGAATACCTGAGACTGAGCGACTTATAAGAAAAGAGGTTTATTTAGCTCACAGTTCTGCGGACTAGAAAGTTCTAGGGCATGGTCCTGGCTTCTAGTGAGGGCTTTTGTGCTGCACCATAACATGGCAGAGATCACAGGGGAAGCAGCTATGTGCAAAGGAGTAAAATTCAAGAGACGTCCTGGGTTTATAACAACACACTCTTGTGGAATTGATCCATTCCCAAGAACAATCTAGTCTCATCAGAGCAAGAACTCACACTGCTGTGAGGATGACACCAAGCCATTCATGAGGGATCCGTCCTCATGACCCAAAGGCCTCCCATTAGGCCCCACTCCCAACATTGCCACACTGGGGATCAAATATCAACATGAGATGTGGTGGGGATAAACTCAAGCCATAGCAGGTATTAATATGCAAATCTTGGATTCTCAGACCCCAAGAGACAAGACAATTATAGGACCCTTGGCAATTTATAGGACCCTTAAGGAATTTTGTCTTCTGAGCAATTCAAATGCAATTGTCATGTTGCTATTTTATTGTCTTGCCACATACATATATTTACTGCTGTGCTTATATAGCCTAATAATGCTGTATATATTATACATATATACACTTTTTTTGGTGGTGGAGGGGCAGGTCTCACTCTGTTGCTCAGGCTGGAATGCAGTGACCCATAGTTCACTGTAGCCTCAACTTCCTGGGCTATGTTGCCGAGGCTGGTCTCGAACTCCTGGGCTCAAGCTATCCTCCAGCCTGGGCCTCCCAAAGTGCTGGGATTACAGGGGTGAGCCACTGTGACTGGCCCTATACTGTATAGATCTTTGAGTGTGCTTGCATATTTGTACCATCTGCTTGGTGATGGTATGGGGCTGTCAGCATATATCATTCCCATATAATAGTTCCCAGGAACTTCTGTTATCAAAAAACTGTTATCAGTAAGTAGAAGGAGGATAACACATGATCTGAGGGAGAGTGAATGAGGAAAAGGCTGAGGCAAGAAACTAGTAATCTAAGGCAGAGTAAAGAAAGTGACTCAGCCGTGGCCTCTGGGACGGGGGCTGCTTGTTCTGAGAAGCAGCGAGGCAGGTGTTCAACACAGCACAAGCACAGACGGGCTCTCTGGGAGCTCTCCCTGCCAACCCCAACTTGGCTTCTCCTGTACCACACACTACATGCCCACACCTCGCTGCACTCCCAGCAAAACTAGGACCTGGTAGCTCCGCCTTGGGTGGTGCAAAGGCAACATATATAACCAAAGCGTTTGTACCACCGTAATATTCTGAAATTAAAAAAATTAACAACAACAACAAAAAACAACCCTAGGACCTGAAGAAGGCCCTTACTCTGGCCATGCTGCTTTCTCCCAGAACGGGGCTCCCGAGGGAGTGATGTTTCCAAGGGGAAGATGGATGTTGCTGGGGTGGTTGGCTGGGGAAGTTTCTGCCATCAATTTGTGTCTTGCCACGGCCGGGGGCTGACTGACTGGAGGAAAAGCTCGACTGCATGTGGAAAAGGCGCGGTAAAGGAGGCAGCAGTGGGATGTTGGGTGTCCTGGGCTCTCCATAGTAAGAAAGAGGTGGGTCCACATCAGGCTACGCCACTTCACTATAACCTTGAGCAACTCGCTTGACTCCTTCAAGCCCCAGACTCCTTATGCTTTACATGGGAAAAATAATGCCTACCTCTGGGTTGTCATAGGGACAGAATGAAAGAATTTTGAAGTTCTTAGTATGGCAAATGGCACTCTGAGTGTGCTTATTTATTTATTTATTTATTTATTTTGCGACAGAGTCTCACTGTGTTGCCCGGGCTACAGTGCCGTAGTGTCAGCCTAGCTCACAGCAACCTCAAACTCCTGGGCTCAAGCGATCCTTCTGCCTCAGCCTCCCGAGTAGCTGGGACTATAGGCACGCGCCACCATGCCCGGCTAATTTTTTCTATTTTTAGTTGTTTGGCTAATTTTCTTTCTATTTATTAGTAGAGATGGGGGTTTCGCTCTTGCTCAGGCCGGTCTTGAACTCCTGACCTTGAGCAATCATCCCACCTCGACCTCCCAGAGTGCTAGGATTATAGGCGTGAGCCACCGCACCCAGCCTGAGTGTGCTTATTAGGTGCTCGTGCCCTGCCATTCCCTCACCAGACCTTATATTTCTGCCTGTTAAGTAAGTCGGATAGATGATCCCTAAGACTTTTCCATCTTTGAGTGACGAGTCTACAAAGGTGCTTGAAAGTATGTGGGAAGTTGCCAGGGTGGCAGAAAAGGCCTCAGCCTGGGCATGACTCAATAGCCCAGCTCTTCCATAAACCCCACCAAGGCAAGAGAGATGGCACCAGACCTGGAGGCCAGGCAGAGAGGAGGAAAGGAGCCAGGTAACCGTGCTCAGGAGCTGCCTCTTACCTGCCTGCTTTGCTCTGCCCCCTGTGGCCACCCAGAGGAGCCCCTGGACCTAGGAGCCCTGGTGGTTGGTACCCACTGGACAGGAACTCCCAGAAGCCATGGCCAAGCCTCACACCTGCATTATGGAGATATCCCTCACTGGCTGGCACAGTGCCAGGCACACATAGAAGGAGCTCTGGAAATGTCCGTAGCCCGATAAACAACCGGACCTCACTCTCAGCCAAACCGTTCCCAACCTGCCCATCAGCCTGAGCTAACCCCAGAGGGGCTGGGAGTCCTCAGGGAGCTGTCTCAATACTGTTGACTTACTGTATGGAAGGTGAAGGCAAGCCTCAAGAACCAGGAAGGGCATGTCCAGAGACTGCAGCAAGAGGAGGGGGCACCTGGGCCTAGAGCCCCCACCCCAGAAGCCCATCAGTGACGGCCCAGGGCCAAATGAGATGGGGAAACCGAGCTGGATCCCCCTGAAGAGCAAGGAGTGGGGCCAGCTGCTCCCCCAACACCTCTCTGGCTTGTGAGGCGAATTGTGGGGGGCCCTGGGATGTGGTAAGAATAATGCCAGGCCAGGCAGAGCTCTGAATTCTGGGCCAGGGCCCCCCCCCCATTAGTTTCAGGAGAGCTATTTAATTTGTGTGTGTTCTTCAGCATCTGCAATGGGAGTCAGTAAAACCTTTCTCAGAATTGTTGTTGTCTGTCTACACAGTAGAATACCAAGCTTCTGTGGGACAGAATGAGGCAACAGTCATAACAGCTAACCCCAAGTGCCTACTATGGGCCAGAAACGCGAGAATGTAGACATCTTACCTCATTTCACCCTCCCAGTAACCCTGTGAGAGTAATATCATTCCTCCTATTTTTTTTTTTTTTTTTTGAGACAGAGTCTCACTCTGTTGCCTGGGCTAGAGTGCCGTGGCATCAGCCTAGCTCACAGCAACCTCAAACTCCTGGGCTCAAGCGACCCTACTGCCTCAGCCTCCCAAGTAGCTGGGACTATAGGCATGTGACACCATGCCCGGCTAATTTTTTCTATATATTTTTAGTTGGCCAATTAATTTCTTTCTATTTTTAGTAGAGATGGGGTCTTGCTCTTGCTCAGGCTGGTTTCGAACTCCTGACCTTGAGAAATCCACCTGCCTTGGCCTCCCAGAGTGCTAGGATTACAGGCATGAGCCACCGCACCTGGCCTATTGCTCCTATTTTAAGGCTGAGAAAACTGAGGTACAAAGGGATTAAAACTGTGCCCCAGATGCCACACCCCACAACATACATATGTTTGAAAATGTGTGGAAGATCATGTCTAGAAGGATGGACACCAAAGTGTTAACGGTGGTTGACTCTGGAGGAAAGGGTTTGGTGGTTTCATGTTATTTGAGGGAAGGGAAACAAGAGGACTTTCATTTTTTACAATATAAATTTCTCTATAATTCAAAACTATTTTTTTACCATGATCATGTATCACTTTTATAAGTTAAGAAAATGAATAAGGAAGTCACAACTCGCTGTGGCTTTCAGGCTCAAATGCAGAAGACTGTCAGTGGTGACACCGGCTCCCAAGGCAGCAGAGGACACTTTTCTTTCCCAGAATGACTTTGGGTGTAGCCACTTCCCAAGAACAGTGGAAGGGAGGGACCCACCCGCTCACAATTACAGCAGCTGGACAGGGCGCTCTGTTAGATCATGGACCTCACAGGTCCCTTGTGAGGCCACAAGGACCGTGGGGGGACAGTAAAACAGACCCTGCAAAACCACTGGTTCTGGGAAGTCAGCTGCATCCTCTCACTGGCTCTCGGCCTTTTTACCTAGTCCTCCACTTTACCTGATGACCAGCAGGTAAACTATTAACACCCACAGCAAGGCAGACCTTGGCACCTCCCTCGAGGTTAGTGTGTCTGCATTGTGGACCTTAGCCGTGTTTTGTGGACTCTGTGTCAGTGAGTTTTGTTTCTGAATCAAGCCAGAGGAATTCAGCTGGTACTTGTTTAAGGCTGTTATTACGATGTCTGCAGCTCCACCATCTCTTGGACTGGCTTTTATTACTTCCTTATTTTGCCTTCTTTCCCCCGTATGTGATTTCTGTAGAGGACTTTCTTTTCTGGGTCCCTTTAAATTAGGTCAGAAGAAAACATTACCTCATATTTCTAGTTTATATTTCTTATTGATTTTTTTTCTTTGTAGTGTTTAAACTGGTTTTTACCATAAGAAGGTTTACCAATATCTTTCATCATTCCTGCTATGAATTTCTACTCACAGTTATCTTTGAATCGTGTTTTAGGGAAATGTGGATTTAAGTGTTTCCTCCTCCAGCCTTACTCACCCTTTGGTGTTAACCCATCTAACGACCTGTGGGCGCCCGCTGTTTGCTCCTGTAGTAGTTGGCACAGGCTTGCATCCCATCTGCCATTTGATTCAACCTCACGCCATGAGACAAGTCCTCAGCTAGTCTTTCCAATCACTTCTCTGTGTTCTCGTTCCCACTTTTCCTAATGATGATTCCTGCACCTGCGGACTTTTGTGGATGAATTCTTTCAAGGCTTCCATTTCTTCAGATATTCTTCCAAAGGGGAAAAATCAACGCAGGTACTTACCTTATGTTGCTCATTTCTTTTCCTTCAGGTTATGGGCTTTTCTTTCACACTACTCTCTTCTCCAAGGCTTGAGAAGTGATGTCCAAAGACATTTTATTCTAGCCGTTTAAAAGGTCACGTTCCAGCCCCTGTCACTGCTCACTAAGTACTATACTCACATTTATATGGTACTATTTGATCTCACCTCTGAATTCACAGAGTTGGCAAGTGGGTGTGGAGAGAAGTGTCATGAAGGATCATGCTGGTCCCTGAGCTTTACAAACATCATATCATTTTACCCTCACATTTGGCAGGAAATTGAGGCTCGGAGCAGTAATGGAACCTAAATAAAGATAACTGGCATATCAGGATCTGAGCTCCACGATGGTGGCTCCAAAGGCCATTCCCTCAACTACGATGACACTGTGTTTTCTTCATGATCTTCGGCATCACTCTGTTGCCCTTGTACCTTGTCATGCTCTTTGTGTAGTTGCTGGACCCATCAGGGATATTTTTTCTTTTTACATTATGATCAACTTTTTGTTTAATTTGGCTCTATTGAGATCTTCTATGCTAGTATTCTTGGCATTGACAATTATTTGCTCTTCTCTCTAATGGAGTTTTAACTCAGCTGAAAAATAAAACATCCCTACCTTACCTCAACCGCATTTTCCTAGAGGCCTCCGTGGTTAACAGTCTGGAGTATATCCTTGCAACTATATACACCAAACACTGTGAGTGTATACACACACACACAAACACAATACACACACATACATACATACACATAGATTTAATTTTATAAAAATGGGATCATATCCTAGTTACACAGTCAGCCCTCTATGTCTGGATTCAAGCAACTGAGGATTGAAAATAGTCAGGAAAAAAAAATTCCACAAAGTTCCAAAAAGCAAAGCTAGAATTTGCCATGCACCAAGTACTACATTGAATCCATGCAAATGAAGTGATGCGTAAGCATTCTATTAAGTATTATAAGTAATCTACAGATAATGTAACGTACACTGGAGGATGTGGCAGGTTATATGCAAATACTATGCCATTTTATATCAGGGACTTGAGCATTCACAGATTTTAGCATCCTTGGGGAGTCCTGGAACAAATCCCCTATGGATACTGAGGGATGACTATATATATTTCCATGTCAGTGCATGTACATCACATTTATTGTTTTTAATGGTGACATAGTATTATAACATCCACTAAATGGATGTATATAATATCCACTGCGCATATCATCCATTGTATGGATGCACCATATATCATCATATATCATTTATCATTCTCCTGTTATTGTTTAGGTTTCTTCCAATATTTTGGAAGAATTCATTGTATTTATTAATATAAATATAAGATTATACATATGTCTTTCTGTATAAGTGCAAATATTTCTGTAGAATTCTTAGAAGTAGGAATACCATGCTGAAGACTATTAACACAATTATCAGCATCATTCTTATGATCTTTTGGTAGGGGGGCAAAAATATTTTTCTCTTTTTCTTTCAGAGCAAATGCTATTAAATCAGTGGACATCTGTAATTCTTTAGTATCTCTCCCATTGTTTCTTCCTTCTTCAGGTTCTTTTTAATCACTTTTTTTCTTTTGGTGGCAAAATATTGATTTTTAAAAATTTTTAAGTTTTGGCCGGGCATAGTGGCTCATGCCTGTAATTCTAGCACTCAGGGAGGTCAAGGCAGGAGGATCACTTGATGTCAGGAATTCAAGACCAGCCTCAGCAAGAATGAGATGACCCAGTCTCTACTAAAAACAGACAGAATTAGCCGGGCATGGTGGTGCATACCTATAGTCCCAGTTACTTGGGAGGCTGAGGCAGGAGAATCGCTTGAACCCAAGAATTTGAGGTTGCTGTGCGCTAGGCTGACGCCACGGCACTCTAGCCCGGGCAACAGAGCCAGACTCTAAATAATAAAAAAAAAGTTTTGACACAATCAGCCAAAATTAAAAACTAATAAAAAATTGAATTCAACAGCAGTCACCACTATAACGCATCAACTTTGGATTTTTCTGTGATGGCCTCCAATCCTTGTACATGTGTAATTATTACTATAATTATATATAATGTAATCTCTACTTTTAGGCTAGGCATGGTAGCTCACCCCTGTAAACTCAGTACTTCCGGAAACCAAGGTGGGAGGATCACTTCAGGCCAGGAGTTTGAGACCAGCCTGGGCAACATAGAAAAAAATAGAAAAATTAGGCTGGTATGCAAATGCCTATAGTTTCAGCTACTCAGGAGTCTGAGGCAGAAGTTTCACTTGAGCCTGGGAGTTCAAGACAAGCCTGGGCAACATAAGGAGACCCAATCTCTACAAAAAAATAAAATAAAATTAGCCAGGCATGGTAGTAAGAACCTGTAGTCCTGTAGTCTCAGCTACTCAGGATGCTGGGCAAGGCAGGAGGACCACTTGAGTCCAGAAGTTTGAGGCTGCAGTGAGCTATGATCATGCCTGGCATTGTACTAGGGGTAGTGGAGAAATGGACCTCGTATCATCTGTGTTCATAGCAGTTGTTCAATAAATACCCTCAGAACAATCAACAGTGGAAATAAATTATGAAAATGCCTGATTGCTTCTTATTCTCCTTCCCTTCTTATACCTTCAAGGGCATCAGGATGGAAAGAGCAGGGACTCCGAGATACTACAGGACCTGAGTTCAAACTCTGACTTTGCCTGTTACTAGCTGGATGCCTGTGGGCCATTCACTCTGAATCTCAGTGCCTCCTCTATAAAATGGAGGAAATATCTGCTCCAAAGAGTTGTGAGGATTAAGCGAGGCAGTTTATGTAAATGCGTTGCAGGACCTAATACAAAGTAAACCTATAAATGTTAGTTCCCTTTCCCCAGACCATTTAACCTTGGATAAAAGGCTAAGGAAGCTGTTTTCCAAATATAGGACTTCCACCCATTTGAGACAATGAGGGTAAAAGGAAACTGTGAAATTTCAGATCTGGAAGGGGTATTAGCCTAATCCCTTTGTTTTCTTGGTGAGAAAATTGAGGCCCAGAAAACTCTGGTGACTTCTCTCAGGACACACAGTGATTTTAGTAGCAGGGCTGGAAACAGAACCCTGATTCCAGCATCCAGTGCATTTTGGGGCAGCCATTCCTAGAATCTCACTCTCAGACTTTCCCTCTCAAAAAGGAAGGATCTTCATGTTAAAGTTCATCTACCGTCACTGTCCAGGGAAGATAGGATTCCTGTGAAGTCAACTGGATAGATTCCCAAGCCCTTTCCAGCTTCCTGGAGACTAGATGGGGAGGCGGTCAGCTCATCTTATCACGTCCCATTCCAGGCAAGGCTGGGATGGGTTGACTTCCAAAGGATTGTGGTGGTTGGGGGAGGGGTTTTTCTGGGGTGGGTAGGGGAGGCCTCATTCTTGAGAAGATTATGGTGAAGAGTCAGACAGGGAACAGGCCTGGACTAGGAACAAGCCACTTACTATCTCTCAAGCCCACATACCCCAAACTCCTCAGAATATGGAGCTCTCCCTCCAGAGTCTCACCTTCTCTTACCAACAGTAACACTAATAACAATATTACTTGGAGCCAGGCGCACTTTAAGGCTCTCCATACGTTAACTTTGCCTGAACCCTTGCAACCTGCTTTTGAGAGGCAGGATAAAATGGTAGTTACGGGCATGGTCTCTGGTTAAACTTTCTGCGTTCAAATCTAGTCTTCCGACTTACAATCTGGGTAACTTTGAGCAAGTTGTTTAAGCTCTTTGTGCTTCAGTTTCCTTATCTGTAAAATGGGGATAGTGGTTATTTTCAGGATTACGTGAGTTAATACGTTTTGAACACAATAGCACGGGGCACACAGCAAGCTCTGTGTGTGTTAGTTGTTATAATCTTGTTGTCATCTTCTTAGGGGCCTTCCATTAATCATCGTATCTAAAAAGTCCCCCTTAGTCACTCACTATTATTTGATTGTTTATTATCTTCAAAACACTTATGATCTAAGACCCCCATCTCCTCCTCCTCCTCCTCTTTCTCCTGCTAACTTGTTTCTTGTCCGTTTGCTTCCACTAACATGTAAGTTTCCATAGCAACTGTGCCTGTGCCTGGGACATAATAATAGATGCTCAGCACATAGTTGTTGAATTGGACTGAATTACATCACTGGATCTTCCCAAGCCCTATGAAGCAGATACTCATGTTATCCTTATTTTATGGAGGAACAAGCTGAGGCATCAAGTTTTCTTTCTTTGCTCAAGGTCACCCAATCAAGACTCAAACCCAATTTCACCCAAGAGCCCTTGCTCCTAAGTAAGTAGGTGGGAAGGATGCCACATCTCGTCAACTTTCTCCCTCTCAGTTGGAGCAGAAGTTGGGGCTGGAAAGTTGTAATAGAAAAAAAGACAACGATTCAGCCTATCTTCCTCTTCTGCGGAGCTCACCTCCTTTCCTGATCCATTCCCTTCCTGCCTGGCCCCAAAGCCCTTTTGTCCGTCATCTTCTCCATCCCCAGTCCCATGACCATCAATCCCACCTGATTTCTTCTATAATCTTGTTTCATTCTCAGCCTCACCCCTCTCCCTGTGAGCAGGGCTTGTCATTGGGCTTTGTCCCAGGGCCTAAGTCCAACATCTCTGTGACCCAGAATAGAGAAGGTTTGCTTTCTTTTACACTGTTTGTATATTAAAATTTCCATGACTTTTCTGAGTCATCTTCCCCCAGTCCTCTTTCTCTGGAACATGTTTGTAGCCTCCCTTGTTTACGTATTTTGCAGAGTCTAATCTCTCACCAGCACACACTTAACCAGTTGATGACCTCACTTTCTCAACCATAGGGCGTGTTGCCTGATGGCTGCATGATCCTGCCTACCAGCCCACTTCCCTGAGAGAGTGGTCACAAGGCCGCAGGAAGGGTGGGACCAGTATAGGGTCCTGGCAAATGCCCATGCTAAAGGCAATTTTGCCTTCTCTGCAAGTCCTTGACTTTTATCCCACTCATTCAGTGGCTTCCTGGGAATCTGTACAGGGTTGAACAAAGCAGCCAGATTACATGAATACGTGCCTAGGGCTGATACCTAGAGCCTGGCTGGGGTGTGGAGTCAGGGCTGAGGCCAGGCAGGCTGAGTGCTACCTGAGGCTACTCAAGATCCTGACAGCATGTTCCTCTGTCCAGCGTGGCATTGCCTGGGGTCTAGGCAAGAGTTAGCTGGAGAGACATCTTCAGTGATCACACGGTCTTCAGGAGACCCTTGCTTGGGCCCTACCAGGGCAGGGAGGTCGGGGTTGAGGAGGGAGTGCCATGGATCATCATGACAGCAATGTGAATGCCATTCTCCAGTCTAGCAAGGATAGGTGGATTAGGATGGGACAGATAAATACTTTGAGCAGTTTTTAGAAAGGAATAGGAAGGCACTGATGGGTCAGATTTGGGAATAAACCTAAAGCTAAGACTAAAGGGGCTGGAATTCAGGATTAATCACTGGTTTTGTACTTGGTGAGGGGCAGGAGGACTGGAAGCCTGGAGGCCTGATGCTATTGATAAATAAGTGGACTAATACTGCACACCGCAATTGTATAATGCATTCTCATACCTTTTTTCTTTTTTCTTTTTTTTACTGAGCATTTCAAGCAAACTTTACTGCTCCCTCAGCAAACAAAGATTATGATTGTTCAGTTCTTCAGGTGGCCTTCCAAGTCCCCAGGACAGAAAGTGGGTTGCTAATGCAGTAGAAGCCCCACCAGAGGAAGTCTTCCGACCATCCTTAAGCATGGTGGCAGTCAAAGGACAAGGGAGATCCTCCCAGCAGAAAGGCTCTGGAGCCTCCAGATGGGCTAAGGAACGTGTTCCACAGCAAGAGAAGGGAGCCAACAGGGAGCTCACTGTTCCCACTTATCAGCCTAGAGGGTGTTGCTTTCTCCTCCATAACTCACTTCTTTTTTT
>VBSM01001044.1:9076629-9089585 GCA_008086735.1 Cheirogaleus medius | reverse complement strand
AAAAAAAAAAAAAAGATTAAATAAATAAAAATAAAGAGAACTTTACCTTTCCCAAACCCAACTTTTCCTCAACCCAGCTGAAGCTTTATCTTAGTTACAGCCCTTTTAGATGTAAGTAAGAGGAACCTGCTTAAGGTAGCATTAACAAAGTGTCAATCGACAATGAGGATACAGAGATATTTTAGGAATTCCTAAGGAAAGACTTCGGCTTGGCCTGGAAGTTACTGGGAAAGGGAAAGCTGTCAGCAAACAAGACCACTCCTCCCTTAGGCTACTTCTGTTTTCCCTGTGCCTCTGCCTTACTCTGTATCTCTGAGCACTTGGAGGAAGAGGGTGGTCCACACCTTCTGAGTTTTCATGAGCTCAGGTCAAGACAGACCCAGGACCTCTTAGTTCCAAGTGTGCTCTGTATCCAGTCAGCTAAGGCAGAGGGTCAGGGCTCTGTAGAACAAACATGGCCCCAGGGACCACCATAGGGCTGCCTAGAGGAGGGGGTTCTTGGGCAGACACCTCAAAAGATGGCTTCTACAAGGCTCAACTGGCCTTCAAGTCAAGGAAACCTTCTTCTCTATCTCCCTCTGCTGCTGCCCAAGTGCAGGTGCTGGACATCAACCAGGCGGACGCAGGGACCCTGCCCCTGGACTCATCCCAGAAGGTGCAGGAGGCCCTGACATGCGAGCTGAGCAGGGCTGAGTTTGCCGAGTCCCTGGGCCTCAAGCCCCAAGACATGTTTGTGGAGTCCATGTTCTCTCTGGCGGACAAGGATGGCAATGGCTACCTGTCCTTCCGGGAGTTCCTGGACATCCTGGTGGTCTTCATGAAAGGTGAGGGAGGAGGGAATGATCGTCCAGATAGGAGAGGCTGGACAGGGGCTGGGGACTGAGGCTTGGAGTGTGGCTAACCTGCCAGAGGTGGGGAAGCACTGAGGCTAGGTCTCCAGCCTTGGCAGATGTCTGGGAGTGCCCAGGCAGGGGTCAGGAAGCAGAGCAACCTCTTGCTGTGTCTAGCAGTGGGTCATCACACGGGTGTGAGGCCCCTTCTGGCCAGCCTGAGGGCTCAGGCAGGTGGGCTGGGGCTCTCCTCACGAAGTCATCTTCTAGGCTCCCCTGAGGAGAAGTCTCGCCTTATGTTCCGCATGTATGACTTCGATGGGAACGGTCTCATTTCCAAGGACGAGTTCATCAGGATGCTGAGGTTGGTCTCTGGGACAGCCAGGAGAGTAGGCCAGGCCAGGGACTGCCAGGGGAAAGAGGGGGATGTGAAGGAGCGAGCAGAAGGGTAAAGGTAAGCAGGGGCCTCCTCTTTACCCACATACCCAGAGACTATTATAATTAGCAGAGAGCTTGGGGTTTCGCCAGCTGGGGTCCTTCCACCTAGGCGCTCAAGGCCTAGTGGGATGGTCAGTGGGCCCTGTGTCAGGGCCTGATGGCACCCCTGCCCCAATCCCAGGTCCTTCATCGAGATCTCTAACAACTGCCTGCCCAAGGCCCAGCTGGCCGAGGTGGTGGAGTCCCTGTTCCGGGAGTCAGGCTTCCAGGACAAGGAGGAGCTGACATGGGAGGACTTCCACTTCATGCTGCGGGACCACGACAGCGAGCTCCGCTTCACACAGCTCTGCGTCAAAGGTGGGGTGGCCCGGCAGGCAGGGCTGACTCATCCATTAGGCACAGTAGGCACAGTGCCCACATACTTTTAGGTGTCCATAGAAATGTTTTCATTTCTTTTAAAATCAGAAGAGAAGAAAAATATAATAATAATGAATATGTAATAATATATCCAACCTGAATTATATTTTTCATATCAACAATTATAAAATATAATTTTTAAATTATTTTTTTATTTTTATGAAGGAAAGGGCCCGAGAAGGCGAAAATACCTAGGGCCTATGAAAGTCATAATGCAGCCCTGCTGGTGGGGCACGTAGGATCAGGATGGGGTAGGGGATGGTGGCTGGAACTATGCTGCCCCTGGCTCCCTGCCAAAACCACCTGTGCCTGGTGCCCAGGGCAGGGGGGAGACAGTGTCTCCTAGGCCATACCTCCATCAGCTGGGGCGTCTGGTTGTGGGGGTGGGGCGATAGCTCTTGTGTTATGTTGCCACTCCGTCTGCTGGCTGAGTGCTCAGTAAATGTTTGCTGAGTACATGAAGACTCAGTACTGTTGTCCTTTCCCCTACTTCCTGCCTAGCCCATGGCTGACTCCAGTGGGTGGGGGCTGGCATCAGAGTGAAAAAGGGGCAGGGGGCAGGGAGGGAGTCTGTCTGTCTGTGGCCTGCTCTCAGCTGGTATGGATTCTTCCTGGGGCATGTTGAGACCAAACCCAGCCCCTCCCAGGATTATAAGCAGGGGTGGGCTGAGCAGCCTCAATGGCAGGAGGGGCAAGTTAGACGAGGAGCAGGTGAGCCTCTGGTTGGAGCTTCCCCTGGGGGTAAGTAGAGCTGTGGAGAGGAGACCCAGTACTCTTCATTTTTCCCAGGCAGCCTGGGCAGCAGGCACCTGGGCCTGAGGGCAGGGGCAAGGGAGGTGCCTGGAAGTGAGTCCAGGCCACAGAGTCCCAGGTACATCCAGCACCTGGGGTGGAGGGTAGGACCAGGCTTGGGGATTTTAAGGATTAAGTAGAAAGTTAGCATGAGAATTGTTTCATTTTGCTTTTAAATGTTATTGTACTTTATTGTTTCCTCCAGATTTTATTTTGAAAGATTTTAAATCTGCAGAAAAGGAACAAGAATAGTACAAAGAAACATCCCTTCATCTTTCACATAGATTTGCCATTTGTTCCCACTTTGCCACATTTGCTGTTTGCTGAACCATTTGAGAGTACAAAAGTCTATACTTTGTTTTAAACACTCTGATTTCATTCAGTTCAGCTTATTTAGTTTTGGCCTTGGCTATAGACCAGGGTCATCTTCAGGCTTGGTTTGGCACTTGGAAGTAACCTGGAGATTCCCAGGCCTCCTGTATGAACCTGGATGCAACTCAATCCTGCCCTGCCCTCCGTGCTCAGCCCAACAGGAACAACAGGGTGGCTCCTGGGAGGGTCCCCCCCCTCCACAATATTTTCTTATGAACTTTTTCAAACACAGAAAAGTAAAAAGAATTTTGGTGTGATCTCCCATAGATCTACCGCCTAGATTCTACATTTAATTCTTGGAGGTTTTAAGCTGAAGGATGTTAAACAGAGTTTTTGTGGCAGAACTGGCTTAGCAGGCAGGGAACATACAGTTCCTGAACTCTACCCCCGTAAGCCTAAATCCAGGGGTAGGACTGAAGGTGATGCATTCTTACGGAAGCCTGCCTGGCCAACTTTGTTTTAGGCCTTCTCCCTTCCTACCTATTGCTGGCTCTAGCTTTCACTGGGGATAAGGGCTGAGGCTGGGGCACACAGAGGCAGAGCCTCCACTAGACTGGGACCCTCTACAGTGTCTGAACATGGGAAAATGGGGGTCTTGTGCATCTGGGCCCTGAGCTGCTCCTAGCTCAGTTCTGCATTGCAGGGGTAGAAGTGCCTGAAGTCATCAAGGACCTCTGCCGGCGAGCCTCCTATATCAGCCAGGAGAAGATCTGGTAATCCTCTGTCTGGGAATATTGTAAGAAGTGGATGGGGAGTTGCCATTTCTCTCCCCGGAATGGCTGGGATCAGGGCCACCACTAACCCATGCAGTGCCTTCATACAAATTAAGAAAAGGCACCCCTTACTCTAGGCAGACACAGCCCTGCACCAGGGAAAGCAGAGGGCCTGCTGGATTTCAGCACTCACTCACTCACTGCCTGGGCCAGACGCCCTGGTGAAGGGCACAGGCATATTCAGTGATCTTGGCTGTGACACCCAGGATCTGGCTCACTCTCTCACTGGGTCTCTGTGGGGATCCTGCCATCCCCTTGCTGAGAGCTCTGATCCTTCCTTGGCAGAGTGGGTTTGGAGGCAGACCAAGGGCAGCAGGGGACCAAGTGGCTGGCATCCAGGGTGCTATTTCTTGCCATTCCTGTCCTAGTCCCTCTCCCAGAGTGAGTGCCCGCTGTTCCCGTAGCAACATTGAGACTGAGTGGACACCACAGACACTAAAGTGCCCCATGGATACAGACCCTCCCCAGGAGATTCGGCGGAGGTTTGGCAAAAAGTACGCCTGTCCTTTCCCTTGTCCTTTCCCTTAAGCCCTTTCATCCAACCCTTCAGCGACACACATCCGTCACTTGGAACTATGCTAAGCACTGGAGGTGCAGGCAGGATGAAGAGCTCCTGCCTAAGAACATCACAGTCTGATGAGATAGTCTGGCACACTGATAATTACAGTGTCCCACTGATGAATGTTATAATACTGGTAAGAGCAGTGGGCTTCCGAACTCAAGGAACTGTCACCTGTGCCTGGGAGGTCACAGAAGCCTTCGTGGCGGAGGTGTCCCTTGAATTTCCAGCAAAGGCTGAATATGGGGCCCAGTGGGAGTTGAGAGCTACACACTGGGAGGAGAGGGGCTATCTGAGTGTGAATGGACACTGGGGTGGAGGGAATGCATTCCCTGGGGTGAAATGACCCCTCAGCAGGCCATTCTTCCATCCCTCCCATGACAGTCCCCTTATGGAGTGCAGTACAGCCTTTGGGGTCTGAATCCTGCTTTAGCCTGAGTCACTTGGCACCCCTTCCTTGGAAGCAGCGCCCTTCTCTCGCCGTTCCAAAGCTATAAGCAGGTGGAGCCCAAAGCAGGGCTGCACTAGCTTTGGGTCCGATGGGAGCCCAGGGCCAAGGCTTCCTGTCTCCCAGGGTGACATCATTCCAGCCCCTGCTGTTCACCGAGGCGCACCGTGAGAAGTTTCAACGCAGCCGTCGCCACCAGACGGTTCAGCAGTTCAAGCGTTTCGTGGAGAACTACCGGCGCCACATCGGCTGCGTGGCCGTGTTCTACGCCATCGCCGGGGGCTTGTTCCTGGAGAGGGCCTACTGTGAGTGACATCACTTAGCGCAAGCCCGGGGCGTAAGCGATAGTCCTGGCGGTGTGGGGCCTACTGTGAGTGAAGGACAGCCACGGGGCGGGGCCTGCGATGAGTGACAGCCCTGGGGGCGGGGCCTACGGGGGGCTCCGGCGACCGGGTGAGCGGAGCCTGGTGCCAGGGAGGCCTGTTGTGAGTGGCGGCCGGCCAGGGCCTGCGGTTGATGACCGGCGCTCCTGCCTCTGCACTGATCCTCCCTCGCCTGCCCGGGCCCTTCCACAGACTACGCCTTTGCGGCGCACCACCGGGGCATCACGGACACCACCCGCGTGGGCATCATCCTGTCGCGGGGCACGGCGGCCAGCATCTCCTTCATGTTCTCCTACATCCTGCTCACTATGTGCCGCAACCTCATCACCTTCCTGCGGGAGACCTTCCTCAACCGTTACATACCCTTCGACGCCGCCGTGGACTTCCACCGCCTCATTGCCGCCACTGCCATCGTCCTCACAGGCAGGGCCTGGGTGTCCCTGGGAGTCTATCCATGTCCTCCCACCCCCTGCTGGCATCCCCTCCTCTGAGAGGCTTCCCCTCCCCCCGCCCCCGGTCCTCTGCGCCTGCACTTAACTTTAATGTGAGTCTGGATGTCCTTCTTGTAAGGATGGAGTTGGCCAGGGCAGTGGTATGAAGTGAGCCTGGGAGCCCCTGACGGCCCCACAGGTGCCTCTTCCCACACTGGCCAGGGCACCTCACCAGCCTACAGCTGACAAGTTACTAACACCCCAGAAAGGGTGCACATAATGTGTTATCTTTCCCCAGTGTTTGTGTTTTAAAATATGGCTCTGTGAGAGAAACCAAAGGAATGAACTTCTAATGGTATGATTTCAGACTCATGTGCTTGTGTTATGGATGGTGTTTAAATGGGGCGTAGGGAAGGACCAGAAAGTTGATTAGAGGTCAGAAGTCCGGCCCCCTAGGGTCCTTCTTCAGGCCCCCAACCCTATCTGGCCAGGGTCCTCCACCTTCGGCCAAACAGGTTGAGCACCCCACTGGGCTGTCCCCAGCTCACCACCTCATCTGCTTTTCTTCAGTCTTGCACAGTGCGGGCCATGTGGTGAATGTGTTCCTGTTTTCCATCAGCCCACTCAGCGTCCTCTCCTGCCTCTTCCCCGGCCTCTTCCATGACGATGGGTGAGCGTGAGTGTGAGCATGAGCATGTGTGTGTGGTGGGAGGATCCCTTGTGGGTGGAAAGAAACAAACTCTTTTGGCCCAGAGGAGAGGGTTACCTTCCAGGTTATGGTGCAGACAGTATGTAGCCTGGGCCCCCAACCCCAAGTCAGCATAAGGGGGGACTGGTGGCTAGGTTGGGGTACCTCCTCTGGAGGGTCCTCTCTGGAAGTACCAGAGGTCTCCTCTCAGGATCCTTCCTTGCTGTCCCTTCCACACAGATCTGAGTTCCCCCAGAAGTATTACTGGTGGTTCTTCCAGACCATACCAGGTGAGAGCCCTCCCTGCTCTGTGAATCTCTGGGCCTGACTCTGAGCTCAAGGCCATGCAGCAGCCCAGACACACACTTAGCTTTCACAGTGAGCCAGGCTCTGCCCTCTGGCCCTGGACACTCCTGGGCAGTAGGAGACTTAGGCTACTCTGCATTCCAATCCTCTTCTCAGGGGCTTAGCTGGTTCCTGGCCTACTCTAGACTAGACCAGTGGAATGGGAACCCTCCATTTCACCCTCGCCCCAACACACACTCACACACCCCTACCATGACAGTAGCTTTGAGGAACACTGTGCCCCAGCTGCATGGGGGAGGGACCAGGTTCTTAGTCAAGCCAGATAGAAGCCTCTGCTCCTTGTAGCATGTCTTGACAAGGGCTGTTTAGGGGTATATTCCTAACTCCCTATAATCACCCATTTTAGAGCTATTAGCTGTGAATCTATTCAAACTCTTCTTGAGCCTATTTATATTTTTAGTCTGTTCCCTCCTTGGGCTAACACAGTTTCTATACTAGCTCCTCTCTGTGAAACATAACATAGGTTTTTTATTTTTTTTAATCCTAAAATGATCTGCTTTGAACTTCAGAGGGTGCTTGCTAATTCCTGCACGCTGGGATTTAGTGGATAAGGCTGTGTTTATGCTCTCCTCTCCATTCAGGACTTTACAGGCTTTGGTTAGATCCCTTCTTAACCTTTGCGTTTTCATACTGCTGGGCTCTGATCTTCCTAATTTCTGCCTCTCTCCTCCTTGATCACCTGAGGGACCATTCTCTGTCCTCCCACTCTGCCCTGGCTCCAGTGTTATCCTCCTGTATACCCGCAGCCTGAGATCCCCTGTGAGAAGAGGAGCCTCCCACCAACTCTGGGTTGTACCCTGGAGGCTCTAGTGATAGCAGGGACAGTGTGGTCCCACCAACTCGCTGCCAGTGTCACTACTCATGCTGTGTGATGTGGCAGCAAGTGGAGCAGTGCAGGGACCAAGCCTTGACTCCATGAGGGCAGGCCTACAATTCCCAGTGTCTGGCCCAAAGGACCCAGAGTGGATGCCCTGTGCATTCATTCATTCAGCACACATTTATATAAGGGTGCTGGTATGCCGGGTCCCTGCACTAGGCACTGGGATCCAGTGGTGAACTAACCTAGCCCTGTCCCTGTTCTTGTGGATGTGAGACTCAGGAAAGTGACAGACACAAAACAAATGATGACATGGGTAAAAAATGACTGTGGTGACAAGGGCTATAAAGGATGAATAGGGTCTGTTGAAATAAAGGTACCTGTGATAGCGGTGTGGGGGAGAGGAACAGAGGAGGATGCTGGAACTTTCTTGACCCCACTTCGGGCAGTGCAATGGAGGGTGGGCCCTGACCCTGGAAGCCTCACAACAGGCCTCTCTACAAGGCCCTGCTCCTCTGCCCTTCCCCTTCCATGTTCACTCTGCAGGCCTCACGGGGGTGCTGCTGCTCCTGGTCCTGGCCATCATGTACGTCTTCGCCTCCCACCACTTCCGCCGCTGCAGCTTCCGGGGCTTCTGGCTGACCCACCACCTCTACATCCTGCTCTACGTCCTGGTGAGGGCTTCTGGCTGTGAGCCAGGGCAGCAGGGTATGGGCAGGACATTCCCAGGGAGGCAATGGAGGCTGAGACCTGCGTTCTCCATCCCCTTGGTTATTTCAAATATCCTCTTCACCTCTTGACATCCCTCTTTGAAGATGGAGATTATGTAGGGGCTCTCCAGTAGGCTAACCCCAGCATGCCGCCCTTGGGAGACTGCCTCCCTGGCGTGGGTTTTGCAGTAGCAACACTGCCAGGCTGATCTGCATCCTCACAGACACCCCCACATCACTTCTGCCTAACCAGTCTTTCCCAACTTTGGATGGCTGGTTTTGGCTCCTGAGTGGACTGCCTGCACCCAAGGGAGCATCACCTTTTTTAGAGAAACTTAAATGGGTTCCACCACTTTTGTTCTGATCTTGTTTTGGGGGGCATTAGCCACACCACCCAGCTAAGTGCTATTTATACAGTAAATGAGCTTGTCTAAAATGTGTTTGGTTGGATTGCTGATGAAATGGCGTTTTAAGACTTTACCTACCCCATTCTCCTTAACCTTGGATCCTACCTCCCTTCCTTACCATTCCCTCCTTCCCCCTGTTCCCTTCACCCTCCCCTGGGTTTCTCATCCTGAGCTGACTCTGACTGTCCCTGTGTAGTGGCTCTATCTGCCTGCCTTCCTCGGGAACACAGCTTCCCAAAAGGTGTTCTGAGGGCCTAGCTGCCTCCCCCAGTTGATGGCTTGGCTGCCAGCATTCAAGGAGCCTAGAGCCCATATGGCTGCCCTCTTGATTTCCAGGCTGCAGGCAGAACTGCCCACAGGCATCTCCTTTGTCCTGAGACAAAGAAAGAGTACACCTTTGCCCTAGTCAGGCTGGCTCCTGTTGTCTGGCCTGCCTCCTCTCAGGTGCAGTTCTGTCCTCACTGAGAAGTAAGAAGGTCTGTTTCATCTTGCCTGTGGCTCAGCATTTCATATTTCTGAAGATGACTACTCACCCTGGCTTAGGATGTTTTCTAGAACTGATGATGTTTGTTTCCAAAATACTCTCTCCCTTCTTTGGAAGCTGTGGCTAATTTGCCCCTCCCTCCTCATCTTCCCAGTCATGGGTGGAGCCCTAGCATCCTGGGCTACTGCATCTGTTCAGGGTAGAGATGATGTCCTTCTTCCTGGTGTGATAAAGCAGCTTCTTTGAACTAGATGGGACACCCAGAAGAGTCACCAGCCTGGCTCCCTGAGATCAAGAGCCCTTCTGACTTAGTTTTGGGTTGTGGGCATCACTGGGATTCCAAGCTGCCCTTCCTGCCAGCAGGAAAGTCAGGGGCTCAGAGAGGTGCAGGCCTCTCTGCTGGGCGGTCCTAGCCTGGCAGCTTGTGGGCATCTGCCCTCAGGAGAGATCAGGGCAAAAGCATCCTCTTCCTTCCCACTTATCCCAGGCGTGGCCATTGATATTGGGCAGAAAGAGAAGTTACAAGGACCCCAATGTAGAGCAGACCCTGGGGAAGGATGTCCAGGGCCCTGATCCAGGCTGCAGAGGGCAGGGCTAGCACATCAGAGGCTGAGCTGGCTGGCTGCCCTCACCACCCTGGCCCCTCAGCCAACCAGGAATCTGCAGCAACTTTGTGATTTAAAAGTAAAGCCAACACAAAATGGGGTGTATAAACAGAGAAGTGTGAGGTCACCCTGGCATTGTACTCAGCCTGGGTGGATGCTCAGAAAGCCTTGGGGGTGGGCGTGTACTCCACAATGAAAGAGGAGCTTGGGGAAAGCAGAGTCAGTTCAGAGAAGAGCTCAGAGAGGTTTAGAGGTTATGTTACTCTCATGGGGAAAGTTTCAAGAATTTGAGAATACTCAGCTAGGGGAAGGCATTCCTGAATGAGGGACCAGAGTTCAATTTAACACATATCTGTTAGGGTCTACTATATACTAGCTCTGTGTGAGGCCCAGCAGCAGAAGGGGAGACTCTAACCCCTACCTTAGGAACTTAGGATTTGCTGCAGAGATAAGTGCCACATGCATGAAATGATCAAAATGAACATGCAATATACGAGTAATTGCTGAGTGGGATGTTCCAAACAGTAAGTTATAGGAGCTTATCGAAGGGTGTTTCACTTGGGCTAAACTGGTTAGGGTAGACTTCGGGGAGAAGATGGGACTTGGGCCAAGACTTTGGGAGGGATAAGCTAAGCTTTGACAGGGCAGAGTGGAAACTGAAGAGCAATCCAGGTAGAAGGAAGGGTGTGGGCACCGGCGCAGGAGTGGGAATGGTGGTACAATACTCAGGGCAGAGGGGACAGTCCTGGCCATGGATGGCCACAGGGCATCAGGTGGTGGCAGGACATGCTGAGGAGCTGTGGCTCAGTGGAGAGGCCACAGCACATGGCAGAGCATAGAAAGAGAAGAGCAGGCTTGGGCAACACCCATGACTGGGGGTGGCAGAAGGAATGGAGCGAGTGGAAGAGGTGGAAAGCAAGTGGCTCAAGAGACAAAGAGGGAGAACCAGTAGAGCACTGTTGCAGAAGTAGCCGAGACAGGGCGGTCACTAGTGCTGCAGGCTGCCAAGAGTGAGAGGGAACACGGTCTGAAAGGAGACCTTGGGGTTTGGCCATTTGCGGGGCTGGGGTGAGCCCTCAGTGGGCTGGTCCTAAGGAGAGGTGGAGGTGGAAGCCAGACCAACTCAGACTCAGGAGCAATCAAGTGGGAAGAAGGGGCCAAGTAGTGTCTGACCACATTAGACAAGCTTATTAGGGAAAGGACCAGAGCTGGATGATACCTGTCAGTTATTTCATGGAAAGGTGGGACTACGTGTTCTTAGCCTCCAAAGGGAGATATCAACTGGGAAAAACTCCTTTCTCTAACAGTTACTGAGTGCCTACCATGTGTCAGGCAGAAACTGCTAGCAGCTGGGAGTATAGTGGCAAACAGTCCCTACCTCTTCAGGCCAGTGGGGGAGACAACAGTAAACATGTAAATAAATAATTTACAGGCCAGGCTCGGCGGCTCACGCCTGTAATCCTAGCACTTTGGGAGGCCAAGACGGGAGGACTGCTCAAGGTCAGGAGTTCGAAACCAGCCTGAGCAAGGGTGAGACCCCGTCTCTACTAAAAATAGAAAGAAATTAATTGGCCAACTAAAAATATATAGAAAAAATTAGCCGGGCATGGTGGCGCATGCCTGTAGTCTCAGCTACTCGGGAGGCTGAGGCAGAAGGATTGCTTGAACCTAGGAGTTTGAGGTTGCTGTGAGCTAGGCTGATGCCACAGCACTCTAGCCTGGGCAACAGAGTGAGACTCTGACTCAAAAAAAAAAAAATAATAATAATTTACATTGTATTTATTACATGTAAATAAATAATTACAATTATTGCAAGCAAATAATTATGGATGATGATAAGTGCTCTGAGAGATTTAGCAGGCAGATGTTATGGACAGGACTGAGGGAAGGCCTGTGGAGGTGGCGTTTCTGCTGAGACCTAAGAAATGAGCTGGAGCAACCAGGGGAAGGGCATCCCAGGCAGGGGGAACAGCAAGGGCAAAGGTCCTGGAGCAGAAAGGACTTGCATGCTCGAGGAACAGGGATGGGGAGACGGCTGGCAGGCAGAGGTCAGAGTGCTACATTGTAGTGCAGTGGGAAGGCCACTCAACCTTTTTAAGTTGGGGATGACATGATAAAACGAACTGTAAAAAGCCACAATGGCTGCCTTGAAGAGACAGGATTACAGTGGAGCAAGACCAGTGGAAGTAGGTCTTCCTGCATGAGTCCAGGTGAAAGGCAACATGGCTTGGTCTAGGGTGGTGTCAGGAGCTGGCAAATAGTCTCATTCCTCATGGAATGCTTTGGAGGGTGGAGTTGGGAGTGGCGAGGTCTGGGAACCTGGAAGGAGCATAGTCCTTAACCACTTCGGTACCAGCGTGGATTATAGTCAGCCACAGATGAACGCGAGCGTCGACTTTAGCCAACAGCCGTGATATGAAGGCGCACAGCCGAGCGTCGACTTTAGTTGACAGCCAAAAGCTTTCGCTTTTATCTCTGCAGTTGCAGTGTGTACGTTCAGCTAATAAGTTACTACGAATCTGTGACCTTTTAACAAGTCCTTAGTAGGAGTTGTTATAGTTATTTTCCTAAAGCTGCCTGTAAAGTAAAACAAGCTTTCAGTGCTTTAAAGCTTTCCTCATCACACAAGAGCAAAACGGATTCGTCGTCAATGCACAGCACAAACTATCGTGCGGACTATGAGTGCTGGCTGTGGGCAAGGTTTTGCGGCCGGTGAGCGCAGTTGGTCCCAAAGTGGTTAAAGAGGTGGGGTTGGCTATACCAGAAGGGAAGGATGCAGGGTCTAAGGCCTGAGCTAGCCTCATACCCTATTGTGGGTGCCACTTGGTCTGAGCTGAACTCTTTCCTCTATCCAGCTCATCATCCATGGCAGCTTTGCCCTGATCCAGCTGCCACGTTTCCACATCTTCTTCCTGGTCCCGGCACTCATCTATGGGGGGGACAAACTGGTGAGCCTGAGCCGGAAGAAGGTGGAGATCAGCGTGGTGAAGGCGGAGCTGCTGCCTTCAGGTACCAGCCTGGAGGCCGTCAGGGGACCAGCTTGGTGGCACTGAGGGAGATGACAAGGCAGGGGCAGAGCCTCGCCCAGTGAGGTGGCTCGGCCTGAGGTGGTGGGGATGAGGAAGCTGGTAATAAGATCTCTTTGTCAGGGGATTTGAGGCTCTCATCACAGAAACTGGGGAAGCCCAGGCCAAGCTGCCCTTTGCCCTCCTCAGGGTGAGCTTCTGATGGGGGGAGCCTTCCCTTGTCATATTCCAGAAGCAGAGCTGAGGCTGTGTGTGGGGGAACTCTCTGGAGCGTTGTGGGAACAACCCACATTGTTGCTGGGTTCAGGGCAGCAGCTTCCCACCCACCATCCCTCCCCAGGAGTGACCCACCTGCGGTTCCAGCGGCCCCAGGGCTTTGAGTACAAGTCAGGGCAGTGGGTGCGGATCGC
>VBSM01001044.1:9058546-9070096 GCA_008086735.1 Cheirogaleus medius | reverse complement strand
GGCCTCCCAGAGTGCTAGGATTACAGGCGTGAGCCACCGCGCCCGGCCTCTATAATCTTTTAGTGAAGCTGAATAATTATCCCCCAAATGTACCTGGTTTAGTAACCCTATATTTCCATAGATTGGATTTGTTTGAAGTGAGGGGTATAACTGTACTTGAATGCCCCTAGAGAACGTGGTACGACATAGTACATATGCCTCAGTAGTGAGGGGGGTGGGTAAAGGGACACACTACCCCAACTGGCTGCCTACGTGGGGTTCAGGCTCTACCAGGCAGAACTCTTGGTTGCCAACAGGAGGCTGCCACCAGAGAGGCTGATGGGAAGGGAGGGCCCTGCCTCCCCCACCTCTTCCAGGACCCTTCAGAGCTCAGACCACCCCCACACACACTCACACACTTCTCAGAGTAAACAGAAATAGCTTATGTCCACTGCCCTGTCCCCTCCCAGGACCCAGCCCAGCATCTCACCCAGTAGACTCCCTCAGGCAAAGCCCCTATCTCCTTGCTTGTGCTTCTAGAATATCTTGGACTTCCATTCATAATGATTGTGATAATTTATTGAGCACTCAGCACCATGCTAAGTGCTTCCTATACATTATTTTATTTAATCCTTCCCTGTGTTATTATTCCCCCATCTTATTGGTAAGGAAACTGAGGCCTAGAGAGGTTAGGGGGGCCCCAGACCACACAGCTTGTAGAACAGAACCCTTCTGAGCTGGATGCCCTAGCTCAACTCTTATTTCCCCCAGTGGACTCTGAGCTCCTTGAGAGCAGGCAGGGGCTGAGTCTCAGATACTTCAGGATCTAGTTCCTGGAGAGTGTTCACAGGGGATGGGGACCTCCGGCTTAGCTGGGCATGAGGGGACTATTGGAGGGGACTCCTGTCCTGCTGGTTGTGCCCCCACCCACAGCCCTCTGCACTCACTTGAGAGAGAGGGAGAAGTCATTCTTGCTGGTCTCGCTGTTGCGCACCAGGTAGCTGGCCTCTTTGCACAGCCGAAGCAGGTTCTCGGCGTCTGTTCGGCTGATGGCCCCGTGATACCAGCTGAGGATGAGAGAGAGGAAGGCAGGCATCTCTGCTGGGTCCCTCACTGTCTAGGCCCACCCATTCTGGGTGTCCCTTGCAGGAAGCCAGTGCCGAGAGGGGAGGAGAGGGGAGGGAGTCCCCAGGTGGACACAGACACTCACACCTGGTTTTCCAGAGGCAGTGCTGGATCTGTCCACTCCCCCAGGGGGCTGCTGGGCTCCATGCTTAGGGGCTTGGCTGACTTAGGGTTCCCTGCAGAGAGTCTGGGAGGTAGCCGCTCCTTCTCCTCCCGGCCAGGTGACAGGCAGCTCTTCTCGGATCCTTCAAACTGGGCTGTGGGGAACATACCAATCATGGACTCTGAGGACCCTAGAGGTACAGCTCTACTGAACAGCTGGTACCCCACTTGTATCTCCTCCAGCCCCCAAAAGGGCTAAAGGAATGTTCTTGGGGGGCAGTCCCTGCTCATGGGCTCTGGGGACATAATCCCTGGTGGGGGCGGGGCTCAGCCTCCTATGCCACACAGGCCTCCCAGTCCCCACTCTGGGGGAGGAGAGGAGAGAGGAACAACATGAGAAACCACTTAAGCTTCTCCCTCTAGAGCAGCTGACTGCCTTCCCCTATTCCATCCCCCTCAGGGTGGCTTCAGTGCTGATAATATTGTTTCTTTCTCCTCCTCAGAGTTCATTACTGTTCTCCAAATCACCCTGCCAAGCCATTCTGTAGAAATGACTTATCGATCTGAGAACAATTATCTGATTCCCCTTGGTGCCATCCTGACAGGCTAATCCTGCCCAAAGCTGCCGGCCACCAGCCCACTCGCCCCTCCCCCTGCACCCAAGGTCGCTGCCCACTGGCTCCCCTCCCCCACCCCCAGAAGCCCAGTGGAGACCAGGGCAGCCTGACAGCTCAGCCTACACACGGGAGGACTGCACCTCAGTGGGTCACCCGGCCACAGGCACACATGCACGGGTGACGGACACCCTCCTTCCTCCTGTATTTACAAAATACCCACAACACTCAGGCACAAATGTACAAACAGGTGCTCACACCTGCGCACCCACAACCCACACCCTTGGGTGCCCATTCTGGGAAAAACTTAATGTAGAGAAAGAATTTAGTGCTTTCCTTCTCCCCATTTGGGCTCTTTTTTTCCCTTGTAGCACTTTCAAGCCCTTATTGTTTTTCAGTCACCAGATGCAAGATCAGATCCGCTCCTTTACCCCAAGTTAACACTTCCTGTGCTAGCGCCACCCCTACGGGAGTATTCTCCTTGCTGAGGGATCCAGCCAGGCAAAGCTTTTCCCAAAGAAGTGAATTTAAAATAGTGGATCTTTCCTTCCCTTACTTTTGAAACAGAAAAAATATAAATAAAAATAAGATAGTGGATCTTTGTGGTGTGCTGAGAAACATATTAGGAACGGGCCTCTCTTAGACACTTTCCCCACAGTTTTGGGGAAGGGAGGAATGTGCATTTTGTTTCTTCCTTCTTCCTCCAGGATGAGAGGGATTCTTCCTGGGGTCTCCAAACCCTGTCCCACCTCTCAACTCCTCCAACCCAAGCCCACAGGGCCTGGGGTTGAGAGGACATGTCACCCTGGCCAGAAGCCCCCACAGGACCCACCGCTGCTGTCCTCCAGGCTGGGCTCAGGGAGGGGTGAGGCTGGACCGGAGATGTCCCTGTCCCCATCAGGCAGGGAGGGGCTGCTGTCCAGCTGTCCCACAGGCGGAGGCCAAGGTAGGTCTTTGATGACCTTAATGTCAACTGGAGCCAGTAGCAGAAGGAGAGAGACAGACAGTGACAGAGACAGAGACAGAAAGAGGCAAAGGTTGAGACACCAAAACCCAGAGCCAGGACACAGGACAGCCTAGAAAGGAGGTGGCAGAGGCAGGGGAGGGAGCAAGATTCTCAGAGGGCTGGGCAGAGCAAACACGGACCATACCAGGCTGGCCTGGCCAAAGGGTGGGGGGCTCGGGTGGCAAGCAGCAGGATGCAGGGGCTTGCTCTGCCAGCCCCATGGCTCCCCTTCATGTGACCTGTCACAAGCCTCCAGGGCCCAAAGCCACCAGGAACAGAGGAAAAGTGGGACTAGGAGCTTCCCACGCCTCCCGGCACCACACCCAGGTTCCCACAGCGTCCTGGCACCCCCAGCCTTGCCTCCCTTTCTCCTCTTCCCCACAGCCTGGGAACTGGCGGGTAGTTGAGTGGGACAGCCTAGCCTCAGGTTGTCAGGAATATGCAGACCTGGGGGCAGATGCTTTATTGAAATGTAGCTGCCCCCCATCCTGGGAAGAGTGATGCCACCAGTGGCTGCAGGACTGCTAACAAGGTTTCCTAATGACGAGCATAGATTTTCCCATTAAGCAATCCAAACAGTATCGATTCTCCAAGGAGACTTCTGGAGATAAACGGCCCATCCTCAGCGGTGTGTGCTTTACAGGAAGCGAACCAGAAACCCGCGGCTTCCCAGTCTGGCTGCCAGGGTGGGGAGGACTGGCTCCAGCTGCAGGATTCGCCCCATGCCCGAGGAGTGGTGAGGGGCCCCTGGGAGCAGGAGCAAAGTCTAATGGCGTTTAAGCCCTTTATGTTCTCACTGAATCCGGGATCCAGGAGGGAAAGCCCCCTCCCCACTGCAGGCTCTTGCCCCACCCACCTCAGACCACCAACATGCACTTTTCCATGGTGGGCGAGGGCTTGGGATGGACAGTGGTGTGGTTGGGACAGGAGAAACCTGATCCTCAATCAGCAATCAGGGGATTTCTCACAGCCTCTCTCTGCTCCTCAGAAGTCCCCTTGGGGCAAGACACCCCTGGCCTGGCAGGGTCCCACACTGGGAGACACAGCCCAAGAATTCAGGTTACACACATAGCTGTTTTCATTGTTTTGAGTGTTAAATGTCAGTGTTTAACATATGCCACAAGTTTTATAATTTTGTTTTGGAATTCTTTATTTTTAAACATACCCAGCCCTCCAAAAGATGGAAGTAGCCCAAGCCTCTTGGCCTCCGAGAGGTGGTCGATGCAGAGAAACGCCTTTGTCCTTCTCCTGTGCCCATTTCCTGACTCTGCACGCAGCGCTGTGTCCACCCTGCCCACCTCCCCACTCTCAGTGCTACAGAACTCAACTACACTTTGCTCCTGGGCCTCCTTGGGTTCCTGGGGTCCACTCCTTCCCTTCTCCTGAGCCTGGAAGGCTGCTCAGAGGCCCCGGTGGACCTGCCCTCTCCACCAGGACTCACCTGCAAAGGCTTTGGAAATGCGCTCCTTCTTCCACTCCCAGGGCTGGTCATACTCCTCGGGGGGCCTCTCATCATCTTCTGGCAGGCGGGACTCCCGGGGCCAGGGGGCCCCCTCACCCTCTGGGGTGGACCCCTCCTCCTCTGGCTCATAGGGTGTGTCATACAGAGGCAAGGGCTGGGCTGCTGTTTCTTTGGAGCCCCGGATCTCTGCCGGGGCAAGAGGGAGGGGAGAAGTGTGAGTGCAGCCCTGGCCATCTGGCTCCTCTCCTCCAGCAGCACTCGGCAATGGGCCAGGCTCCCTTCGGAGGAGATGCCCTGGCTCTGCAGGGAACTCAGCAGCCACACAGCCTGGGTCCCTCACCCTCCAAACACTTCCAGGTCTCCAAAAGCACAGGATCCAATGGAGGCAGGGGAGTGAAAGACAGTAAAAGGATCCCACAATGGCCAGCAAGGGACGGGTAGCCGAAGTTTATATGTGTAGGAAGCAGAGGCATGGTCTTCCCCTGTCCATCTCCTCCTTGTTGCCAAACTCTTTCCCTGTGTCTCAAGTGATATCATTTCATGATCATAAAATTCTTCTTCACCACTCAGAAACTACTGACCACCCCCTTCTGAAACTTGCCCTTTGGACACTCATTTTCATGGACTGTCCTCTCTGATCCCTGATTTGGTCTCTTTTCCTGGATCCTCTCTTGGCCTCTGTTCCCCAAGGCCAGGTCTTATTCATCTCTCCCTACCCTAACTCTTTGAACTACTTTCCCAGCCTCATGGTACTCATTACATCTGTATTTCCAGTCTTGTGTTTTCATTACCAGAAAGATCTTTCACTCTGACATCCCATTGTTTCAAACTGACCACCTTCTCCAAAGCTAGTGACCTTCTCTTTGGCATCATTGACCCCTGTGAAAATCTGATAAAAACTCCCCAGAAAAACATGCACTTAAACTTTCACATATAATTCCTGGGTACTCATGGACCTCCTGAGGGTCCACACCCTTCTGACCTAAAAAATCGTAGTCAGCCTCTCACTTTCTCCATTTCTGTCTACTACATTGTTCTCCTTGAACCTGGCCCTCCTTCGTTCTGCAAATCCCATCTATTCACTACCAAGACCTGATGACTTTCACCACATCTCCCCATATCTAGATTACTGCTGGGGTGAACCTCCATGCCATAGCTCACGTTTCTGTGAGCTCCATGGAATAATACTTCTGGGATATCACCCTGACCACTCTCTGCCTCCCTTGCCATCTCTCCCAAGGAGGAAGAACAGCTTATCTGATTAGCCAGTGAAAGCTAACTCTCCTTCTCAGATCTGCCTTCTTGCAGAGAGAGAACATTCTGGCTCTTTCTCCTCCATGCAGTGAGTGGCCTGCCCCTGTGTAGTGGCCCACAGCTGTCCTGCACTGCTCAAGCCTGAGTGGGCAAGTTTAATTCTGTGATGAAGTATTAAAAAGCCCATTGTGGTGACATAGCTAAGTAATGTTCTCCAATCAACTTTATCAGTAATAAAGCTGACATTTTAATCTCCATCAGTCTGTTTCCTTAATCTTATTTCTCAATTATTTCCAAGCTTGGGAGAGGAAGAAAGAGGTTAATTATTGGCCCCTGAAAACCCCAATATAATTTTTATACAACAGCCTGCTAACTTTCTGATGCCCAGTTCTTCCAGTCCATTCTGCACACCAGAGCCTCAGTAATCCTCTTAAAATGCCATACTCGTCCTATTCCTTTATTGCTCAAGAATTCATAATGGCTTCACTCCCCTTTTTGGAGCAAGTCCAAACACCTCATTCCAGCCTTCAAAGCACTTCACTACCCCTCTTGGTCTCTCTCATCTTAGCTCCCATGTATACCCAGCACTAACATTATTTGCCCCTGAACAAACTTCCTCTAGTCCTGCCTTGGGGTCTCAGCTTAGACTGACCCACCCTGTCCTCATCTTTGATCAAGACTTGGTCTTATTCCCTGGACCTTCTCTTGGCCTCTGTTCCCCAGGGCCAGGTCTATTCATCTCTCCCTACCTAACTTCTTGAACTACTTGCCCAGCCTCATGGCACCCACGGCATCTATAGTTTCAGAGTCATGCTTTTCCAATTGCCATAGAGATGTTTCACTTTGACATCCTGTCATTCCAAACTCATCACCTTCCCCAAAGCAAGTGACTCTCTTTTGGGGATCCTTGACCCCCAGCCCTCACTATCTTGCCCTTCCTATCTCAAATGCTTCTATCTGACCTTTGGTCACATGGCTTCCAGTACCACAGGGCTCATAAGTCACAGCTTCTTCTCCAAAATGACTATCTTGAAGACAGTGACCATCCTCCCCAAGGACCTGGCAAAGACATTATATTTTCTAGGGACCAAGGAATCAGTCCTCAGACTTGTGGGTACCACCCCCCCCTCCGCCGGGCCTGTTCTGCAGAGCCCAGAAGCCCCTGCCCCTCACTCACCAGCCATCATCTTTTGAGCCTCATAGGGCTCCATGTAGCCGTCATTTTCAGAGACCTTCTCTGGGACTCCTGAAGCTCCTGCTGAGCCTTCACCAGACTCCTGAACATCAAATGGGTCTGCATAGTCTTCTAGGATTGCCAACTGTGGGAGTGAAGAAAGTGGGCTTCAGACCGCTGAGAAGCAGCTCTGCTTCTCCCCAGATGCTCTGCCCATGGGAGCAAGAGTCCTGGGTAGGCTGCCTTAGACCTAGAGCCCAGGTACCCAAGGGCAGGCTCTGAGCTTGGATGGGGACAAGCCCTGGCTCTTCCTTTGCAGAGTTCTAGTAGGCCACCAACCAAGTGGTATATCTTTCTTTTCTGCTAATTTGGTACCTCTGGGCCATCTTCTAGGCTAAATGGCCAGAATGAGGCTACTAGGCCTTAGTGCCTGCCTCAGCCAAGGTCCAACAGGATAAGCGCCTACACCAGGTGGTTCAAGAGATGGAATTAATTCAAAGAACTGGTTACAAAGGTGTTGGAAGAGTTCAAAAAACAAGCAGGGAATAGGGAGGCAACTCAGAGATTAGCATGGTCTATGCCTACCGGGGCACTTCCAGATGCTGAACAAATAATAAGTTGCTTACCATCAAGGAAGGAAAGGCTGAGTACTCACTTTTTCAGTTTGCTGACTACCCTCACAACAGCCCTGTCATGTGGGTATTATTATCCCCATTTCAAGGAATTGGAAGCTCAATGCAGTTAGTGAACAATATGCCCAAGACCATTCTACACAAGTGGAGGAATCAGGATTAGAACCCATGCCCTTTGTGCAAAAGGCTGCCAATCTGCCACCAGAGGGCATCCTGGCTGTCCTGAGACAGAGAATGCTGGAGCCAGGCTTTGGAGGCAGCCCCGAGGCTCTGCTGAAATTCACTGGCTGCTGGAGGACAGGGACAGGAAAGGCCTTACCTTGGCCCTCCACTCCCCATGCTGCCCCTTCCTCCCACGCAGTGGCTCACGGCCACTCCTCTGTCCCTGCCTCCACCCTATGTGGAGCACACTGCAAACCACACACCTTGCAGAGGCACCCAAGGTGCTCAGGGCGGGGCGCAGCTGAGGATAATAGAGCCTTTCTCCAAGCTGGGCATGGGCTTCTCCTGGGGGGGCCAGCTGAGGCAGAGATAGAGCCCAGCCCACCCAGGACTGCCAGCACCCTGGGGGTACTGCACGACTGTGCTGATGACAGGAGTGGCTTTGGGGCCTGAGGCATGGGGAGAGGCCACACTCACCTTTTCTCCAAATCTCAGGCCAGGCTTTGGTTTGAGCCAGGCTATGGGAGTCAGGTGGGCTGGGAGGCTGGGGGGGACCACACTGCCCTGGGTTAGAGGATCTGGAAATGGGGACCGCTAGGAAGACAGACATGGAGAAAGGAACCTCCCCACCTCAGAGACCCCTTCTGCATGTTCCTTCAACCCCTGCCAGTGCCTCTGGGGGCCTCTGAGGCATGTCCCAATGGCTCCTACCATCTCGCTCTCAGGTCTTCAGGGTCCCCCTTGTCCCAGGCAAGCCTCAGCTCCTTCAGCTCCCTTGCACCTCTGCCTGCTGGTGGGATGGCCACCTCAGATTATCCCATCACCACCGCCAGGCACCCACTAGCCTGAAGCTCTGTGTCATTTTTGTCTCTCCAGCTCCAATAAGCACCTGGCATACAGTAGGCACTAGAAAAATGGCTCTCTCTACTAGATCATCCCCTATCACCCCTGGGAGCCCTTTACACCTAGTCCTCCTTCCTCCAGGAAGCAGAGAAAAGAAATCCACTCACCCCTACCCTACTCAAGCTGCTTCCTCCCAGCCAACTGGCACCCACGCCCCCACCCTTGACCAAGGGGACTCTGGAGCCAGCCCACTGCTGGTGATTCTGACAGTCAGTGCCCAGCCTCACACCCATATGTGGCAGCTACTTGACATTGTCTGAATCAATGGACACATTATCCTTAAACCTTACAATGACTCTCCAGTGCCTTAAGAAAAAGTCTGAAGTTAAAGAGATCTAAAAGATTTGGTTTCTCTCTACTCACCTTGGATCACTTTGTTACCTGAAAGCTCTGTGCTCTTTCTTATCTCAAAAGCTCTCCTTTTCCTCGTGGACTGGTTACCACTTAGTGATTACTGTATTTCTTTAGAAAGCTTTTCCACACTCCCCCATCCCTGTTAGGTGCCTCTATGCTGGGCTATCATTACGCTGTACAGTAAATATTTGTTTTATTCTATGTCTTTCTGCAGACTGTGAGCTTCCTGAGGGCAGGAACCATGTTTACTGATAAATTCCTGAAAGCTCTCAGTAAATATTTGTTAAATCCATTCATATAAAACAGGAAGAATAGACAAAGGAAGCATGTTTTCCTGTTCATTCAGAAGAGACAGGAAGCACGAATCTGGGTTGGGTGGGGTCATATGGGGGGACTGAGTCTTTCCAAGTGAAACTGTGTCCCCAGAGGCTGCTTGGTGAGCAGAGGTATCCCCAATGCCCCTCCCACCCCCGATCAGGACCTCCCTCACCAAGCCTGGTCAGAACTGCACACAGTACCCTTCCCACCAGTCCTGGGCCCATGCCCGGAGCCGCGACCCCTCCCAGGCTGGCGTGGGCTTCCGAGCCCCAGCCTGCAATGCCCGTGGGCGCCCAGGTGGCAACTCTGCGGGCAGCTCAATGGCTCCTCTGTTCCATTCCTGGCTCCACACCCTGTTCCAGGAAGCCCAGGCCCAGCGCCCTGGGCTGGGGTGCCCAGATGAGCCGCCCACAGGACTGGGAGTCGGAAGCAGCAGCTGGGAAGGCTGGCAGGACGGGTGTCCACCCTGGGCACAGAGGATCTCAGGCAGAGCCCAGGCCTGCTTTCTCAGTGGCTTCTAGGTCCTGTGAAGAAAAACTACTCAGTGGGGGAAGCTGCCCTTCTAGGCTACCACGATTTGTTATTTTGCTTATGGTTGCTTTGCCCCACTCTGAGGTGCTCACTGCGATATCCTGCACCCATCACAGGGCCTGGCACACAGCAGGTGCTCTATGCACATTTACTGGATGCTCCAAAGGCCTCCTCCCAGGCTCTATCCTCTGAAGTGACACCAACTTTCAGATCCCCATTCACCCTGACCTCTGGCTGACCACTAGTGGCTGCAGGATCAGGCTCTCAGGAGACTCTACATTTGAATAGTGATCAAAGCCTCTGGCACAAAGGATTGTCCACAAAAGGCCTTTGGAGAAAGTATGTAAAACCAAGGCTGATATTTTAGGCATACAGCCAGAATGCTGTTGAAAGGCTGAAATATTTCCAAACTAGTAGGTAAAGTGGCTGCTACCCAGAGGGTCCTCTGTTCCCTTCCCTCCTGACATCCAACAGGGTGCCCCCAGGATGCTGCGATTATGTCTGTTCCAATTGGGCAGTGCCCCTCCCAGAGCAGCTGTCGTACTTTGAATCTCCTTCCTGCCCAAGCCTCTCCAGAGGTAGCTTGCAGGCCCACCATCTGGTTCTCGTTCCACTCTGCAGCTGGGCCATGCAACATGTTCCTCACCCCAGTGTGGGCTCCAAGGGGTGCAAGTCCAAGAGGAGCAAGGGGGCACCTGTTACAGGTTGCTGGCTCTGCAAAGTCCCCACACCTACCATGCCCCCTTTCCCCTGCTTCTTTAGTTTACATTTAATGTCTGGAAATGGAAATGTCAGTCTTTTTTATCTGTAGAATGAGGATGATAATAGTACCTATTTCATAGGGTTGGGAAGAGGAAAATGAATTTGTAAAAGTTTCTAGCCCAGAGGCTGGCATGGAGTCAGTGCTCAATAAATGTCAGCTCTGAGGATAATCTTTTACATTCAGGTACTGAGGCTCCACAGTTTAGGTGCTTGTCCAGGGTATGCAGCTTGTCAGCAACAGGGATGATACCGGGACCCAGGTCTCCTGACTCTCAGTCACATTCCCCAAAAATTTGGAAAATGTGGCATCTTCTCTCCTCTGCTTGTAGATTTAAAATATACTTTAAATCTGAAAAGTCCTGTGGCAAAGAAATCTAATTTTGTTTAATTCAGTAATTCCCCAAAGTATTTAAGCAGCTGATATGTATTAGAACAGTTGATCCTTACAACAACCCTATGAGGAAGATTCTGTTACCATCCTCAGGTTACAAATGGGAAAACTGAGGCACAAGAATGGAAGCCCTTTGTTACTGAAAACCTATTAACCTGTCATAGTTTGGGAAACGGTACACTACTTATCTTCCCCAAGAATAGGCTTTTGTACCCACTGTTCCTGCTTATCAGAATGCCCTTCTCCTATTTTATCTGCCTGGGAAAATCCTTCCCAAGAAATATATTTATTTTCCTTTTCTAATTACAAGAGCAATTTATATGTTTTTATAATTTTGGAGATTTTTAATGTTTTTTATGTTTTTATAAAAACATTATATGTTTTACGTGTTTATAAATGTTTGTATAAAAAGCAAACTGTTATAAAACAGTCAAACATCACAGACATGCAACTGATCCTACCAACCCTCAAAAGACCCTTGGGTATGTCTGGGGCTACCTCAGGATTGGGTGGCAAATGGTGGTCCCCAGCCATGCGGTGAACTCAGCACAGAACATGCCCCTCATTCCTTCTCTATGAGTCACCCTCCTCTTGTTCCTTAGCAAATGCTTAGTGAACACCTCCTCTCTGTCAGGCACCTGGCAGGTGCTGAGGTCCTAGGCATGCTGCACACCAGCAGCAAGTCGAGTCAGGGGCCTGGCCGTGAACCCCAGCTCTACTACTTGCTAGCTGAGGAACCGTGCAGGCGTGATTCAACATTCCTGTGCCTTGGTTTCCCCCC
>VBSM01001044.1:9035219-9045512 GCA_008086735.1 Cheirogaleus medius | reverse complement strand
ATCACCGAGACTATTTTAAGTGATATATATATATATATAAAATCGACATCACCAACAAAAAAAAGAACCAGCCTACAAGAGTATGATGACTTCTATTCCTCAGACCGCTCACCAAATAACTGCACAGAAGGTTCTTAAGTCTGTGGGCTGGAATAAGGTATCAGGGTGGGAAGAAAGGAAAGCTCTGGCTTTTCCCCTGATGGCCCTGGCCGCTTTGCCCCACCTGCTCCTGTAGGTGCTTCTGTGGCCAATGAGCTGCTCTCACATCCTGGAGAGAAAGTCGGGAGTGGTCACTCTCTTAGAGTATTACAAGGAAAAAAGAGTCAACCAAGAAAACAAAACCCACAAATTCCAGCATCTGAGATAACCCATGTCTCACCTATCTGAGGCCAGGAATGCTAAAGAAAGCTGAACTGAATGTGTTGTATTGTGACCTGGTTGCAGGAAGAATGACAGGAAGGGAGGATGCTCTCTTGCACTTTCAACTGCTGGCCTTCTTGGCGGCTATGCAGTCATCCAGACTGCACAGAGATGGGTATATCCAGCTATCAACATTGCATGAAATCCTCTTCTGGGGTCACTCAGTCAATTCCCCTTACTCTGATTTCAGACTCTCAAAACAGACTGATAATGATTTAACTGCCCATTAGACTTTCCTACAGGAAAGAGCATTGCCTTGTACAAGCTTCTGATTTGTTGGCACTTGTTCTCCTGACTGTGGGTACTTTCATTTAGACTCTTAAGAGTCTGGTTGGTATAATTCATCTCCCTTAAGCCTACTTATCTCTAGGTGCACTGACAAAATGGAGTTTCTGGGCTGGCAAAGCTGAAAGCTGGAGAACCTAGCCTGGGGTGACCTCAACAAGATCCTGCTGCCCTGGGACACCCTCTCTGAGCAATCAGTCAACACCCTCTTCTCCTTGGCCTCTTGCATATAGAACTTTTAAGATTTCTGATTCTGGGGATGTGGTCTTTCCCTCCACGCTTTCCAGCTTGAGGTCTGAACTCTTCTCTCTAGGTCTCAGCGCTAGGAAGAGAGGGAGGCAATGTAAGAGCACTCTGCTCACATTCCAGTTCCAGCTGTTCCCATCTTGGTTGGATTTGTTACTTTCTGCAGGTTTCTGGTCTCTATTCTAAATCACTTGAACTTTTTTTTCCTTCTGTATGATAGATTCTGAGGTACAGTAGCTGATACCCTTCCTCTAGGTTAGTCCTAACTCTAATTAAGGGGGTAGCATAGCTTAGTAATGAAGCCTCTGGCACCTGGAAGTAGGCTGCCAAGGGTTTGAATCCTAACTCATCAATTTACTAGCTGGGGGTGGCCTTGGGCAAGCAACATGTCTCTGTGCCTCAGTTTTCTCATTTGTAAAATGGAGCGGAGTGAGGGGAAGCCTTATTATGAGGCTGAAAAGAGTTAATGTTTGCAAAGCAACAGTGCCTGAGACTTACTAAGCCCTATTGAAGTTTTTATTTTATTTTATGTTTTATTTCAGCATATTATGGAGATACAAATATTACGGTTACGTATATTGCCCATGCCCCCCCTCGAGGCAGAGCTTCAAGCGTGACCATCCCCCAAACGTTGCACATCTCACTCATTATGTTTGTATATACCCATCCCCTCCTCCCCCCTCCCACCCGTGAATGCCCTATTGAAGTTTTACTTAAATAAAATAGTAGGTGAGAATATGACCTAATGAAATCAGCTCCTTAAAAATGAACACAGTGGAACTTAAGCATCCAAATGAGTGTTGTGTTTCAAAGTAGGCATTCCACTTTCTCCAATCAGCTGCCAAAAAATATTTTTGGAATTCTTGTTTGGGGATTATCTTCAGGGCTCATTTGTAAGCCATATGAATAAATCCACCTCAATATTTATAATCACATTCTATTTTGAAATATTTTTTACTGCTTTTAAAGCTGCCTTTTAAAGCCGCTCACTACTGAGTCTTTTAATGTGCAAAAAGTTTCAGTGACAATTCCAAAAATGTTTTAAGCAACATTACAGCAATTTTTTTTTTTTTTTGGTATAAGTGTGTAAACTTCAAGGGGCAAACCTTGAAGGGGAAAACAGTAATTTATAAGCTTCAGATACTTTGCCTAAACAATCAACCCCACGGCTTCCTGGTTACACCTAGCTTATCTGGGAGCTGCAGCTGCCAGCACCCACAGGGGTGCAGTATCAAGCAGCTACAGTAGCAGCTGGCTACTACTGGACCAGCAGCCTCCATATCACCTGGAATCTTGCTTAAAATTCAGAATCTTGGTCCACAACCTAGAATTACTGAATCAAAATCTTCATTTCATCAAGATCTCCTCCATGTGATTCATTTGTACCTGAAAGTTTGAGAAGTGCTGCTGTAGTCTAGAACTCTAATGGAGCCCTTCATTGTTCACTTTGTGAGTGTTTGGTTACTATAATGGGTCTGCCCTCATCTACTGAGCCTCATCAATGGGGGTGACATCAAGGTTTTGACAGTGAGAAGATGGTGATCTGGCAGGGAGTCACCAAAGGGCCTGTGTTTGGGGGTGGCTAGGGAGGAAGCAGCACACTTGGATTTCCACTAGGAGGCGCTGCACCCTGGGAAGTAGGTCTGAAAAGCTGAGGCGGGAAAAGACTCACTTTATTTGTAGGAAACCACTCCTGAGGTGAGTGAGCCAATTCCACAGGGATTCTCTGGACTCCTCAGGACTCAAGTTCCATCCACCCATTTGTCCATCCATCCATCCATCCATCCACCCATTCATTCATTCATTCTGTAAACTTGCATCTTTTAGCTCTTATATCATGGGGAGCTGCAAAGCTGTGTAAGATATTTCCTGCCCAAAGTGTTTTATTTTCTAGCTGAGTTTGTCAACTGAGATTTGCACCTCATACACATGGCCAGTGACTAGCACAGACTGCTCAATAGGCATTAGTTGGTCTCGTTTTTAAGTACTTCTCTCCACACCCACAAAAAAACCCCATGGGACTGCAGGGCTTTATTCTAGTCATGAGACCTGAAACTCATTTCTGAGTCAGAAAGAATACAGGAGCTGCCTCTCAGAAGCAAAAGGTCTAAATCAGTTTATGGTTTCCAAACATTCTAGAACTGATAAACTAGAATGAAATTTTCATCATGGAATGAAAAAATAAGGTCAATGTGGTAAGCTTTTCAAAATGCTAAATGCATTTAATTCAAAGGACTCCTCTAGGTTGAAACCATGTCCTTCTTACTTTTGAGGTGTTAAAATGACTTTTCTTTTATAAAATGATGAAAAAAGTAGGTGATAATTTATAATTTTTAAAAACATCTTTACTTGGAAAAACTTTAAACTGGCAGTTCTACGTTGGTCTCCAAAATTATTTTTGTAATTTTACTGGTCAGTGAAATCTACAGATACAAATCTCACTACAGAGCTCAGAGAGCAAAGCATCAGGCTGAGTGGATATGGTCCTAGGTGAATGGGGGTTCCGCAGAGGCATGCTCAGAGGGAGATGTGTCCCTACTATGTCAGGTAGTGGTTCAGGCTGACACCTGTCTACCCACCCAACAACCAGTAGCCCCTAGTATGATCTGTGCTAGGTCTTGGAGATATAGATTCAAATAAGACCTGCTGTTACTCTGAGATTATCTCAGTCCATGGTTAATAAGATGAATGAAGAAATAATTACAGCTACCCTAGAAGTATATACAAAGTGTATTGGAGTATATACAAAGTGTGTTCATTCCACCAGGATACAACATTTGAGCTGGATTCTAAGGCATGCATAGTAATTTTTCTGGCAGAAAAGGGGAAAGGTAAGGGTATTCTCGGCAGAGAGAGAGGCAGAAGGAAAGACACGAAAGCACGAATGTACAGATAGCATAGGGAAAGACAAGTCGTAGCTACGACATACGATATGGAGGGAAGAGTAGATGGAGAGAGAGGGCAGACCCAAATTGTGATGAATCTCTTGCCTTCATTGAATCAGGCCTTTTTTCTGGAATCTGGTGGTTCTTCACATTTCGTAGTATCTTATTGCTCTGAGGATCCGTTGAAAGCCATAGGCTTATCTCTAATTTAATATACCTATGATAAAATGTCAGGAATTCACAGATTTCCTGAAGGCTATCCATAGGCTTTGTTATAGGTACTGGCAGGGAGGGAGGCATTTAAGTCTCCAATTTTGTTTTGTTTTGTTTTTTGAGACAGAGTCTCACTCTGTTGCCGGGACTAGAGTGCTGTGGCATCAGCCTAGCTCACAGCAACCTCAAACTCCTGGGCTCAAGCAATCCTTCTGCCTCAGCCTCCCGAGTAGCTGGGACTACAGGCATGCACCACCATGGACGGCTAATTTTTTTCATATATATATTTTTAGTTGTCCAGCTAATTTCTTTCTATTTATAGTAGAGATGGGGTCTTGCTCTTGCTCAGGCTGGTCTCGAACTCCTGAGCTCACAGGATACACCTGCCTCGGCCTCCCAGAGTGCTAGGAGTACAGGCGGGAGCCATGGCGCCGCGCCTGTCTCCATTTTTAAGCAGAAGAGGGACATAGTCACATATTTTAGAAAAGTGAGGTGTAAATGGATAAATATATTTTGATAACAGTCTTCATTGAAAGGAGAGGCAGAAGAGAATTTCAGCCACCTGGTTTAGTTGTTGAGGTTGGGGATTAGGAACTAATCTAGGGGAGGAGAAGGGACTCTTCCCTCAAATCACACCCATTGGTGTTTCCTCTTTAGCTCAGAGGTGGAGGGATGAACATGTTGGAAGAAAGAAATGGATATGAGGCTCGAGAGGAAGCGCTAATATCAAGAGTGAAATGTTTCCTAGAGCTAAAACAGCATGAAAATAGATGTATCCATGTTACACTGATATCACTGTTAGTATTGAGAGTCTGACATGATGGCAGAATGTGCTAATTTCAAACATAATTTTAAGTTAAAAGGGAGATACATGCTCAAAAATTGCAACAAACCTGATTTTTTATGTTTCCAAACTCTTCTAAATTTCAGAGTCAAACTATTCCTGTGTCATCACTACTCTGGTTAACTGGCTTCATCCTGCTAGATAACTTTTGTTTTTAAGGCAGGGTCTAGCTCACTGCAACCTCAAACTCCTGGGCTCAAGGGATCCTCCTGCCTCAGTCTCCTGAATAGCTGGGACTATAGGTGCACACCACCACTCCTGGCTAATTTTTCTATTTTTTTGTAGAAATGGGAGGCAAGGGTCCTGCTATGTTGCTCAGGCTTGTCTTAAAATCTAGTCTCAAGCAGTCCTCCTGCCTCAGCCTTCAAAAGTGCTAGTGTTATAGGCATGAGCTACCATGCCCAGCTGATAACGAATGAAAGTTGCTAAGAACTCCTTTCTCCCTTGATTATCTTCAGGTCAAATGCTCCAAGAGAACTTATTCACAAGTTCATATGTTCACAAATTCTCTGATACTCCCCACTTCAAGAAGCAGAGCTGTGGTGGCCCCTTGCAGTCCAGCTACTGGAGAAGCTAAGGTAGGAGGGATTGCTTGAGGCTATGAGTTCAAGGCTGTAATGCACTATGTTCATGCCTGTGAATAGCCACTGCACTCCAGCCTGGGCAACACAGCAAGACTTGGTCTCTTAAAAATAAATAAATAAATAAATAGAGCTTAATTTCCTTTACTGAAGTGAGGCTGTACTTAGTGACTTCTTTGAATGAAAAGAATAATATGGAAGTATTATAATGGTGTGTCACCTCTGAGAGGAAATCATAAATGGCATTGTAGCTTCCTCTTTGCTCGCTCTCTTAGATCACTAGCTCTGGGGGAAGCCAGCTGCCATGTCACAACGAGACTCAAGCAACCCCATGGGGTTGAGACGCATGTGCTGAGAAACAAGACTCCTGCCAAGAATTGTCAAGGAAATGAGATCTTTGGCTAATAGCTATGTGAGGGAGCCATCTTGGAAGGAGACCATTTAGCCTTACATCAGACCTTCAGATGAGTGTGGCCTTGACCAACATCTTGACAGTATCCTTTTTATTTATTTATTTATTTATTTTTATTTCAGCATATTATGGGGGTACAAATATTACGGTTACGTATATTGCCCCTGCCCTCCTCCCCCCTCGAGGCAGTTGACAGTATCCTTATGGAAGACCCTGAACCAGAACTGCTCAGCTAAGTCACTTCCAAATTCCTGAGTTAAGAAACTCTGAAATAATCAATGTCTGCTGTAATTCTTATCTTTTTTCCTTTATATGTAATATGTCTTTTTCCTCTGGCTACTTTGATAATTTTCTCTTTGTCACTTGTTTCCTGCAATTTGATTGTGATATGCCTTTGTGCATGTTTTCAGTATGTTTATTCTGCTGGGATTAGTTGAGATTCTTCTATCCTTTTTTTTCCCACTAAATTTGGGGAATTACATACTGTTATTTGTTGAAATATTTTTCCTGTCCAGCTTATCACTCCTTTTCTTCTGGACTATACTACATGTATGTTACATTGCTTTATATTGTCCTGCAGGTTATTGAGGTTTAATTCATTTTTTTCAAGTCTTTTTTCTCTCTATGCTGCATTTTGGATAGTTTATATTGCTTTTATCTTCAAGTTCATTGATATTTTGTTCTGCAACTGGCTAATTTACTGTTAATCCCACCCAGTCCATTTATCATATCAGATATTATATTTTTAATCACTAGAAGTTCCATTTGAACATTTTTATATTATCTCTCTCTCCTTCTTATGTTCATATTTTCTTTTACATTCCTGAGAATATTTATGTTTATATTAGCTCTTTTAAGATTCTTGTCTGTTAATTCCATCTTCCTATAGTTTTTAGATTTACTTCTATTGATTGATTTTTTCCTTCTGGTTTTGGGTTATATTTTTCTACTTCTTTACATATCTGGTAATTTTTTTTTTTTTTTTTTTGAGACAGAGTCTCACTTTTTGCCCGGGCTAGAGTGCCGTGGCGTCAGTCTAGCTCACAGCAACCTCAAACTCCTGGGCTCAAGCAATCCTTCTGCCTCAGCCTCCCGAGTAGCTGGGACGACAGGCATGTGCCACCATGCCCAGCTAATTTTTTCTATATATATTTTTAGTTGGCCAATTAATTTTTTTCTATCTTTAGTAGAGATGAGGTCTCACTCTTGCTCAGGCTGGTTTCAAACTCCTGACCTTGAGCGATCCTCTCGCCTCGGCCTCCCAGAGTGCTAGGATTACAGGCATGAGCCACCATGCCCGGCCTATCTGGTAATTTTTTATTGGATGCCAGACTCTGTGAATTTTATGTCATTAGGTGTTGATTTTGTTGTATTTCTTTACAGTGTTGACATTATTCTGGCATGTGGTTAAATTACTTGGAGTTAGTTTGATACGTTCAAGGCTTTACTTTTCAGTTTCATTAAGTCAAGTCTAGAGCAGTCTTTACTCTAGGACTAATTTATCCCTACTTCTAAAGCATCATCCTCTGGTTAATAATAACACAAACTATTCACAATCCTGTGCGAGGTCCAGAAATTGCTTGGCTTACTGCATTCTGGTGGTTCTTCACCTGTCCTCATGGTGTTTTACCCAATGCATGCACAGATTATTACTCAGCCAAAGGCTCAAAAAGATTCCTCTGCATATTTCTGGGGTTCTCTCTCTGTGTAAACTGGGCAGTCATAGGGCTCACCTCATTTGTTCTCTTTCTCTCAGGGACCATAGCTATATGTTGCCTGTTGTCCAGTGTCTGAAAACCATTGTTCCATATATTTTTTTCCAGGAAGAAAATTATTATAACAGTTTATTTTTCACAGGTAGAAACAGAAGTCTGTGGGAATATTTTTCATGATTTCTTTAATTTAATTAATGGTAAAAAGATTTTGGGGGCTTTCTGTTTCTTCTAGAACCAGTTTTTGTAAATTATTAATATATTTTCCTAGAAATTTGTCTTTTTCTTCACGCTTTTAAATGCTGTTGATATAATTTATCTTATTAACTTTTAAATCTCTGCTTTATCTGTAGCTATGCCCTTATTTTTATTCCTATCTGCTGAAGCCTGTCTATCTGCCCACTGCTATCAGGGGGGAAATATGATACTCTGCCTCTCTTCCATTCTCTAAATTTCATACAAATGCTTCTCTTTTATGGAATCTAACATAGAAAATGGCTAGCAAACGATTCTAAAAAGTTCTCCTAGACTTCCTAACTCTTGGAGGAACACAGAAGAGGGATCTTGAGTTGCCAGTAGACAGTCTGGTGCAGTGCATTGGTTTAGGTACTCAGCATCTGTGCATACCATTTTACCCACACTTATTTCCAAACAATGATAGCAGCAACATAATGCTTTTGCCTAATGGTCTGTGACTATCTCTCATACAAATGAAAATGCCCTCACTATCTTCTCTCAGAAGGCGAGACCCAAAGTTCTATCAGTCATTTATCTTCTCTTTATGATGGGCATTCTTTTCCTTTTTCAACCATAATATTACTTTGATATCCTGTAACCTAAAAACTAAATTAGGATTAACTACCATCAATTCACATTCTGTGAAAGAGTGGAGGACAGAGAAGGAGAAATTAACTAAAAACATAGGTGTATATATATAATAAACCAAGGAAAAAGTATGCTTATCTACTAAAGTCTCATTTCTTAATTGGTGATGAGGCAGTAGTTGGGGTCTATAATTTTCTTCTTCCCCTGCCCATTTCACATTCTCTGCATTCTCAGCCAGCGCTTCAGCTCCTTGTGGTTCTTTACCTGATGACATGACTTAAACCTTCACTCTTAAGCATGTGAACCATTCATGGTCCTGACTGAACCGTATCACTGTAGTCTTCCCTTACCTTTTGACATGGAACATTGGAGTACTAAGAAGCACCATATCCAGAATAAGGGGTAAGTCCACCGAGGAATTCCTGTGCCCTCCATGCTGGGGCAGTGTAATCAGCCTGCCATCAGGTGGCTGTTGGATGCTGCTGAGGAATGGTGCCATATTAGGGACTCATCATTGGTCTTTGCTCCTGGTAGATTCAGCAATCACCAGTGGGACTAGCCAGATTAGCCTTGGTGAGAAGTTCCTATTGTAGAGCCCATGCATAACGTCCACCCCTGCCACCGTGGTCACTGCATTTATGAATCCATTGAATAAGCCCTGGGGTAGCTGGGGGAATAGGCTGAAAAACATCCAATCTCCTGCCAGTGCTTCCCATTGGCTAAACCCATTCAGAAGCCAGAGGGCAAGGCAGCCTCGGTGATGCAGTCCACATGGGTCAGTGCAGGATGGAGAACAATGCAGAGGGGATCTGGGGGAGGAAACAAAGCTACCCAGTGTCCTCTCCATTGTAGTGCCTCCAGTAAGATCTCTGCTCACAGACCTAGACCTTTTCCAATTAAGAAATGCCAATGACAAGGATGCCTGCAGCTCAAACCATTCTCATTTCTATAATCATGACTATGCTGTCTGGCATTTGTATGCTGCCATTTAGCTTCTGCTACTTGGAGATCCCATCGAGATCAAGGAGCCCAGAAGAATGCCTGGCACATAGCGTGTGCTCAATAAATACTTGCCGACTGCTTGAACACCTTGCGAGGTAGGTATTGTTATCTGCTTTCTGTCTATTTTGTTGGAATCAACTGGCTAACCTTTCTGGCTCCATTTTATCAGTTTTCTCTTCCAGATCTTAGAGTGATTTCCTAATGCTTAATACCGCAGTCAAATCTATTACTTCCAAGCCCAGAAAGCTTAGTTGTCGGATGCACCAAGCATCAACTCATGGAAGCAGCAGCATCTGCAGTGTTCTTCGTTGCTTCCGTCTCAGCAGTTGAATTCTTAGCAGTGAGGAGTGTGAATGTGTTAACGTCTCTGACAAGATCAGAATTCAGAGGATGTGAAATGGTGGTGAGGAAACAAACACAAGACTGAGGGTGTCCAGAGATTTGGGTCTAGCCTGGTTCTGGTCCTTTGTGCACTAGATTAGTTTCCTAGGGCTGTTGTAACAAATTGCCATAAAGAGGTATCAGAACAACAGAAATTTGTTCTCTCACAGTCCTGGAAGCTCAAAGTCTGAAATAAAGGTGTTGGCAGAGTCATGCTCCTTCCAAATGCTCTAGGGGGCAGTCTTTTCCTGCCTCTTTTAGCTTCTCGTGGCTCCAGGTATTCTTTGGGGTGTGGCTTAATTCCATCTCCACCTCCATCTTCACATCACTTAGCCTCTTCTGTGTCTCTGCGTCTCGCCAATATCCCTCTGCCTTTCTCTTACAAGGACATCTGCCATTGGATTTAGGATCCATCCTAAATCTAGGATGATCTTATGTTGAGATACTTAGCTTAATTTACATCTGCAAAGACTCTTTTTTTTTTTTT
>VBSM01001044.1:9016299-9030087 GCA_008086735.1 Cheirogaleus medius | reverse complement strand
CTCGGCCTCCCAGAGTGCTAGGATTACAGGCGTGAGCCACTGCGCCCAGCCTGGCTATATAATTCTTAAAGAATAAATTGATAATTTTTTTGCTCTGAAGTTTACAGTCATGTGACAAAAGGATTATTTGTTACTTATAGTCAATAAATTTACTGCCAAACGTCCCCCATTAATTCATTATGTAATATATACTTTATTGAATGCAGTATACATATAATGTATTATATGTAATAAATCTGAACAGCAATTTTCCATGGAAAACGTGCCATACCATCCTGTGACTATTGTCAATCACAAAGAGATCTTGTTTTGACAAAGACTTCAAACCTGGGACTTGTCATTTGGAAGAAGTGGCTCCTTCTAATTTCTCTTTCTAAGATAGTCAATGTCACAGACATAATGTTCACTCCCCTTGAGGAAACAACAGCTCTTGCCAAGAAGAAATATGGTTTTAGCAAACAGATTGCTGCTCCAAATTTTCTAAAAAATGGACTTAATATTCTATTTTAATTCCTAAATCAAATACATGGGAGGATATATATAGCCATGGGAATCTATAAATTGATGAGTGAAGTGTCCTAGAGCCTTGTGTCAGTGAAAAGGTGAACTTTTTGCTGTGTGTGAAGTATCTTTCACTTGCTTAGAAACAAAGTTGATTTTCTAAAAGATCTGTTGCTAATGGTCAAAATTATACGATTAAAATAAGATGAAAGCAATACTATGGTAGTTGTCAATTATTATAATAAGTACTGAATGTTTGTGTCCCTCCAAAATACATATGTGGAAGCCCTAACTCCCAATGTGAGGGTATTAGGAGCGGGGGCCTTTGGGAGGTTCTTAGGTTTAGATGAGTTCATGAGGGTGAGGTTCCCATGATGGGATTGTGTGCCCATATAGGAGGAGACACCAGAGAGCTTGCTCTCCCCGCCACCCTGTGAGGATACAGTGAAAAGGGGGCCCTCTAAAAGCTAAGCAGAGGCCGGGCGCGGTGGCTCACGCCTGTAATCCTAGCTCTCTGGGAGGCCGAGGCGGGCGGATTGCTCGAGCTCAGGAGTTCGAAACCAGCCTGAGCAAGAGCGAGACCCCATCTCTACTATAAATAGAAAGAAATTAATTGGCCAACTAAAAATTTATAGAAAAAATGAGCCGGGCATGGTGGCGCATGCCTGTAGTCCCAGCTACTCGGGAGGCTGAGGCAGGAGGATTGCTCGAGCCCAGGAGTTTGAGGTTGCTGTGAGCGAGGCTGATGCCACGGCACTCACTCTAGCCCGGGCAACAGAGTGAGACTCTGTCTCAAAAAATAAATAAATAAAATAAAAGCTAAGCAGAGAGCCCTTACCAGAACCTGACCAAGGTGGCACCCTGATCTCAGACTTCCAGCCTCCAGAACCGTGAGAAAATAAACTTTTGTTATTTAAACCACTCAGTCTAGGGTCTTTTGATATGGCAGCCTGAGAAGACTAACACATCAGTAAGATTTCCAAACTACATTTCTCTTTTGTTGCAGATGTTTTCATATGTGATTATTATAGTATTTGTGTTGAGTCCTATTACCTGACTGCTGCCAACACTATACCCCTGGCTGACAGACAAGATGGATTCTCTGTGGCTAAGATGTGACTCTCAAGAGAAAATTAAGTGGCCATAGCAGGGAAAAGGGCTTGGTCACCTACCCCTACATTGCTAACTACTATAAGGTTTGTCAACTGCCATAAAGTTTTCTTCCTGCAATTAGGCAGAAACCTGTTCTAGAAAAACATTGTCCAACTGACCTCGGTGGACTGCTTGATGCCAGCTGACTGGGACACCCCTGCCTTGACGGTCCTGCCTGCACCACTGATTTGGCAGGAGGCCAGCCTTATAAACATTCTTTCCTGATAAGCAGCTCCAGATCCTAAGCTAATTCCAACCAGCTCACAGAGATTGTACACGAAATTCCTTGTGCCCTATAGTTCACCTTTTGATGTAAAGAGCTGAATTCTACCTCATTTTAATGTTAAAACCTTACCCCAAAGTGAACATGGGATGTATGTTACATATATGTAAACTCACTATGCATGCACTGGGCTTTCCCCAAACCTGATGAATATCCATGTAAAACAGACCCTGGAAAGCTTAAATGCCACTGTTTCCTCCCCTTCTGTGGAGCAGGTGCTTACAGTTCCCCTGGAGGCTTTGTCCCTGGATCTGCAGATTGTTACTCTGAAAATAAAGTTTTCTCCTTTTTCCTTCCTCTGTAGATCTCATGGTCATTTTGTTGACACTGCCCATTTGTTCCTGGCTCTGAGGTCCCCTCTTGGAACTGAGAACAGATTTGGCTCCACCAGTTTGGACCTCTGTCCTTGTGCCTTAAACATGGCCTGGGGTTTCCTCTCTGGCTCCCTCATACAAATATCTCTATGGGGCCATAGAGGATATAGACATGAAAAGCTAGGTTTCACCTTCATGATGAAGAACCTCCTGTACCCAGGTTCTTGCCACTGCCCCAGGCTGGCTTGGCTCATTGTTAGTGCTACAACCCAGGGACTAGGACTTCACCAGTCTGAGGCTGTATTTCTACATCTTGAAAATGGAGGAGCACATGAATACTTGCCATACTACTTTATTTTATTTTATTTTGTAACCAAAACCAGAATCCAAGGATTCTCATAAAACTTATTACAAATGACAGCATAAAAAAAATCTTACACAGTAACTCAAAGTTCACTTCCACTATGTCCCCTACCTTAAACTGGCAGGACATTGGTATTTTGATATCTCAAATTTCCAAATAAAAAATGTTAAAACAGGTATCTATTCATATATGGCAATCACATAAGGAACTTACCTTAGGACCTAAAGCAAAGGTAAACTGTCTTAGAATTTATCAGATTCTATACTAACTAGGCAAACTCTGCCCAGGGTAAAAACCAGCTGGATTTTTCAAAAACCTCTAATTTAGTACAAAAGCAAAGCTTATATTTTTGCCTTCTGGCTTCTATATCACAGCAACGTTTAAAGTCTGCTTGTTCAACTATAGCTGCATACTATATCCCAGATATGGAAAAAACAGTAAATCTTAGTTCAAATTTTGCCAGTTTTGTTTCTATATTTAAAAACATCACACTTAAGCTGGGCAGGATTTAGAGGTTAATTGTCAGTCCATGCAAAACTAAAGTTCAAAGCAAATTCAATTTTGCTTAAGGGAACATTGTAAAGTAACAATTCTTGGTATTACATGTCTCATATGCTCCATTTCAAACCACAGAGAATTATACCTTTTGTGTCCTGTTCCAGGAGACAAACAAATTTGAACAGCTTAAATATCTTAAAAATGCACCCAGCTTATGAAGTCTCAAAGAAAACTTGAATTTTTTGTACATACTCCTGTCAAATGAAGTTATTTCCTGTACACCACTTCTTTTGCAAACTGGTCTTCTATTTGTTTTCATTTGACCTAGAGAAGGATCTGGACAGCTTGTGATTTCTTTCCTCAGACAGTGATTTCTCTCTTTTCCTGTCTCTAGGAGGGGACTTGTCCTGGCTACGAGAGAAGCTTCTCCTTCTTGGAGATCTGTAGCGAGGTGGAGGACTCTTTCTATGATAATCACCTTGAGCGTGATGACCCCAAGAGGGAGGCGGGCCACAATTTCAACTTCTTTTTTCACCATTTGACAGTTCCACTCTTACACGGCAGCCACATGATGTTCTTCCATCTAGCTCTCACACAGCATCAGCTGCTTCTCTGGGATCTTCAAATTCAACCAAAGCACAGCCGGGAGGGTTTCTAGCAACCCACACACTTCGGAGTGGTCCATAAATAGCCAAAAGTCCATTCCAGGTCAGTCTTGTTGCCATTGTTTCCAAGATTATTTATATAAACTTTACAGTCCAATGGACAGTAAATCACGATGCATTTTGAAATCAAGGGTAAAAGGGCGGAAGCTCAAGTTCTCACACTCCAGTGGATCTTCCCACTCCCCTCCGGCCTGACTGCCACAGATGCCCTTCCTTACCTGGCACCCACGAAATGGCATGCCACGCTACGTTAGGGGGTTAGGTAAGGATCTGGTGTGTCAATGTATGGGAATGAAATGCACGCGGGGCAAAAAAGCCATAGAAATTCAGTTTAACGCCTTGTCTTGCTTCCTATCCCAAGGAGGTTGCAATACAGCTTGGGGGTCATAACATAACCCAAGTGATAACAATACACATGTGACTGAAATGTTAGCCACCTAGATGTCCCCAATGTCCTCTGGACTTCTGGGGAAACCTCATCTTTAATATTTAAATAAATTCGTCTTGAACTCTCCTCTCCTGTATAATGAGAAATATCACCATCACTCCCAATATTGCTGAGGATCCTTGTGGGGCCCTCTGCTCGCCATCTCGAGTTCTGTTTCCTTGCTTCTGTGGAATCCTCTAACTGTGCCATGTGGGCTGTCTTTTCAACATCCTCCCCCTGGTCTCCCCTCCACATGCCCCCCGGCCCCCTGTAAAATACCAGCTGGCATCCTGAACTCTCCAAATACCACTGACAACTAGCTGTGTGTGGCAGATTTTACTGACACTTTCAGGGAAGGTGGGTGCAGTAGCTCAGCACAGCGAATGTTAGAGGTCCCTTGCCTTCATCATCCCTGAGCCATTGCTACCTTTGAAAAGAACTCACTGGCCTGCCCTCCACGTGGGGCCCCACTATATTGCTCCATTTCTCCCCTCCTGCCCTCTCTACCTGCTACCCCCAAGGTGCTCCAACAACTCCTGCTGTGTTACTTATACAGGATCACACAGCCACCACGCAATGAATGCTTACTTTGTACCCGGCACTATGCTAAATACTTTACACCTCTCAGATAATGGACATTCCCACTTTCCTTTGCTCCACATGATCTAGGCACATATCCTAGGAGCTTCTATCTTTTCAATAAATAATTTTTATACAACTTCAGTGTGCTAGATCCCGGGGCCTCTGCTCCCATGGAGCTTCATAACAAGAGAGCCAATCAAGATAATTTGCTAAATACAATTCTCGATGAGGAATTATATTGTCAATTTTATACAAACTTTTTTTTTTTCCTTCCAGGTTACCATATAAGACAACACTATGACAAACAGCAATGTTATAGAGGAATACTGAAGATGCCACAGCACTGACACTTAAGTAGCTCAGGGAATAACAGAGGACAGTGAGTTCACTGGGAGCTGAACTAGAGTCCAAAGGCTTTCAGGAAAAGGGGGAGAAGGATGTTCTAAGTTGGATCGTAAAGGATGAGTAGTGCAGGAACAGAAGAGAGGAGGAAGGCACAGAAGGCCAGGGCAGGATGGCAAGAGAGTCATGGTTAACAGCAAGGACTCTGGGCTCGAGCACAGCTCTGTCCTTTTCTCACTTTGTGACTTTGGCAAATTATATCACCTCTCTAAGCCCGAGTTTCTTCATCTGGATGACTGGGATAGCAATAGTACCTTCCTCAAAAGTGTGTGGTCAGGATTAAATGAGAAATTCCATGTAAAACTCTTTGAGTCATGCCTGAAACGTAAGAGAACAATCTAGCTTAAGGAAAAACAAAGGCGAAGGATCTATATTAGGATCTTTACACTTTAACTAGTTATTAAAATAATACTTTTGGAGTACCCTACAACTTATACAAATGATTTTTTCCTTTTCTTTTTGTTCTAATTTAATGTCTCCACCAATCTCATGCAGATGACTATCATCACCTCCCTCTTGCAGTTGTGGAAATCAAAGCTCAAAGAAGTTAAATTCTTTTCCCAAAGTTATTAGACAACTTTGCCCACAGAGCCTCTGACTCCAAATCTTTCCATTCCTTCCTTAAAGATTAAAAAAACCCGAAGAGAGATTAAGCCATGAAATGCTTAATAACAAATAGTTTGGCCAAGGATTACTTCCTTATTGCTTGTTTTCCAAACAAGGGTAGACTTTCACCAACGCAATATAGTTAGGGCATCTAGGGGGAGGGTCAGGAGTGGGAGACCAGCGCCAATGCTCTTAGACTTTGCCTACCTCACAATTAGTCATGGAAAATAATTAGCCAACTATAAATCAATAAGGAATAGTAGGGGTCAGGCTTTTCTAATCAGAACCCAACTCAAAGTTTCCCAAGAAGTTCAGCAAATAGACAATAAAGATTCTACTTCACATTCTGGTAAGACTGTAATTAAGGGAGGTAGTTGTTGAGACCGAATCTCTAGAACTCAGGAACATGCTGGCAGGCCCTTCCTGGACTCTCCACAAGCCTTGTCTATTCCCATCACAAAGCCGTGACTGCCCCCACCCTCCCTGACACACACATGACCAGTGCTCTCTGTTCTTAGCACTGTCTGTCTTGGTTACCACTTCACCTCCGCAAGGACCGGGGTGTCCCCACCGACGTTCTGGAGGCGGTCTCTCCTCCCAGAGTTCTCTCTAGCACAGCTTCTCAGGTGGGGCCCTGCAAAGTAGAAAGGAGAGATGTGAAGTAGAAAGAGAGGAAGGAGTGTGAGGGGGAGACAGCGAGGAGACAGGGAAGGAGGTAGAGGAAAGTAGACAGAATCAGATAGAAACAGGATACTGAAGCAGAGGACAGGAAAGAAGGTAGAATCTCTAATACCAGGGCAGAGAGGTTGTAACTTCTTAGGATTTGCCATATTCCCACTTTACTTTCGGTGGTCAGATAATATTTAGTTGATCTTTCAATTAGGTATCTAGAAACTCTTTACTAACAAACGCTACCTAGCACCTGACCATGGAATCGGCAGAGACCAGCGCTGAGGTGTGCAGGGGTGTTTATCATTTCCCCTCTACTTCTACACCCTTCATACACTCGGTGTCTCACCACTCGGAAAGGAATCTGCCGTGTGGGACAAAGCCAGAGAGAAAAAGACCTTAAACTTCTTGCAGACAAATTTTAAAAAGCATAGCCATGAAAAATAGAAGACATTTCAAAAAGCAATCTATAATTGGATATATAAGCCATTATAAAAATAACAAGATCCTTAGAAACACTTGTCACCACCACCTCTTTAAATCTGCTTTTCAACTGCTTCCAGAAATTAATTTCTTTCTTTCTTTCTTTCTTTCTTTCTTTCTTTCTTTCTTTCTTTAGATGGGGTCTCACTGTGTTGCTCTGGCTAGACTGATGGTCTTGAAACTCCTGGCCTCAAGGGATCCTCCTGCCTCAGCCTCCCAAAGTGGTGGGATTGCAGGAGTGAGCCACCATGCCCAGCAGCTCCCAGGAATTCAAGTGGCCTGGTATTGAGGGCCACCCCCATCCAAAATTGTGAAGTTGAAGAAATGTGTCTTAAAATGCTTCCCTTTACACTCTACTTCGTGCTTCTCTCTCTCCTTCACAAGCTCCTCCCTCAAGAAACTTCCCCTCTGGTGAGAGTGCACAAGGCCTGATACCTTGCTCTAACCAGAGGCAGGAGGAAGAAAGAGCTAATGGAGGCCAGCATGGTGGCTCACGCCTGTAATCCTAGAACTCTGGGAGGCTGAGGCGGGCAGATCACTCAAAGTCAGGAGTTCGAAACCAGCCTGAGCAAGAGAGAGACCTCGTCTCTACTAAAAATAGAAAGAAATTAATTGGCCAACTAAAAATATATAGAAAAAATTAGCCAACCATGGTGGCGCATGCCTGTTGTCCCAGCTACTCTGGAGGCTGAGGCAGGAGAATCGCCTGAGCCCAGGAGTTTGAGGTTGCTATGAGCTAGGCTGACACCAAGGCACTCTAGCCCGGGCAACAGAGTGAGACTCTGTCTCAAAAAACCACGAAGAGCTAATGGGGGCAGAAACAAGAAGTAGGCTTAAGGAAAACTCTGCCCAGATGAGAAAAGAGGGGATTTAGGAGGAAGTGAACTCTGAGATGACCTCCGAGAAGATAAAAACAAGTTTGCCTTTAGGACATAATGACTCTGAGATATCAGTAGATCATCTAAGTGTAAATAACCATTAGGGTTTTGCAAAGACAGGAGCGTGTGTGTGAGAGGTCAGAGCTGAAGAGAGGGAGTGGATATTATCTCCATGAAGTGGGAAGTGAGTGATAGGCTGTCAGGTTCACTGAGCTCTGAGCAGGTGACCAGGAGAGTAGAAGGTCCCTGTGACATGTCCACCAGGCATGTCCTGCGGCTGAGTGACCTGCGTTACCCACAGCCAGTGTATTGTGGGTTAGCAGGAAAATCTTAAGGTCCATTTTGCTTTAAGAACCTAAGTGATTCTACAAGGTAACCGGCTCCACACCCCCAGATAACAGCTATTTTATGACTCTGGCTGGCTCCAAGGCCAGATGGAATTGAGCAAAGAAGCCACCTGGTTCTTTGATTTCTTCAACCAACCTCTTGGAAACAGGATAATTTCCAAATCTGTTACCTTCCTTAACTGATAATAAGATAATAAATTCACTTAACATTAGCTCAGCCAATCATAAGAAGTTGGAATTTTTATTAATTTGTTGGTTGTCTCCCTTTCCTCTAAATATAATTCCTCTATTTTAAACAAATTTTCTGGATTTTCTGCAAAGGTTGCTAAATGGCACTGTTAGCCCTGCATTAACACTGGCAGACCCACACTTAGAGCTCAAGAAGTGGTCACCCATGTGGGGCAATTTCACGGCTGCCAGGAAGGTCCTGAGCTATCTAGCTCCTTTCCTTCAGGTTAGAACATGATTTTTTTCTGCCTTTTCTATTATTCATTCTCGAAAAAGTATTTATTTATTTATTTATTTGAGACAGAGTCTGGCTCTGTTGCCCAGGCTAGAGTGCCGTGGCGTCAGCCTAGCTCACAGCAACCTCAAACTTCTGGGCTCAAGCAATCCTCCTGCTTTAGCCTCCCGAGTAGCTGGGACTACAGGCATGCGCCACCATGCCTGGCTAATTATATATATATGTATATATATATTTTAGTTGTCCAGATAATTTCTTTCTATTTTTAGTAGAGACGGGGTCTTGCTCTTGCTCAGGCTGGTCTCGAACTCCTGACCTTGAGCGATCTGCCTGCCTTGGCCTCCCAGAGTGCTAAGATTACAGGCGTGAGCCACCACGCCCAGTCCCCCAAAAGTATTTATTAATACTTGATATGCTGGCTTCATAGCAGCACAGAAAACACTGTCCATTTAGTGGTGAGTTTGGGGCTGGTTGGTTTGTGTGTTTGCTTAAACTGTGTCACTGGGCTGCTGGGGAGACTTTCTGTCTGTCTAACAGATGGCTGAGGGCACCACAGACAAAGCAGGAACTTTCCCGGAGGCCAGACAGGGGCCAGAATGGCTCCAGGGGTGTGTGAGCTTCATAGGTGTATGACCTGGGCAGGCACCCAGGGCCCCATTCTCAGAATGTCCCTGTTCTTGGTATAATGCTCTGCTGTCACTATTTTGAAATTCTTAATAATTTTTGGACAGGAAGAGACCCACATTTTCATTTTATACTGGGCCCTGCAAATTATGTATTAATAGTTGCTCCTGGACAGGAGAGATTCTTCTGGAAAGAATTCTGAATCTGAAGGTAGAAGACAATAGGAATAACAATGGAAATTATACAGGAGTAGGCAGCAAGGCACCAGCACCACACTGAGATGTGGGTTTGAGTCTATAAGTAGCTGCTGAATTGAACTGAAATGAGGTGAAAAGCGATCCACACTCAACATGGAACTAAGCACTTCACATAAATTAACTTAGCCTCATAAGGATTCTGTGAAATGGGCACTATACCCAGGTTAGTTCTTAAACTAATACAGTTTTCTGATGGCCAAATAGCCATTCTGTTTACAAAATGGTTGGTAGATAATATTTTTTATACAGGTCTCCCTACCCCCTGCCTGCCCCTCCCCACCCTCCTGTGAAATCTGCTGCTGTTTAAAGTTACAGCTTTAGAGCTAGAAATCCTCTTTTAAGGTAGAAGTGAAAATACTGTAATATATTCATTCCCACTGTAGGACCCAACATTCATCTTCACATGCCTTTACTAAAACACATCTTCCTGGAGGACATGACCCTTGTCTGTCTGGGTCTATCCTCAACACTTAAGGCTGCATCCAGCACAACAGCAGGCACTCAATAATCATTTACAGACTTCCACTTCTGGCCAAGACAGTAACAGGGACCAGACTTACCCTCTTACCTTATGTAACTAAAATATGCTGATGAAATATACATAACAATGTTTTTCAGACATTGGACAACAGGCAGTGCAGGATGGTGATCCCTGAAAGAAGACAAACCAAATGAGTCCTGTGCTGTCTCAGCTTGTTGCTGGGGACAGTTTCTAGGCCATAGTTCAGAGAAAAGGGATGAAGGCCAGTAGTCTCATAGAGTTCAGAGTTGCGGGAGGCCAAGGTGGCTAGAACCACAGGGCAGAGCATTAGGGAGGTGATAGCTGCACAGAGAGAAACCTGAGCAGTATACGTGTGTGAGAAAACCATTGAGTTCTGGGAAAGAACTACTGGAAAAGAGCAGGCAGAAAAATCCTCAGACCTCATGCAGGGCTGGGAATTTCTTGGGGCACGGAGCAAAGTTCTCAGAGTAGGATTGCCTCTATAGTAGAGCCGAATTAGCCCTAATGGCCATTCTGAAACAGCCTACTAAAGCATAAAAGCAAGCTTCAACAGATTCAAACTATTTCCAAGCAACTTAACTACAACCCAGAATGAAGTCCAAAGATATTAAAAGAAATACAGAAATATCCAGTGCCCATCTACATAAAACTCATATTAGCTCTCATCTTACTTTAAATTAGCTGGCATGCAAAAAAGCAATTTTATTTGAGACCCATAACAAGGGGAAGAAAATCAATCAATAGAACAAACACAGAAAAGACACAGTTGATAGAATTAGATGACAAAACCATTAAAACAGGTATGTTAATATATCCCATATGTATTAAAATATGTTCAAGAAGATAGAGGAAGAAATGAGCTTGATGAGAAGAGAAATAGAAGATATAAAAGAGAAGTTTGAAATTGAACCTCTGAAGATGAAAAATACAATATCTGAAATGAAAAGTATACTGGATAGGATTAATAGCAGGTTAAACATTGTAGAAGAAAAAATTAGTGAACTTGAAAACACATCAATGGAAACAATTCAAAATGAAACACAGAGAGAAAAAAATGACTGAAAAATTAGAATTCTGTGGAATATCATCAAATGACCCAGTGTACATGTAATCTGAATCTCAGAAAAAAGGATAAAGGGGGAAGACAGAAAAAGAAGTTGAAGATACAATACACTATTTAAAAAGTACTGTAAAGTGTCTTTCTTTAAATTTCTTTTTTAAAATTATATATAAATATAGTTGATTTTTTTTAAAGAGATAGGGTCTCATCTTGTTGCCCAGGTAGGAAAACCTCAGACTCCTGGGCTCAAGCGATCCTCCTGCCTCAGCCTCCCAAGTAGCTGGAACTACAGGTATGTGCCACCATGCTCGGCTAATTTTTTCTATATATTTTCAGTTGTCCAACTAATTTCTTTTTGTATTTTTTAGTAGAGATGGAGTCTCACTCTTGCTTAGGCTGGTCTTGAACTCCTGAGCTCCAACTATCCACCCACCTCTGCCTCCCAGATTGCTAGGATTACAGGTGTGAGCCACCATGCACGGCCACCTTTGTGCTTTTGTTTAGATATTTTTTATTGACCACTCCTGGAGTTCACTAACCTTGTCATCCAGTTTGTTAAACCCTTTCAGTTAGTTCTTAATTTTAATTTCTAGAATGTACATTTAATTATTTTTTATAGATTTTAATTATCTTTTCAAAAATCTCTATATTTTCATCAATTTTGTCCATCTATTCTCCTGTTTTCTTGAAAAGATTAACCACAGTTATTTTAAAGTCCCCCTATGACATCTCCAATATCTGAGTCATTTATGAGTTTGTTTCTATTGTTTGTTTTTCTCTTAGTTTTAGGTTCTTTCCTCCTATTTTTTTAGGATGTTTTGTAATTTTAAGTTAGATGCTGAACAGCAGAGTTGAAAATATATAGATGCTTTAATGATGTTATTTATCTTTTATGAGAGGTAGCATTTCTTTTATCATGCAGATAGGGTAGAAATGGATTAACCTGAACCTGTTGACGCTTTTTCTTAGGCTTGATTATTGGTCATTTCAGCTTTTCTTTTCCCCTAGTCATAGTTTTAGTTCCTAGAGTATGTTTCTTATTACTAAGTTTTGACCTTTTTAGGGTCACAATAGATGCCTGAGGCGTTTATCAAGTCCATCTACCTCAGTAGGGCTTGAAATTAATTTCTGTAGCACCACACAGGTGCTGGAATCTCTGCTTAGGTCTTTAGCACTCTAGCTACTGTTACTAAGTTTTTTTTGTTTTGTTTAGCTTTTGCTTAGTTTCTTGGTGTCTTGTCTTGAATATATACAACTTATGAGTTGGCCAATTGGAAATTTGGTTGCAGGTTTGTGGGCTCCTTCATAGTTCTTTTCTTTTTATTATTTTCCCCTCAAATTGCAGCCATTTTGACTGCCCCAAACGATACTTTCTGACTCTTCAAAATCATAAGGGTATTGAAGTATTATTTCTCTGTCTTCTGATTTAAAAAATATAATGCCCTTAGAACAAGAGCTGGGATGAGTGTGGAGCTCAACTCTTATGCTTCCCTTCTCTCAAAGATCATAGACCCTCAAGTCCTGCCTCCATTGGTTCCTCTGCAATGCCTTCAAACTGCTCTTTTCTATATTTTGTTTAGCCTTTTTAGTTGTTTTCAGCAACAACTGAAAATAGCCGCTGCTCTATTAAGACTAAAATTGGAAATCCCTCCATTCTCTCCAGTTCTGCTGTTTCTACCAGCAATCAAAGGAGAGATAAACGCAGGAAAGATAAAATCATCTATCACTTATACTCTAGTTATTTCCCAGATGGACTTTTCCAGGCTACCTAGTTTTCCAGGAGTAACCTCTAGGCTTTAGGACAGTCACAAGGTCCAGTTTCCATGGAAATGACCAGAGCTAGCCTCTCACCCCGGCTCTGCCCTAACTAACTCTATGATTTTAGACAAATTGCTAATCTTCTTTGAGTTTATTTTTCTTTTTACCTAAATCAGATTAGGAGCTGACTTACTTACCTTACAGGAATGTTGTGAGGATAGTGAAAGTATAGGGAAATCTTTTGAAAGACTATAGAATACTGAAGAAACAGAGGCATCTCTTACTTACCTTTAACCTCACAGCCCAGAAGTATCTTAGAACTGGGAGTGAAGGTCTCGGGATATAGAATTGGCTGAGCCACTAACTAGCCATTGACTGTAGGTAAATCGCTTCATTCTTCCTGATCTGTAAGGTGAAAATGTTTATAAATCAAACTATGATAAGTGATAATGCAAAAACCCAACAGTGGAGCCCAAGGCAGTTAATTGAGGGGAGGTGCCCGGTAGGTTAATTCTCTTCTTCTTGGCAGTTTGGGTTATGTCAATATTTGTGTTGAAAGCAAATCTGGATCCCTTGGGAAAGTGAGATAAGTGCTGTGGCCTTCACTTAGAAGATGAAGACATGGATTTTTACACCTTCTACAGGAAAAGAAAGACAGAAGAGAGAGGGTGAGAGAAGAGAGAGAGGTGATCGCTGGCATCATTTCACCTGAACAGAACACCAGGATCTGTGCCTATCATCATGCCTAGACTTAGCCCCAGAACCAGAAATTATTTAAGGTAAAAACAAAGCAAAACAAAAAAAAGATAAAGTGTGACATAGGATGAGCAAAAGACACTTCACAGTTGTTTTGAGATGATATTAGGACATTAGCTTGAAAATATCTATAAGCAGGTCTACTTTCTTTTTTTTTTCTTTTTTCTTTTATTTTTTACTTCTTTTCTTTTTTTTTT
>VBSM01001044.1:8999255-9010953 GCA_008086735.1 Cheirogaleus medius | reverse complement strand
AAAAAAAAGAATTGGCTCTCCAAGTGTAGTTTTGCCATGATTGTTTGGTGATATTTTTGCTTACCTTAATGAGTATGACGAGGGGTTGGCAAACTTTTTTTATAAAGGACAAGATAGTAAATATTTTGGGCATTGTGAGCTACACAGTCTCTGTCCCAGCTACTCAATCCTACCATCTTAGAAGGAAAGTAGCCACGGATGATGCTAAACAAATAGGCATGGGTGTGCGTTCTGATAAAACTTTATTTATAAAAAGAAGGTGGGATGGATGTGGCCCACAGACCATCTGTGTCTAGATAAAATAACAAATCAGCCCTGATTTGTAGCATTTGCCCGTAGTGTAAAAACTCTCAACATGACTGATTTCAAGTTACCAAAGGGATGTCATTGAACAAGGAGTTGGGAAGAGATGTGCATCATTGTGTAAGATTTCCACCATACACATGTGATAGACATAAATAACCTCATGAGCTTAGATAATAGCAAAATGTAGCAAAATAATTAGGAAATGATGTGTTTTGAATACTTAATACCTTTGTCTTTAATGTAATTTAATTATGTTTATATAATTTAATTTTTAATAATGGCTTGCACAAACCCTCAAAATTTAACAATCAGCTCTCTCGAGCCAGTACAAGGCAGCTTCCCCTGCATCACTGACTACCACTTACCTGATACTGGGCACATTACCCTTTAAGCTGCAGTTTTCACCCTGTAAAACAAGGATAGTATTATACTTAGCTGAAGGGATATTGGTATTTTTTGCCAGATTGTTGTTGGCACCTTAAACTGTTCTGATGTATAATTGTGTCCAGGTCCCCTTGAACCTCATCAACTTTATATTTTCTCATATGAAAAGTGTTAACTAGTTATACAGATATAAAATCATTCCTTAAAGTTCTAACTTGCATTTCTTTGAATTCAGATAAAGCTGCACATTCTCCCTACTCTCCCCCACCACTTTGCTTACTTTCTGTATTTCTCTGTGTGATTTGCTTTTCTTCTTTATCAACATTAGTCAAATCTGGACTTTGAACCTTATTTTCTTTTTCCTGACCTACTCAGATAGCACCACATAGATTTCTTGCTTCCAATTCTCCCCACCTCCTGCCAACCTATCCTAGGTAGCTTCTACCAAAACTGCATAAGCATGATTGAACTACCTTGTTCAAAAACCCCTGTGGTTCCCCCTTGGTTCCTGAACAAAGCTCAATTCCACAGCTTGGCATTCAAGTCTCCCCATGTCCCCCTCCCCACAACCAGGATTTGTACTCAGATTGACTTCCTGACATTAACACTAACAATTCCCTTTCTAATGCTACCCTTTGCTCTGGTGAAAGTCAACTATCAAGCATTCCTTACATATAACCCTTAATTTCTTGCCTCCATGTCATTCATCATATCATACATGTCATAATATCACTGCTTCTGAATGAATCGTCTTCATTTTATGTCTTTGTGCCCAAATACAACATATCTTTTAAGGCCCAACTCAAGAGCAATCATGTCCATGAGACTATCCCCAATGCTCTTCCTCCTCAACCTCGCTGGTCCCAGTCCTAAGAGGTCCCTTCTTGCTCCAAACTCCCATAACATTCTATTTGATCCTCTCTTACAGCACTTTAAACTTTTGACATTGTGTTATATTAATAGAATTATATATACATCATATCCCTTATACTGGACTGTAAATACACTGGAGGCAGGATCAATATCTATTTCATCCTATAATACCTGGGACAATGCTTTACCCATAGTATGTACTAAAAAAATCCCATAATGTTCAAAATCCAATAACTACATGTTAATAAATCATTTATATAATCTAGGTAATAGACTATCAGTTAATTTTTTCATGTGTACATTTTTCAACTCTGTTTTGTTTCTGTATTGATTTTTATGTATGCTATTTCTTTTTCTTCTTGTTCTTTTGCTTGATTAACTCTGATAATCTGGGATTCTTTGCAGGATACAATATGAAGTGTGGCTCTAAGCTGATGCTTTTCCATTCTGGTATCCACTTTCCCAGCAATAGTTATTAAATTGTGAGCCCTCTCCATTCTGATGTTGCCTCAACTGTGGCATTCTTAAGTTAATGTGATTATTTGAATCTACTTTTGAATCTTTTGTTTCATTGACACAGTTCTGTATACTTAACACAATATCATAAGTGTTTACAATGCACCTTAAAATTTGGTGGGCCAAGTATTTGCATTAGTTTTCCCTTTAAAAAATATTCCTTGGAATTCTTGTTGGTCTATTCTTCAAATAAATTCTTATCCAATTGCCAAATTTTAAAAATATTCTTGTGGTGAGTGAAATTGTTTTTTCATTGAGAATATGTATTCATTTGCAGAGCATTGCCATATTTATTTTTTTTGGTCTTCTGGATCAGGACAGTGGTTTAACTCCCTGTTTATTTATGTCCTCTTTATATCTGTTATTAGAGTTATAGAGTTTCATAAAATGAATTTCTTTGTCCTAATTTATACCATACATCATTGGTCATAAGCATAACTTTTTTTTACATTTTTACACCAGTAAAATTGTGATATGTCTTATAATTGATTGTATGTCATAGTTTAATTGGCATCATTTTTTGCCTTTTTAGTATAATTTTTAATAAAGCATAGCATACATACAGAAAAATATACATAAACATGCCCCTTAATGAATTTTCACAAAGTGATATTATACCCCTTCACATATAGGATAAGAACCTGATAATATTAATAGTATCCAGCCTTTGTAGTACTGTTGTCATACATTTTATTTCTACATATATTATAAATGCCACACTACATTTTTAATATTTTTGTTTAAACAGTAAATTATCTTCCCATGTGCTCCAATTTAAATGTACCTACGCCTGCATGATTGCCCCCCCACACCGTGTCTGAAGCCAGTCTCTTTACTTATCTTCTTACTTCCATTCTTCTCCATCCCCTTCTGCAAGGCCCTTTCCCCTACATCTTCAATCACCCCTTCTTCCTTAGAGCCTTCCCCAGTGTATAAGTGTACTCAAGTTTCTTTCTTTTATAATAAACAGACAAAAAAAAATCAACCTCATCTCAACTTTGTAATAAGGGAGAGGTGGGGATGGCAAGATAGGTTGGTAGGTAAGCCTTACAAATTCCTGGGTGGGGGGTCTGAAAGACTGTCTAGGGCTTATGTTGCATATCAACGCCAGCCCCAAGGGAAAAATTTTAGGCAGCCCTTCCTTGTTGGGAGAACCCTCTCCCTCACATTTTTATTTATTTATTTTTTGAGACAGAGTCTCACTCTGTTGCCCAGGCCAGAGTGCCGTGGCGTCAGCCTAGCTCACAGCAACCTCAAACTCCTGGGCTTGAGCGATCCTCCTGGGACTTTTTTTTTTTTATTTAATTAAGGCCTGAGCCAGCTATCAGCAGCTAAAAAAGCTACAGCTCCTCAGTCCTCAAATTCCTAGGGAAATCATTGAAAGAATGTGTGAATGGGGGCAAACAGTATCATCACAGGAAGTGTAGGATGGGCATTAACCATATACTAGAAACCTGGAGAAACTTTTGCTTGCAACAGAACTGAAGGGCCTGGCCTAGAAAGGCCATTGGAGGTAGAGTCATGACCCCCTCGTGAGAGAAAGCAGCTCTATGGCAAGATGCCATTGCCTGTCAGAACCATGGCTACCTCTAACTTGGAGAGAGAAGAGTTCTGGAAGGAAGAAGTTGAGGGTGGGTTGAAGACCCATTTGGAAATCCCACACGCAGGTCCTTCCTGTCTTTGTTGACCTTTGGTATTGTGTCTCCACTGCTAGTGTGAAGACATCAGCTGTCATCTGAAATCCACTCATCAAGCAGAGATGGGGGTGCTGAGTGCAGGGAGAGTTCTTTTCCAAGCCAACACATCCATCACAACTCACTAGTTAAGCACCTGGCTGTGTTCTGGGTTAGGCTGCCTCGTCACTGCACCTGAGCTGGGGGCTCTCAGAATTTCTGGTCCCCGGCAGCGCAGAGCCTCTGCCTCCAATGTAAGTTTGCTGGCTTCCACCTGGTAGGCCTTCCTCTTTTCTTCCCTGGCTTTCCAACCCCTATTTGGCTGTGCATCTTGGCTGTTGACAACATTGTGCCTCTCAGACTCAGTCACCATCTTGCCTTGGACACTTTGGTAACGGTTCTCTGGCCCCCCTATACACCACCACCCAGCTCTTGTCCAGTCCAAAACCAGTTGTATACCAAAGTACCCATTGACCAATTCTTTTTATGTCATCATCAAAATAAGACCTTTGACCCCTTGAAAAGATTCTGGTCACTTCTGCCTGGAGGTCCTCGTCCTCACTTTTTATTCACACCACCATTCAGTTCTGTGTTGACTCATTTCCTTTCTTTTAGTCCTCACTTCAAGCTAGGGCAGTAAAGATTGATCCAGGGCCACACTGTCAATAGTCCCTAGAGCCGGATTCTCTGAAGGCTCTCCCAACCTTTCCACTCTAACTGCTAACAGTTAATACCCAGACCCCGGGAGTTCCCAAAGCTCTGTCTCCCTTGGTGGGGAGAGTTTCCACATCTTGTGGATAGGGTCACTGAGAAAATGCATGAACACCCCTGCTGCTAGGCCTGACCTGCAGCACCTGCTACAGTTCTGTTCAGCTAGCACTATCCACCACCCTCACCTACTCTTCTTGCCTTGCAACACAGGTTGCAGTCAGTAAGCACACTAGTGAGAAGGTCACCATTAGTCTATACCTGGAAAGCCTCTCATATACACACCTGGAGAATTTATCAGTGGGTACATACTTCATAGCAAGTTAGGGGTAAGGTATCAAATTGCATCACCTGTCAGATTTCTTCTCAATTCAGCTTCCTGACCTAACACAATTAGTTACTAATGCTCAAACTGTACCATTACGTAAAGAGCTTGGTAGGATTGGGAAGACCTTGGGGCCAAGCAGGCTAGCAGGACTCAGGTGCCTCTCTGCACTGAGTCTCAATTGGTTTAAAAAGGTGAGAAAGCCTGTCTTTTCTTTTTCCTCTGGAAAGCTTCTTATGGCTTTTTCTTTTTATTTTTTAAATCAGAGGCTCAGTTCCAACTCAATATTTTAGGATCAGGTTGTTAATGGGATTTGCAGAAATGAGCGTTCTTAATTGATTTTCCGTAGTCCCCACTGAACTTTAGTTCCCAGGAAATGGTGGGTTGTGGTCAGGAGGTGACAGTGGAAGTCTCTTCTAGGCATGTGATTTGTATCTACTCTTGGACTAGTCCATGCCCCCTCTTTTTTGCAGGGGCCTTGCTCAACTGGCACCTGCATGTGATTTTAAACCAGCATCACCTGATATATCAGTGTGGCCACAGGAAACAGATGACACACTTAAATCAGGATAACTAGAGAAGGGTTTATTTGCAGAGAGACCATTACAAAGGTGCGTGTGAGGGGTGGTGGAACCACAAGAAAGGATAGTGCGAGAACCTCAGGCTTGAAGCAATGAATAGTTACTATTCCTAGGCCTGAAAGGGCGAGATGTAGGAGAACCCAGCAGTAAAGTCAGATAAGAAGACCTCAGTATGCTGCCCTCAGTCTTTTCACACACTCTGATCTCCTGTGGGGTCCCAAGATCCAACCTGGTGAGCCAGAGGGCATGGGAGCCCACTGATGCAGTGGATGTGAGTTAGACACTCAGGGCACAGAGCAGGGGGCAGAGTGGATCTGGAGGGGCACACCAATGGTATCTGCCACTCACGCAAGTCTAGGATTGAAATTAAATCCGTTCCTTGATATACTTTGCGAATGACGTTCCAAAGATAATGATGTCCTCAGGTGTGCTGACACCTCTAAGCAAATCCTTTCACTTGCTACCAGTACTTTCTCTGTTAAAGGTGGAAAGAGCAAGAGTTCGTGAGCTCCTAAAGTATCCTCCTGAATTGATTCAGTCAGATAGTAATAAAGATTGTTTTCTCCCTTCCTAGCTTACCTGTGTCTGATAATACACACTCTGCTCAGCTAACACACTGTTGGGCTCTCTGCAGAAAGGGGCAATAAGGAAACGGTGGCGGCAGGAATGACAAGGAAGGCTAGGAGCAGGGAGCATGTTAGATGGGAGAGGCAGCCCTGCAGAAAGAGCCATAAATTCTGCGGGCCAGGCCCCAGGGCATTTGGAGATAGTGGCTGGTCCCAGCCCTGGCTAAGCTGTCCTGCCTCCGCATGATGGCCAGACTGGGCCCTTCTTGCTGGACTCACTTTCTTTGGGGCTTCCAAGCATTTGGAAATTAGAGCTTTTTGCTTATATGGCTGCCGTGACCTGAGGATACTTAGGAGTGGCAAAGACAGGTGAGCCTGGGGCGTAGGCAGGATGCAGTAGAGGTGACAGTTGAGATGCAGATTCTGAAGCCAGACTGCTGGAGTTCATAGTCTTCCTCAGTTCCTTACAGCCTCTGTGACCTTGGGAAAGTTGTTAATATATAACTTCTCTGTTTTTCAGTTTCCACATCTATAAAATGAGAATGATAATAGTAACCACCTCCAGAGTTCTTAGGAGGAGTCAATGAGTTAGTATTCGCAAAGTTCTTAGGAAGAGCCCAGCATATAGAAAGCACAGTAAATGGTAAATCTCACTTGACTGGCCCTACTTGCTGGGCATCTTCCCTTGGGCCTGCCCATTCAGGGATTCCTGAGGTTGGTGGTGTTTTCTGTCCTGTCTGTCAATGCACACCTGACTGTTCAGGGGTATGGGTGTGTGTGGTTTTAGGGAGGGATGGCCAAATTACCTCTAAGAATAATAGGCCCTTTTCTGCATATGGAAGCTGATCAATCCCCTGTCCTTTGGGAACAGGGAAGGAGTGGATCCCTGATATGACCAGTGTCCCCTTCTATGGTAGGAGATCACCAAGGATTATTGCTAGTCAAGGCTGAATAAGGTTTTTCTGACATGCTGCCCATTGGCAATGTTTGATTTTTTACCCTTTTTGGCACTGCGGGACACAACCTAACTTCCCCCAGCTGAATAATTTTCTTCGTTCCTGAGAGCAAATTCTTCCTTGGGTTAGGTAATCTAAGTTATGAGAATCAATACAAATGGGCTGGAGTAATTCTTATATCTTAACTTTTCGGTTCTCATCAGGAGGATTCTACAGCCTTTCACCAAGGCAAGAAGTTTTTGCAAAACACATGCCAGCTTGTTCAAGAAGATCCTCTTGGGCCTGTTGTGTTTGGGTGAGATATTGAGAATTCATGGAAGTGAGAAACACAATTATTTTAGGCATGTTAACTTGTGTCAAGATGAGCACCAGGTGGAAAATACTTTTAGTCACAAACTGATCTAAAGGGCTATTTGATGTATAGTTCTTAACTAGTTGGAGGTGAACCATAATTTATTGAATTGCACTTACAGGAACAAGTAAAATCTGAGAATAAACTATTTTTCAGACTGGGTGCAGTGGCTCATGCCTATAATTCTACCACTCTGGGAGGCCAAGGCAGAAGGATTGCTTGAGGTCAGGAGTTGAAGACCAGCCTGAGCAAGAGCTATACCCTGTCTGTACTAAAATAGAAAAAATTAGGCAGGTGTGGTGGTGAGCGCCTGTAATCCCAGCTACCAGGGAGGCTGAGGCAGGAGGATCGCTTGAGCCCAGGAGTTTGAGGTTGCTGTGAGCTGTGACGATGCTACTGCACTCTAGCTGGAGCAACAGAGCAAGACTCTGTCTCAAAAAAAAAAAAAAAAACCCACACAAAAAATCGGAAAACTTTTCTTCAAAATGGTACTATTTGATAGGCTTAATATATTTAAGACACTATGGACTTATCTCTTTTTTAGTGTCTTGATTTGCTGCAAGGCATGATCTTGTAGCCTTTATGAGAGAAGCCTATGTTATATATTACTTATTTGCTGGTTTACTAGTAAGACCGATGATATAAAATATTTTTAAAGGACAGCAAACCTCTGTTTAAAACATACTGTCAGTGGTATATGGGGCTTTGATGTCAAAATTAGAAGCAGCTGGGATGGTGGGAACAAAACATGTTTTGAGGTGAATCAGCAAGGCACAGGTGAGGGCCATGTGGCTGTACTTCCTGGTGGTAGCCTTGTTTACATGGTTTTGCTCAAGAGGAAAAGTTAAAATGACTGGGGTAATAAAGTTTCAAGAAGAGATGACTGACTTTTGAAGAGTCTTGTGGTGGATGCTGATCAAATCTCCAAAGGACAGAGAGAGGATGTCAGGTAAAATAGAAGGGAATGAGATTTCATTAGGGAGAAGTGAAAATATGCAGTCTCCAAACTAAGTTGGATTCTCCTTGGGAAGCCTCAGGAAGAGAAGAGTTAGACATCTGTCCTGGCCTCTAGAAGTGCAGCTCAGTGTGACTGTAGGGCTGGGTGACAAGGTCTCCGGAGGGTTTTTCTTGCTTTAAGTCCCAGGCATTCATGACCCTTGGAAGCGCCGCCTTGCTAATCCTTCCTCTGCACCTTCTCTTTTTAGCCTATGCTGCCTACTTCCTGGCGGCTTGCATCTTGGATTTCCAGAGGGCACTGGCCTTGTTTGTCATCACCTGTTTGGTGATCTTCATCCTGGTTCACCACGTGCTGAAAAAACTCTTTGGCAAGAAATTAACAAGATGTCTGGAGCCCTTTAAAAACTCCTGCCTGAGGGTTTGGATGAAATGGTAAGATAAGAATCTCAATATCTCTGGCCCCACAGCTTATCCCAAACCCCAGTCCACTGCCCTTTTTTCTCCTTTGACATTCCTGTGCTCTCTCTAAGACCCTCACCTATACTTTTCAAAACCAAGACAAGGAGAACAAATAGCAACAGGCCTCTGAGCACCAGACCTCAGGCCAGTTCCTTGTCACCTTGGGTCTCAACATTGCTAAGACGCAGGAGGGGTTCAGAGAAGTTTTCAGTTCAGAGTTTGAGTTCAGAGTTTCAGTGTGTTTTTCCTTAGGGCCTGTGTAAGAAATGAGAAAAACCATACTCTTCTTCAATGAAGTAGTCAGAACAAAGAGGCTTGCAGCTGCATCAAGGTTTCAGATGGATCTGGTGGTCATCTGTGTCTCTCTCAGTTCCCTGATACTCTCTATGCTATTCCCCCACTAGTCCTCCAAACTTCCTGCACCCACAGTGCCTTTTACAATTCTTTAGAGTTTAAGGAGCAAACTTGCTGTTCAGTATATACTCAACTGGATTCTACAGCAGCCACAGCCACTATGGCACGCACATGTCCTTTGATCACAGGCCAGGGGTGAGAGAATAACTTTCAGACTCTCTACAAAATTCCTATTTTCTGCCCATTCTTCAATGAAGACACAGAAAATAGTTGTTAAGGATGTTTGCAACAGTGATAATTTGGAGAAATGACACTAGACTACCACCTAAATTTTGGATCATTGATTTATTTGACACTGGGGAGATACAGCTAAGAGGACTTTATTCATTGGCACTATGCATTCTGGAAGCCAGATTTTATCCACTTTAAGTGAAATGGGTTTATAGTGAGAACAGCTTCAAATTTCAACCTGATCTCTAGTGACTTTTGTTGTTTTGCTCCTGAGATATCTCAATGGACAACGTGCTCTTTCTGTTTTGTTTTCATCTGTGATCTTCCTTATAATTCTTTTCCCTTGAACTTGAAGGCCAATAACACTCAGACATGAGGAAACCAGTCCATATATTGATAAATGCGTTTGGTATATGAGAGGACCATAAGTAGTTGATTTGTGGCTCTTGCCCATGGAGTGGTTAGACATTGGGTGGAGATCCATAGGGGACCAATATGCATACTTTTCCTTCTTTGGTTTTTAATATTTTGGTTATTTATTAGAAAAATCTTCAAGAATGAGTCTTTATATCACATTTATTGACAATGGAAACTTGAGTAAAAGGAAGTCATATGATTTGTGTCCTTAGATTGGAATCTTTCAACTTCATTCTGTGAGTAAAAGAGTTAGGGACAAAGAGGTGGAAGTTAAGGAACTACCAGATGAATGATTCTCAAGACGTGTCTCTGTGTCTAATCAACAACAAACTAATGAGTTGTTTCATTTATTCTTGTGATAAACTTCTACTTTTTAGAGTAAATTATTTGTTATTCATTCACTGAGTCAATGACGTGGTCTTGGCATTCCTTCTTCAGGGTGTTTGCAGGAATCTCCTTGGTTGGCCTTATACTGTGGTTGGCTTTAGACACAGCCCAAAGGCCAGAGCAGCTGATCTCCTTTGCAGGAATCTGCATGTTCATCCTCATCCTCTTTGCCTGCTCCAAACATCACAGAGCAGTGAGTTCTGGGTATTCGGGTTGGGCATAGCAACACATAGCCAAGGCCCAAGTACTAGCTACAAAGTGCATGTGTCAAGTATTCATTACAAAGGCATTGAACTAAGTTCCTAACAACTCCTGGAAGTTGCCTCTTTGACAATTTCGTTCCCAAGAGAAGTTTTAAAGTTATCAGAGGCCCTAGACTACTTGTTTTCAAACTGTAGATTGTGATCCATTAGTAAGTCTTGTATCAATTTTGTGAATCTAGGCCAATGTTAAAGAACAAAAGGAAAAAGTAAGGTAGGAAAGAAAGAAAATAGAAAATAACAGAGAATCAGCTTGCATTGCATATCATAATGTTAAAGCATTGGTTTACGAAACTTTTATTTGTATGTATGTATAAATGCTATCCGACCTCTAGACACATTTTTAAAGACCATGTGGACATAGGTGGTTCTTTACGTATTATGGACCTGTGTCTCCTTACCATTCACCCTGCTCCCTATGCCATCTTACCCCAGATTGACTGTTAACACCCTAGATTGGGTCTACCCAGAGTATGTATATCCATATTTCAAACTCCAGTTTTGTCTAGGTCATGGAGAAGTAGAGTTTAGAGCTCACATTGGAATAATTTTCTTCTTGATCTCAGGTATCCTGGAGGACAGTGTTTTGGGGCCTGGGTCTTCAATTTGTCTTTGGGATCTTGGTCATCAGAACCGATCCTGGATTTAATGCATTTCAATGGCTGGGAGAGCAGATCCAGGTATGAGAAGTTGAATGTGAGGGCTTTGCTCTTTTAGAACCCTAGAGAAAAGATATTTGAGGGAAGCAAGAGAAGATTAGGCTATGTCTTGATGATAGTGGTAGGAGATCCAGTTGGGATAGGAGAGAGTATTCTGGGGAACAGCTAACAATATGAATAAAGAGAATTAAACATCTGGGTCCTCTGTCATTCGATGAGCAGCTCATGGGGACAGCCTAGCCCCAGGCTGTCAAAGAGAGGCCAGCCTCAGTAGCAGCAGTAGGTCCTAATCGTACGTAAGACTGATCCTACCCTGTGTCCTTCCAGGCTTCACTCTTGTTATTTGTCTTTTTTTCCCCCTTCAGATTTTCCTGAACTACACTGTGGCTGGCTCCAGTTTTGTCTTTGGGGATGTGCTGGTCAAGGATGTCTTCGCTTTTCAGGTCATATCTGTTTTATGGGCAGCAATGACGGTCAGTGGAGGGGTGGGAGAGTCAAGCAGAGGATGAAAATGTGTGTCCAAGAAGAGATCAGCTGGCCTCTGTACCAGTTTGACCCTAAGAAGAGGGTTTAATCCCATTGGTAAAGGAAACAGCATCAATCTCTCACCCTTTGATCATTACCTTCCTAAAGTTAGATGAAATAGGGGTCAGGGAGAAAGGCTCAGAAAACATCCTTGGCTTAATACTGGTGGGATAGTAGATTTGCAGTACACTTTTTTTTTTTTTTTTTTT
>VBSM01001044.1:8989029-8999155 GCA_008086735.1 Cheirogaleus medius | reverse complement strand
CGGCCTCCCAGAGAGCTAGGATTACAGGCGTGAGCCACCGCGCCCGGCCATGCAGTACATTTTAAATCTATTCCTAAACTAGATTGTGTAGATACTGAGTATCTACACTAGATCAGATGCCCTTAGAATGCTGAGAGCTTCATTTAGAGGCCTGAAACACAGTCCATTTATGGTTGACATGGCTCATACAACGTGACATCTCACTGGCTTCCACCATTCTCATTCCAGTCCTTACCAATCATCCTTTTCTTTGGATGTGTGATGTCCATTCTCTACTACCTGGGTCTCATGCAGTGGGTAGTCCAGAAGGTGAGTCATTCTCCCACACCAGTCAGAAAGTGGGCCTTCATCTTGTGACCTGTCCAGGGGCATGAATATGACACTATTTTGGAAGAATGATCATGTGTAGGATCTAGAGTGCTAGAACCACTATGAAAAGGAAAACCCTTTCAAGCATGCCTGATATCACATGGTCAGCCCAGGACCCAGGGAGGTAGAGAAAATGGGCTGGACTATTCTTTCATACTGAGCTTTAATGTACTTGTTTTAGAGCCTACAAGTCCTGAGTCCTGGTCAAGGCCCTGTTTGTAACTTGTTTTGTGGCTTCGGGTTTGTGCTCTACTTCTCTAGGCCTCAGTTTCCTTATCAGTAAGATAGAGCAGGATGGGGTTTTGTTGAACATTCTTCAAGATTCCTGCTAATGTTAATGTTCCTGCTCTGTGTCCTTTTAGATTGCATGGTTTTTGCAAATCACCATGGGCACTACTGCCACGGAGACCCTGGCTGTGACAGGAAACATCTTTGTGGGTATGGTAAGCACCCTGAGGCCTTCTGGCCTTATTTTCTCTGGGGAACTGAAAATATGGCACCAAACAGGTTCAGAAAAGTATGCTTTACCTTTTGAAAAATCAAATAAATGAACACTGTGGGGCAGCCTATCTCTGATAAAAGAAAATTCAGCAGCTCAAAGAAGACTCAGCTCATTGCTATCACCATTTATGCCTAATAATACCCACTTGGGCATACATAATCTGGAAGGACATCTTTAGCCACTTCTAAGCTCAGCTTCTTCCACAGGAATTTAGGGAAGTGTCCTGGGCCAAAACTTATCCCCCTTCAGAGGCTACGAAGGGTGTTTGGTCTATATTCTGGCTTCTCCCCATGACTCCTCATGGCCCTTGTTTTCCAGGGTCTCTGAGGAGGCAATAGCTTGTCTTGCTCAGGACTAACACCAAGGCTCTTCCCCATTATACCTGCTTGGTACATTTGTCTGCACGGAGTAGCTGCTCAACATATGCTATTGACTGATTAGCTCAATGCTAGGGACAAGGGCTTGTCAAATTCACAAGGAGTTAGTATGGTGGTCTTTCCCTCTCAAGGCTCTGGGCTGCTACTAAAATGTTCTCAGAGTACTTCTGGATACCTCTACCAGAGTACTCCATATTTTGCTGAAATTATTCATAATCAGCTTAGTTCCCCCTGCTAGACTATAAGCTTCTAAGAGTAGGGACTTTATTCATATGAGTGTCCCTAGCATCTAGTACAGTGCTGCGCACATACTTGGCACTCATTAAATAATAAATAGCATTGTCTTAGGTCAATGCTAGGTATGCTTTACATAGTTGGGCCTTCATAATTTCATAACATTTTTACCAACATTATTTCTTTTGATTCTTTCATAAACAGAGGGCTTAGATCATCTATTTGCATTTTATTTAATGAGTACTTATTATTTAATATGTACTCATTAAGTGCACTATGTCCTGTAAATTCATTAAGTGCATGGTTTTAGACACTGAGAATATACAAAGGAAATATACCATTTCTCTTCTATAACATTCTAAAATGTAATAGATGAGACAAATATATATGGAAACAGGTGAGAGCTATGCCAGCCAGGACATGGTTAGATGCCAGTGGAAGTGAGGCAGACGCTGGGAGGGCCTGAGGGCAGAGCTCAGTGCTCACCCAGTGGGGCTGTTCCTCACCAAACGGCACTCACCCTGCAGGGGTGTGTAGCTAGATGGTCCAGCCCCTGGTGCGGACACTCTGGTGTGGGGGGTGGGGTTGCCCCTTCTTGGAACCTGACTGTTTTCTCCTTGTTTATAGACAGAGGCACCTCTGCTCATCCGTCCCTACCTTGCAGACATGACCTACTCTGAAATCCACGCGGTGATGACTGGAGGGTTTGCCACCATTTCAGGCACTGTGTTGGGAGCCTTCATCTCCTTCGGGGTAGGCATCGTCTGCTTGGCCACTCCTGGGTGAGCCTAAGTTGGGTTCTACAGAGACACTGATCCCTGAGTCTGGTCTTACAGATCGACGCAGCATCCTTGATTTCTGCCTCTGTGATGGCCGCCCCTTCTGCTCTCGCCTTGTCAAAGCTAGTGTACCCAGAAGTGGAAGAGTCCAAGTTCAAGAGCGAGGAGGGGGTAAAACTGCCTCCTGGGTGAGTCTAAGAGGCATATAATTTGGGAGGTGGTGAGGTAGGGGCAGAGTCAAGAACAGCACCGTGGTGGCAGAGACTTCCAGTCTCTCTGAAAGGGAACAGTGTGATTCCATATCCCCTCTTGCCTGTGTCAGCCTCCAGCTAGTCATGTTGATTTTCTCCTCTTCTTTTGTTTAACTCTCCCACCTGCTGCTAGCTTCTGCATGCCAGTACCTTCTGTCCTTGGTGTCAGTGCAATTTCATGGCAATTATATCTGATATTACTTCAGAGTAATTTCCACTAATTGGGTCACTAAGGAACCCCCATCACCTCTCACACTGGCCTTGCACCCTCTTCTTGCACTATGGAGACAGTGGGATTTCTTTTCTTTGAGGGGCTGAGACTACTCCAGACACTATACTCTTTCCCTTTGCCCAATAACCACAGGAAGGAGAAGAATGTACTGGAAGCTGCCAGCAGTGGAGCCACAGATGCCATAGGCCTGGCTGTTAACGTAGCAGCCAACCTGATCGCCTTTTTGTCCGTGTTGGCCTTCATCAATGCTGCCCTCTCCTGGCTGGGGCAATTGGTGGATATACAGGGGCTCACTTTCCAGGTAAATAAAGGATTACATTCGTTGGGCTGTCCCTCTGGGGTGTGGTTAAGTAGTCCTTGAACTGTGCATGTCCTCCTGACCTGCAGCAAGCTAAGGACAGCATGAAGAGGAGGGTGGGGAGGAGACTGGGCCAAGGCTCCAGAGAAGGTCCTTGGCACCTGGTCTTCGTTATCAGTTCTTCCTTTTCCTGGGATCTCTCTCTTTCATCAGGTCATCTGCTCCTATGTCCTAAGGCCTCTGGTTTTCATGATGGGAGTGGAGTGGACAGACTGCCCGATGGTGGCTGAGATGGTGGGAATCAAGTTCTTCACAAATGAGTTTGTGGCCTATCAACAACTGTCTCAGTATAAGAACAAACGACTTTCTGGAGTGGAAGAGTGGATTGGGGGCGAGAAACAGTGGATTTCTGTAAGTGACAATCCAGAAAAGCCTACACAGTGTTAGGTCTCAGCCATGGTTACGTGAGGGTAGACAGACAGTGCTATGCACAAGTTTGTCGCAGACCCGCAGGTGCCCTTCTGGTGTCCCAGGCCTAACCACAAAGCAAGCAGGACAGGACGCTCAGCAGCTCTCGTCCGCGTGCCTGCATGATGCTGCAGTCCGTGTGCTTCGCCCCCCCACGCTCGGACTCAGCTCCTCTCTCTAATGGAATTATTGGGTCTTTGCAGTTGGAGCAGTCCAGGGTAGACACTATTTTTTGATGCTCTAAGGCTTCCTTCTTCATTTATAAGTTTAAAATTGCTCTACATTGATGTCCTTTTTCTCTCCTTGTGCCTCTCTACTTCTTCCCTCTCAGTCATCCTCATTCTTGGGCCTTCTCCTTACTGATAGGCTTCAACAAGAACAGTGTTGGGGGCCGGGCGCGGTGGCTCACGCCTGTAATCCTAGCACTCTGGGAGGCCGAGGCGGGTGGATTGCTCAAGGTCAGGAGTTCAAGACCAGCCTGATCAAAAGCGAGACCCCGTCTCTACTGAAAATAGAAAGCAATTAATTGGCCAACTAAAAATATATAGAAAAAATTGGCCGGGCATGGTGGTGCGTGCCTGTAGTTCCAGCTACTCGGGAGGCTGAGGCAGAAGGATTGCTTGAGCCCAGGAGTTTGAGGTTGCTGTGAGCTAGGCTGACGCCACGGCACTCACTCTAGCCTGGGCAACAGAGTGAGACTCTGTCTCAAAAAAAAAAAAAAAAAAAGAACAGTGTTGGGCAGTGAGGCCCATGGTGGTTTCCATCTCGTTATCCCTAGGGATAGAGAACTGTTGTTTTCTGAGAATCTTTTCCACATTCTTTAGGATAATGTGTAAAAGATTGAGGGCCATAAGTGCTCTGGAACTTCTATCATGATTATAAGACTATACACATGGGACTGAATTTATCTACTTATTTATTTTTGTTTTCCCTAGGTGAGAGCTGAAATCATCACAACATTTTCCCTCTGTGGATTTGCCAATCTTAGTTCCATAGGAATCACACTAGGAGGCCTGTGTGAGTTCACTCATTTTCCCAGCCCCCCAATAAGCCAGCCAGATCCCACCTTCTGTAGTGGGCATTCCTGGTGATTCAGTCTAAGTTGGGACCAGACAGAGAAGCTGATGTGAAATGGGTCCTTGTAGGCTGCCTGGCTTGGAGCCCTTTACAATGTCAACCTCAGTTACTTTTTTTCCTTGGATTGGAGACTCCAAAGACCAATTTTATTTTAGTTTTCCCTATGAAGGAGAAAATATTATGATGCTGTTATGATGCCATTAAATGGGCATAGTGTATCTATGAGTAAAGATATTTGGGGTTTTATGCAGCAGTAAAGGCACTTTCTGAAATCAGGCTGCTCGCTAGTTGTCTTCACAGAAGCAGGATTTATACAAGGGATCAAACGACAAATCAAAGCAGCTGACACAGAAGGCAGATAGTAAGAGCGAGTGGTGTAAAGTGTTGAATTAAGAGCTGTGAGCACTGGGTGTGGGAGGAGTGAGTCTTTGAAGCAGACACCAATCTATTTAGACTGATATGGCTGCATGTGGGTGAGGGTGGGAGGAATAGTATGAGGAAGGTGGAATTGGCCTTGAATGTAGGGGCAGGGGAATGACTAGCAGATCCCAGGAGTTTGGAAGATCCAAGTTAGAAACGGATCTTAAAGGAAATGAAGTATAGGAAGAAATACAGGTCAGTGTATCCATTTTTTAAGGCAATTATATTCTGGGGTAGAGTCATTCAATTTATGTATTTGGTAGCTGACTTAACTTAAAGGTGAAATAATTTCTTTTTCGTTTCTCTTTCCCCCTTCTGTTAAACACCGGATTATAAGATTGCCATCTAGTAGTGGGATATGCATTATGTGGCTAATGCTTAGGTGAATGTTGCTTTCCTTAGCCCTCTGGCTCAAAACAGTCCATCTAATTCTGGTCCAGGCTTAAGAGTGCAGATCTCAAGTGGCGAACACCAGGCATTTGCACCTGTCTGGAGCATCCCAGACCCTTGCTTGATCCAGATACGTCTTGGGTATGTTCACAGAACCACCAAAGTTAGGGTCAGACACACAATCTTTGACCCAAGGAGAGCCTGAGTTAGTGATCCTCAGGAATTATGTACATACACACTTCTTAGGGCAATACCGGCTAGCCTCAGGTGGTTCGTAGTAGGGAAACTATTCATCTGCTCTGTTTTGTTCCTCTGCATTCTTCTAAATTTGGGCTCATGGGATATGCCTGATTGTCTGCTAGGGGAGAGATCAAGTCATTTTGTTTTGTCATCTGCAGCCTCCATGGTACCTCAGCGGAAGAGTGACTTGTCTAAGGTTGTGGTCAGTGCCCTCTTCACAGGGGTCTGTGTATCCCTTGTCAGTGCCTGTGTGGCAGGTAGGTGCCTCAGGTTGGTCCCTTGGCAGAAATAACTTACCTAGATGGTGAGAGGATCTCTCTCGGGATGTTGGTTTAACCATGCATCCCATAGATGCATAGAAAAGGCATCCAGTGTACTGGGTTCTCAGTTCATACCCCAAACATAAAGAGCCTTGAGGAACATGTGTAAAATCTTCCCCTTAGTGTCTCTGTCTCCTTTATCCAGGAATCCTCTATGTCCCCAGGGGAGCTGAAACCGACTGTGTTTCCTTCCTAAACACAAGTTTCACCAATAGAACCTACGAGACCTACGTGTGCTGCTCAGAGCTCTTTCAGAGGTGAGTGAGCACCAGACCCCGGCTGCCTCCACTTATATGCTGTTCTCCACCGGGAATCGGCTGTGGGTGGGGAAAGAAGGTCTTAGGGTAATCCTGTGGAGGCCGAATAGAGTGTATGAGGAGGGCGATGGGTGTTGGTGGCGGCCTAGATCTATATTCTCTTATTAGGTGCGTTGTCAGTATTAGCTCTGGTATGCGCCAGCGACAGGTTCCATCTGTATTGTCGGGTGCTGAAAAGTAGTGAAGAAGAGTGGTTTCCCTGATAAGAAGCTACTCTGTTTATTGTGATTGGAATATAGATAGGTCGTAGTGAAGACTTAGCAATGGTCCTACGTGCATAAAAAATTACGGACTTCAGACAGAAAAGAAGACTGAGAGAGGATGAAGTTGCATTTATAAAATCATGAGGAGTTCAGATAGTGTAAAAATGAACTCATTTACCAAATTCTAGAATATGGAAAGGAGAGAATATAGCATTAAGCTAAAAGAACTAGTTTGGGAACCCACAAAAAGAAGGATTTGAGGTACTAGATCGTTTGGTACCTTCAAAGCAAAAAGTCCGTGTGTTGGTGGTGATGCACAGGTGAGTGAAGGGAATTCTGGGAAAAAAGGCCAAAAGATCAGAAAAGGCCTTGTATGAAATGCTAAGAAATTTAAGCTTTGACCTTTAGAATTATGATTCTGGCAAGATTAGCTGTGCTTTTTCAAAAAATCATTCTGGAAGCCATTTGGATGGCAAGGAGACCAATAAACACACTGCTGGAATAGCCCTGGTGAGAGATGATAAGAACTGATACTAAGTGGTTGTGAGGATGGAGGTGCTCTAGATCAAGTAGAATTGATGGGCTTGGTCATTGCTAGATAGCAGGAAGGGCTGGGATGAGGAAGAGAAAGAACTCTCAAATGACTGCCTCTTTTCTGGCTTGGGCAAGTGAGTCTAAAGAGTGCCTTTTATTCACTGAGAGGAACAGGACTAGTTTCAGGAATGGAAGTAAAAGAGGGAGATTATGGCTTAATTTCATTTTGAATATGGTAACTTGGACGTACCTGTGGGTCCACCATGTGAAACTATTCACAAATCAACTAGAGTCCAGGGTTTGGGAGATAAATCCGAGCTGGAGATAGATTTGTAAGTTAGCATTAGGTAAGTGATCTGTTCACTATATAGGTAGATGTTTGGGCACTAGCTGCTTAACAGGTTACTAGGCCAAGTTAATGGATATTACCTTTCCTGTGTTTGGAGGTTACCATCAGAGAAGGCAAGCAATGCCTCCAAAAAATAATCCTTTTGACGTACCATGAAGGATAAATTATAAGCTGAGCTGGGCAAATCATTGATCTGGCATGGTTTTGATTCCTATGTTTTTGTAGCAGTTCAGCGGATTTTCTAAAGCTACATACTGAGGACCATTAGCATTTAGACTATCAAAGAGATGATGTTTTTGTCCAGTTAATTTATACTAATTAAGTTTGAGCTATTTTCCTTTCTCAAGAGGAAAGTGGCCTTGCAATACCACCTGAATTTTTATAATTAATTCAATTCTAAATCATTACAAGGCATAAATTTTGCCTGAGATATCTGGAAGGGAAATTTCTAAAGGGACTATGGTTAGGAATTGGGCAAAGGAACAGACACGTCATATAGAGTTTCTTGCTAGTATTATCTTGGATATGAATGAGAAATAAATTTAATTAGGTCTAATTTATTTGTTCATGGCTTATGGATCCATTTATAGGTTTTTTGTTTTGTTTTGTTTTCAGCTGCTTGGTACAACTTATTGAAATGTTTTTGTTGCCTTGTTTTTATCTGACCCGATATGTATCTCTCTGGCTTTTCATTTCAGTACTTCTCTGAATGGCACCAACTCTACTTCTTTTTCTGGTCCCTGGGAAGACAAGGAATTCAGTGCCATGGCCCTTGCTAACTGCTGTGGATTCTACACCAATGCTGTCTGTGCCTAAGGCTGCTTGGTCCATTTACACAGTGGTTTTGATTTTAACAGCTTTTTGATGGCAAAGGTGTTTACGTACTCAGGGTTCCCACTCTCCAACTAACTCACCAAGATCTTTAACAGTAAATGTCAAAGATTCATTTTGGTTCACTGTATCCTAATAATGAAAATTAGCATTTGTCTTTCTATTATTTGGCTGAACCAAAGAGGAAATTCCTCATGGGCTCTGCTTGAGCTTTTATTTGAAAAATAAGTATTACCATATCAAAAAGATCTTGTAAATCTTGCTTCTAGTTGTCACCTTAAAAATTATGTGATGCATTGTGCTCTAAATTTGATTTAGTATGTGCCTGGGGTGGGAGGGTGGGGAAGCTATATTTCTCAAAGTTCTGTGGATGAGCTTGGTTTATATTACTAAAGTTACACATAAATGGCACATGAAAATTTAATGATAAGATTTTTCTGGTTTTTACACATTTGTAAATCTGCAAACTCCTTAACAGCATTACAGAGCAAACAAAAAATATGTCCCGTATACAAACTTCTAAGGAATATCCATTTCTTAAAAGCTATTATTTTAGTATTCAACTTCAGTGCCAGTCATATTTGCTCCAAGTTTACAGGGAATCCTTTAAAACGCTTGTTTTCAGTGGGAAAGGAGACAATTTTGTGTCACGTGGGACATTTGACAATGTCTCCAGATGGTATCAGCTGTCACAACTGGGAGGATGCTACTGACATCTAGTGGTTAGAAGCCAGTATTGCTGCTAAGAGTCCTACAATGCACAGGTCAGCCTCCCACAGCTGGCCCCAAATCAGTGCTCTGGCTGAGAAATGTTGATTCAAAATATTTAACATATCTATTATATTTAATATTACTTATACTATTAACAATATAGAATTAAGGAAGGGTTTCAAAAGGATGTAGAAGTTCCTCAAAAGTTAAACAGAAATACCATATGGCTTCACAATTCCACTCCTACATATATATTCAAAAGAATTGAAAACAATTTAAACAAGTACATGTATGTGCGTGTTCATAGCAGCACTATTCACAATAGTCAAAAACTGGAAAACAGTCTAAATGTCCATCAGTGGATGAACAGATAAACAAATTGCGATATGTATATACAACAGAATTTTATTCAGCCATAAAAAGGATGAAGTACTGATACATGCTATATAGGAACCCTGATAACAGTATGTTAAATTAAAGAAGCCAGACAAAAGGCCTATTATTGTATAATTCCATTTATATGAAATATCCAGAATAGATAAATCCATAGAGACAGAACACAAATTGGTGGTCACCAGGAACTGGGTGGGAGAGGGGTTAGAGAGTGACTCCTTAGTGAGCATGGGGTTTTACCTGGGGTGATGGGAATATTTTGGAAGTAGATAGAGGTGGTGGTTGTGCAACACTGTGAATGTACTGTCACTGAATTGTTCACTTTAAAAATGGCTAATTTTATATTATGTGAATTTCACCTCAATAAAATTGTTTTTAATAAAGGATGTAGGTACTTGTATGTTCCTTAGTTACTCTACCTCCTCCAAATTTCCCAATTCTTTGAGCTCAGAACTTCTGGGTTTTCTTCTTAAGTATCTATTCCTATTCTCTCTCCCATATTTTCCAAACTTGACATAAAAGAAAAAGGAAGCTTCAATAAATTCCTTCTTGAACTGCAGACTAATTTTTACCCTATGCCTGGTTTCTTTCTGAGAGGCAGCAGAATGCAATGGTTGGTGGTATCGGACCCTAGGCAAGATTATTTGAGTTCTGATTTGGGCTGTGCCAATTATCACTAGGAGGATTTGGGGCAAATTCCTCAACTTCTCTGTGCCTTGGCATCCTCATCTGTAAAATGGGGATAGTGAGACCTACCTTATAGGTAAAGATTGTGAAGTTGTTGTATAGAGATTGTCTTAGTCTGTTTTCTGTTGTTTTTAACAGAATACC
>VBSM01001044.1:8900762-8912172 GCA_008086735.1 Cheirogaleus medius | reverse complement strand
CTTCTTTGGAAGTGAGTCACTAAGACCAACTCCCCTGGAAGGGGAGAGGGGTTTATCTACGTATATTTTTTGGAACTCTTCTGTAAAGGAGATTTATCTCTTTTCCTCTTATTATTTATGGAAATTTTAGTTTAATAAATAATAGCAAGTTTTGAGTTTGTGGGAAGTTAAACTAACATTAAAATTGTATAAGACAGTAACTTTTGGCAGATATAAAATAAGCATATGATGTTGGAATATGAGTTTAAGAGATAAAACCCTCTTTAGGTGACATCATCATAGCCAAGACATTTCATCTCAACAAACTTTCCAGGTCACTGAAACTTATTCAAATTAAAGTTTTTTAATAAATGAACTTCTCCCATTTTTATGGCTGTCTTTCCAAGATGAATCAAATAATTTTTCCCTTCTTGAACAGAATATACTGAACACAATTTACCCTTTTTACAAAAATTGATCATTGTGCTGAAATTCATGGCAGTGATGATGGCGGAACTTGATGAGCTCTAAGGTTTCTTCCAGTCCGAATTTCTATGGCTTGATAACTATCAGGCAAAATTAATGAAGCTATGTCCCCAAAGAACCAAAGATTTCTTGTTGTTAACTCAAAGTTGTTACCTTGGGGTGAGGGTACAGTAATCTCAGTCTCACTTCTAGACCAGAGAGGAGCAATAGGTGTTCACACAAAGGCATCCAGGGCAGCATGTGCAAATCACCAGGGAGCTTGTTAAAAGGCAGATCCTGAGTCAGGCTAAGATTCTGCATTCTTAACAACCTTCCGGGTGCTGCCAATGCTGCCAGTCCATAGGTCACATGCGAAGTAGCAAGGACCCTGGGAATCCCACAGACCAAACACTGTCCTCTGGCTGTTGACAGGCCCAGTGAGTTCCTGGGGCAATGTGGGGCTTTGCTCTTATGCTGCAAAGTGTTTTGAATAGATATGGAGAAGGAACTAGGTGACAGAAATAAAAAACACATTCCTCTAATAGAAACCAAACAAGAAAGGAAAATGCGTTTCCTACAAAGAACTACCTTTTAAGGCAAAAATTTCCTTGACTCTATGGCTCTTTTGATGGTGAGAGGAAGTATCCAGACCACATCAAAAAGACAATAAGCTGGTTTTATCCTCAGTTTTGTGGAGAGAAGGTCCACTTCTAGGGCTTGAAGCTTCTTATCCTAAAATTGCACTTGAGTGTCTCATAAAATGTACATTTTATAAGATTGCTTCTGCTACTATTTTCTCACAAGCAGAAGGTAGGTTTCTCTGTCAGGATCTAAGCCACAGCAGCCAAACCCTTAGCTGCTTTCAAACTAGGGTAGTATGACATATGGAATTTACTTATTTAAATATAAAATGAAGTATATGATTCCTGAGCAAAATGTAGTGCCTTTATTAGGGCAACTAATAAAAGATTTCTTGACTGTGAGAAGTCTTTCACATCACTATACGTATGACTGTTGTCTGTCTGAGATAGTCCCAGCCAGAAATGCAGTGCTCAGGGCAGTGTACCATGTGTGCAGGTCTGGAGATCTCAATTCTAGCCACTTTTTCACCACTAACTACTTGGATGACCTTTGACAGGTCACTTAAATCTCTCCAGGCCTACCTGTACAAACTAGTTCATCTCAAGATTTCTTTTACATCCTAATTTTTCACCATTCCATTCTGATACCTTAAGAAGGTTATTTTGCATACATTTCTAAATAATGTTCATCTGTTTTAATAATGCCATTAATAAAGCTGATTCTGCCAACATTGTGCTTAATTCTTGGGCAAGTAGCAGCATGAATGTTATCTTAAACCAAGTAATCAGCAGGAAAAAATGCTGAGATTTTGACCTCATTTCTTGAATAGATACGTTTGTTTGTGATTGTGAACTAGCTAGCAGTTTAGTCGATATTGTGCAGAATTGTTGCTAAGTTCTCATTTTCCCCAGATAATTACTAAAATCAAAGTTGGTAGCATTAATTATACCAGTTGATAAGATTGTGCATTTCTGGCCAGGCACGGTGGCTCACGCCTGTAATCCTAGCACTCTGGGAGGCTGAGGTGGGAGGATCGCTCGAGGTCAGGAGTTTGAGACCAGCCTGAGCAAGAGTGAGACCCCGTCTCTACTAAAAATAGAAAGAAATTAATTGGCCAACTAAGAATATATAGAAAAAATTAGCCGGGCATGGTGGTACATGCCTGTAGTCCCAGCTACTCAGGAGGCTGAGGCACAAGGATCACTTAAGCCTAGGAGTTTGAAGTTGCTGTGAGCTAGGCTGACGCCATGGCACTCTAGCCCCGGCAACAGAGTGAGATTGTTTAAAAAAAAAAAAAAAGATTGTGCATTTCTTTTAATTGAGTAACATATTATATTAGAGTTGGTGTTAGTCACAACTGACTCTGGCTTCAATGAACTGTAAAAGGTAAAGAGGAAAACTGCAGGCTGCAGCCTGAAAAACTTCAGCTTGGCAAATGTGTATCTCAGACAGTGGCAGGCACCATGGCAGAGTGAAACACAGCACAGCACTGTAGGAAAGAGTGTGGGCTCTGGAGCTGTGCTACCTAGGTTTGAAGCCCGTCCCTACAATTTACTAGCTGTATGGCCTTGTGTAAGTTAGTTAACCCCTCTGTATCTCAGCTTTCTCAAATGTAATAGGGATGATAATAGTATGTACTCCGTAGAGTTGTTATGGTGATTAAACGGATTAATACATGTAAAGCACTTAAACACTCACCACATGATAGCTATTGCTATCATCATCATTAGGAACTGAAATGGAGAGAAGGGGAACCAGTCACGACAGGAAGGTGAGCCTGGTCACATTAAAGAGGGAAATAATGCTGAGAGCAAGTTCAGAAATGGGGAAGAAAGTACTTTCCGTATCTGGTTCCTACATTGAACATTCTCTGTGCATGACCACAGCACTCTTGTATAAAACTCTTCACCGTGGGTGTACAGTGTTTCAAAATGAGTTCATATATATAATCTCATTTAATTATCATCAATCTACAGAGGTAAAGTCTTTTATGTAACCTAGCAAATACCTCTGACTCTCACAGAATGTGGGGTAAGTCAGGCACAGGAAAGACGTTGAAAGCACCAAAGCACAGCACAGAAGAGCACTGCAGGCCACCTGTTCCTATATGGATTCTGAGAAGTGTGACTGCTGGGCTCCTTGACATGTCACCAGAGAGGTATTATGGGGCCATTTTGTTTTCCAAAATGACTTCACCATACATTTCCCAAAAGCGTTATATTTTATCATCTTCATATCTTCACATTCACCAAATGTACTTCATGTTCCTTGGTAGTAAGTATATTTTGCATGCTCTGCCTGGCTTTTACTATATATCAGATCCACTTAGAATAAAAGTAGCCACTAAAAGCATTTTCTTTATTTAGTCCTGAGAGATACTTGTATTTTTGTTTTGTTTTGTTTGTTTTTGATAAGATAGCAAAGCAAGGCCGAGGCAGGTGGATCATTTGAGTTCAGGAGTTCGAGATCAGCCTGAGCAAGAGCGAGACCCCCCATCTCTACTAAAAATAGAAAGTCATTAGACAGACAACTAAAAATATATAGAAAAAATTAGCCGGACATGGTGGCGCATGCCTATACTCCCAGCTGCTCAGGAGGCTGAGGCAGAAAGATCGCTCGAGCCCAGGAGTTTGAGGTTGCTGTGAGCTAGGCTGACGCCACGGCACTCTAGCCCGGGCAACAGAGTGAGACTCTGTCTCAAAAAAAAAAAAAAAGACAGCAAAGCAATATCCTATAGATCAGTGCCACAAAAATATTTCAAATACAATTAGGTGACCAGTAGAAAACAGCTATATGCTAATGACATAGAACATAATCTCTAGCCAAGTAATGAGAAATATGTCTCAGAGAGGTCACTGGCTTATATTATTAATTAAAGTAATAATTAAAACTTTTTGCTTAATATGTGCCTGGCAGTATGCCAAGTACATTATGTGAATTTAATTATCATAATAATATTGTAGTATGCCTAGCATATAGCAAATGGTAGGAGCTCAATAAATATTTGTTGAATAAATGAACTAAGGTATTAGTTTGATCTCTATTTTACAAAGATTAAAATTAGGTGAATTTTTAAGCTTTGCTTAAGGTCACATAACTATTAATTAGTAGACCTGGTTTGCAAGTCCAAACTTGGTTACAGCATAGCATAGTGTAGTGGTTCAGGGTGGAAACTTTGGAGCCAGCCAGACCACCTAGTTTTGAATACTAGCTCTGCCACTTACTACCTGTGTGAACTTGATGAAGTTATTTAACCTCTTGTGCCTTAGTGCTCTCATCCATAAGATAGAATAGTTCCAGACTCCCAAGGTTATTGGGAGGATTAAATGAGATCACACATGTAAAGCACTTAGAACTGTGGTACTCTACAGGTATAGCTATTATTGTTTGGAAGAGCCTTACATTATATGCCAATAGAGCTTCTACTTCTCAAAATAATTTCCATAAATTATCTTATATAGTAACATCCTTAGAAGGTAGGTTATAATAATTACAATTAATATAAGTCAGGTTGAGTATTCCTTGTCTGAAATGCTTGGGAACAGAAGTGTTCTGGATTTCAGATTTTCTTAGATTTTGGAATATTTGCATTATATTTCCCACTTCAACATCCCTAATTTGGAAATCCCATACCTGAAATGCTCCAAAGAGCATTTCCTTTGAGTACACATCAGCACTCAAAAAGTTTGGATTTTGAGCATTTCAGAGTTTGGATTTCTAGATTAGGAATGCTCACTTGATATCACTTAATCCTCACAATAACCCATTTTATAGATTATAAAAATCAGGCTCAGAAAGATTAAATGATTTGCTCAAGATCACACAGTAAGCCAGTAGCAATGCTAGCCCCTACTGGAAGAAGGCAGAATGAAAGATGAAAGATGACCAACACATAGTGTCTACTCTTAAAATCAGGAAGGAGTAGAGGGAAGACAGATAGGAAAACTAACTCAAGGGAGAATGAAGCCAAGTGCTAAAAGGGAGGGAGGTTACATGCTGAGGAAAACCAGAGGAAGAACTGATGAATTCTGTCTGAGGGGAGTACGTTTGCCGAGACTCCAATCGAATGGCCCAAAGCAGGTCAGGCATTATTTTGTACTTTGGGAACATACTGAGTTTACTTGAAGTCAGAAAAGGTTGCAGGTCTGAGAGTAGCAACACAGAAAGAAGTGGGCCAAATAAAATTTTGAAAAATGCCTAGGCATTCATGGCTACTCCCACACATTTTTGGGTATGGGAGAGAAACAGTGACCTTCATTTCAATGGACAAATGAAGCATTCATTACCAAGGATAATGTGAAGAATGCAGTTATTCTACAGAAAGTTCCCTATCTGCACAGTTTGAGAGGATTCAGAACATGTATCTTCCTCCCTTTTTCTTCAGTTTTGCTACTTTGGAAACCAGTGGATCAATTTCTTTTGGAGTCAGCCCTCTCATTTTAAGGCCAAAAGGTTGGGTGATCTCTCTCTCTCTCTCTCCTCTCTCTTGGGGCTTATACTATTACAGCAAGATCTTATCAATCAGTGAGATAATGGTGCAGCAAAGAGATATTTCTGTCTCTTCTGTCTGATTCTGGTACCTTAGAAAGTAGAAATTAAAAATTTCATCCCATTTTTGGATGGAGTGCAGCAAAGCACTAGAGGAAACCTCGATGAAGTAGACACCTGTGAATCACTATGAATAAACCATTTCAGACAGTCTTTCCTATCTGTAGGCTGGCCTTATTTCTGGTTCAGTCCCCAAGACCAGATCTTATATACTATTAGGTCAATTACTAGACAAGTTTGAGTGTTCAAAAGCTCTAGGAGTCATTATGATAGACTAAAATTCTCAGTTCTAATATACCTTAGGTATAATACCCAAACCAGATTTTCTGAGATTCTTCAAGCTCATTCTCCTAAATTTGAATAAAAACTAAGTGAATCTCTAGTAATTGAGGAAGTAGACATTCAATTGTTAAACACAGCATTTTGCTCAACATTAGGGTGGGGAACAAAAATTATAAAATATTAGAAAAGAAGGATACAAATTCCCAAATCACTTAAAGATCTCATTGGAAAGATAATAAATGTCACATTAAATAACTGCCTAACAATGCAAAAAGAATGCAAGTAGATATAAAACTGTATGGTTAGTGCTACAGGACCTCAGATTAAGGCAAGAGCAACTTGAACCAAAGATGTGAAGGAAATCTTCCTGGAGAAAGTTAGATTTGTGTTGAGGCTTTATGAGTAAATGGACTAGAGTAAAGGATTTATCTGGGGGAGTGAATAGCAGTAACTCTGCCCTCTCCACTGTTATACTGTAGTACTCTGGATGCCATTTCCTCCCATTTCTTAGCACATTGCCTGTACACAGAATGAACAAATAAAATGGCATTCAAGGCTTTCCATGACTGAGTCCCATTTTATCAAAACAGCCTTGCCACTACTCATCCATTCATTCATTCAAAACATCTTTATTTTACACCTAAATGCTTTAGGCACTGTGGTTGGTATGGAGCATCCAGAGAAAAGCAAGATCCATTTTCTGTCCTTAAGGGGTTTGGACAGACAAGGACACCACAACTATAACACAATATGATAATTACTCTAAGAGGTAAGCATAGGGTATTGAGGAAACCCAGAGCAGGAAATGCTTATCTTGGAGGAAGGAATTAGGTCAAGGAAAGTTGGTAAACTTTCCTTGAAGTTGCTATGAATAAACCATTTCCAGACAATATCTTCCTTGTTTCTGTAGGCTGGTCTTCTTTCTGGCTCAGTCCCCAATATCAGATCTTATATAATATTGGGTCAACACTTAGACAAGTTTGAGAGTTTTAAAGTTCTAGGATTCATTAAGACAGACTAAATTCTCTGGTCTAATATATCTCAGATATAATCCTCAAACCAGTTAAAGTACAGTAGTTTTCTTGGCTGGATTAACATAGTGGCAGTGTAAGGAGAGACCGGAGGATGGAGTTTAATCAGGAGACTATTGCAATAATCTAATAAAATTAATAAAAATTCCTATTGATGGTAGAAATAGGAAAGGGTAGATGAATGTTTAGACAAGCCAGCAGCCCATGGGTTTCCAACTGCATGTTTCATTCAAACTTAAGATACAGTATACGGTATTTGAACATTAGCAATGATTATGGAGGCAATCCTGAATTTTAACAGATTCTTATAATTACTGATTTAACCAAAAACTTAAAAGCATGCATAAGGAGGGATGAATGGAGGGATGAATGACAGAAGTGGTGGCGGAGTGGGAAAGGGTGGCCTGTTAGGAATAGGAGCACCTCCCTTGAAGATCACGTTCAACGTCTACCTAAGTCTGCCCTGAAGAGTCTGCTGTGTCTACATAGGACAAGATCTAATCCATACGGCATGAGTCCCCAGAATGCTCCCTAAATTCAATCAAATTCAATTCAACGAGTACTTACTGAGCATCAACTATAATCCAGCACACAACTGGATTCCTGTAAAGTATGCCATAGATATGTATTTTTTAAAGCTAGTTTCTATCCTTAAACAACTTACTACCTTCTGTGGCTCACGCCTGTAATCCTCGCACTCTGGGAGGCCGAGGTGGGCAGATCACTCAAGGTTAGGAGTTCGAAACCAGCCTGAGCAAGAGCGAGACCCCGTCTCTACTAAAAATAGAAAGAAATTAATTGGCCAACTAAAAACATATATAGAAAAAATCAGCCGGGCATGGTGGCACATGCCTGTAGTCCCAGCCACTCGGGAGGCTGAGGCAGAAGGATGGCTTGAGCCCAGGAATTTGAGGTTGCTGTGAACTAGGCTGATGCCACGGCACTCTAGCCTGGGCAACAGAGTGAGACTCTGTCTCAAAACAAAACAAAACAAAAAACTTACTACTTTCTCAGGGTAACAAAATATCCACCTATATGTAAAACATTAGAAAAAATATTACTAGAAAATAAGTGCCAAAGGTATGGTAAAGACAAGACTGACCTTTTAATTTCGTAAACAACAGAAAGCATATTTCAACCTCAGCGCATTGGCACAGACTTTTCCTTTTCCCTTCTCCTTCTCCTTCTCCAATTCTGCCTGGCTCCTACTCAACCTTCAGGTCTCAGCTGGAATGTCACCTCCTCAGAGAGGCCTGCCCTGCTTTCCTGTTGTGAAATAATAAGAAATATAGATATTGGTCTCTGGTCCCAGTCCCTGGCACAGAGCTCCTAAAACCCTTGTAATTTCCTGTGTGATAGAGGTTCTAGTAGAATATTTTGTTCTAATGGTTCTGCTCCGGTTTCTGACACAGAACCTTGGTGAATGGAGCAGTCTTTTGTTCTACTGAGGCAACTCTTGTCAGGGTCCTGGATAGAGGCTGGTCACCAGAAAGAGCAACCATGATTATAAGCTTGGAGCTTTCATCCCTAACCTCCAGTCTCCAGAGAGGGGAGGAGGCTGGAAATGGAGTTAATAATCAATCATGCCTACGTGATGAAGGCTCCATAAAAATCCCTTAACTAGAGGGTTTGGAGTGCTTCTAGATTGGCAAACACACATCTGAATGACATAGGGTAGTGCGCTCCAACTTCATGGGGACAGAAGCTCCTGCACTAGGGACCCTTCCAGACCTCCCCCTTTGTATGTCTTCATCTGGGCGTTCATCTGTATCTTTTACTATATCCTTTACTAAAAAGCTGGCAAATGTAAGTAAAGTGTTTCCCTGAGTTCTGTGAGCCATATCCTAGCAAATTAGTGGGACCTGGGAAGGGGGTCATAGGATGCCTGATTTACAGCCCATCACCAGTTGGAAGCACAGGTCACAACCTGAGACTTGTGACTGGCATCTGGAGTGGTGGGTAGTCTTGAGGGATTGAACCCTTATCTGGTGAGATCTGATGTTATCTCCAGGTAGACATTATCAGAACTGAATTGAATTAGAGGATGCTCAGCTAGTGTCTGCCAGAGAATTGCTTGTTGTGTGGGGAAAACCCACACACATTTGGTGTCAGAAGTATTGAGTGACTGAGTGGTATATGAGAATAGAAAAAACTTCCCCCCCTCCTTCTTAATAAAGTAGCCCTTTTCTGTTTATTTCTTTCATAGCAATTTTCATCACCTTTAATTATCTGGTTTATTCATTTGTTTACTCCTTTAATGTTTGACTTCCCCACTAGACTATAAACTTTATCAAGGTAAGCATTACGGTGTTTTTATTGTTGGTGGTGGTTGTTTCTACCACTATATACTCAGCCTCTGATACAGTAACTAGCATGAGGTAGATGTTCAATAAATATTTGTTTAATAAACACATATTATATTAGTTGAACAGTGTGAACCAGTATCATAGGAAAAATTTATCTTAAAATTAACTTCTAAAAAACTATGAAATAAGAAATTTCCTGAAAATCTCCAAGAACAGACTTTCAGAATGATGTTCTATGAACTGTAGCCTGAGGGTCATTTGTAATACAGCAAACACTTTCACCCACCTTCCTCTGACTCTATATCTTACACTACATCTGACTCTATCTAGAATTACTCTAAAGAATAATTATAGCCTGGATGCATGATAAAGAGTAAAGATGGAAAATTTTAAAAAACAATTTTAATAATGTTCTATAATTTAAGATAAGAACATTTGTTTGGCACATTAGGTCACTTAAGATATCTGCATGAGCATGCTGAGATGAAAGCATTTGCAAATCTTGCTTTTTCAAGTGTGGCTAAAGGGATCTCTGTATTCATCTATATAACTCATAAACATTGCTAATGTTCAAATATATTAGGGTTCTATATAACATGAAAATGGAAACACAGGAAAGGATTAGCATTCATTGATTTATGGATGACTCATGCTATTGGTTTATTTTTTTTAGATTTTTCATAATTATGGTAGGTTTCATGTACGAAATATATTTAATATATATTATTGATGCAGAAGGCACAAAAATCATGTATAATCATTACCGTAAAAAAGAAACAGGTTCCAATTATTTCTTTTGAATTCTAGATATATTGTATTGAATATTAGACAGATTGTGCCTAACCTTGAATGTATAACAGCAAATGAAATAAAGAGAATCTATTTGTTTCATGTCTCTTTTTAGGAAAATCTCACAAAGGATTTTGTTTGGCAAAGCTCTTTGAAATAACTCAAAGATAGAAATGTTTCTAGGCTACAGCAAGATGAATTCCATCTGGTTGGATTTTGATCTACCACTAAATTTTGGATTTAGGGAGAGCCTCATTTTTATATTTAACACAGAAATTAAATTTTAACTTAGAAACAGAGTTCTACATGGCCTGAGGCATGTAAAAATTATGTGAAAATAAAGTTATTGTTATGGTCTGAGTGTTTGTGTCTCCCACAAAATTCATTTGTTGAAATTTCAACCTTCAGGTATTAGGAGGTAGGGCCTTTGAGTGGTGATTAGGTGATGAGGGTGAAGTCCTCATGAATGGGATTAGTGCCCTTATAAAATAAACCTGAGCGAGTTAGTTAACACTCTCCACCATGGGAGGACACAGCGAGCTATGAATTAGAAAGAGGGCCTTCACCAGACATTGAATCTGCTTTGATCTTTTATTTCCCAGCCTTCAGAACTGTAAGAAATAAATTTCTGTTGTTTGTAAGCTACCCAGTTTATGGTATTTTGTTACAGCAGCCCAAACAACTAAGCCACTTAACACATAGAGGCAACAGATGGTTTCAACACCCAGGTGTGAATCCTGGGAAAATCTAGTGGAAGCCCCAGTTAAGAACACTTCTAGAGCATAATAATCCTGTAGTCTTCAGGCTTAATTGGTTCTGGACTCCCTCTAGTGGTTCAACCTTTTGGTGCTTTAATTGGTGCTCTTCCATTTATAGAATTACCATTTTAGGTCAGATTAAAAGCAAATCAGCAAAAGAACCGCACAACTCCCAATAGAATGGTTTTCTACAAGGAGAAGACTATGTCATTGAATGGTATGATAAACGTGGATGTTCATATGGCTGAAATAATAGTGTTGCAAATGATCTGACAGTATAGGAATGGATTTTACTGGCTGACTGGAAAAGACAGTTATAGTTTCGCTCAGAGTAAGTGGATAAGAGCAAAGGCCCAGTAACAGAATTCCTCATTGCTTTTGTTTGTGACCTAAGGTGAGGACTAAACCTTTTAGAGGGAGGGTGGAGTGAATATTTCCTGGTATATCGATCCTACAAGGTCAGAGGATTCTAGTTTGACCTGGTATAAAAATCAACCTCAACCCAAAGCAACGTGTTGTTTCCTTCACATCATATTCCTATACAGCCTCTACCTCTGTTTTAAACCAATGCAGAAGAATTTAAGATTGATTTAACTTTATCTGCCTCCCTATGTTGGCTTTGGTTATGCCCCTTGGCTGTATCTTCCACATGAGCATACTCAAAATTTGA
>VBSM01001044.1:8881005-8898914 GCA_008086735.1 Cheirogaleus medius | reverse complement strand
TGCCCGAGGTGCCCCTGGGGGGTCTTTCGGAGGCGGCCGATTCGCTGCGGGAGCTCCTCTGCCTGCCACTCCGCTACCCCCGCGCCCTAACCACGCTAGGGTTAGCGGTGCCCCGCGGGGTGCTTCTGGCGGGCCCGCCCGGAGTAGGCAAGACCCAGCTGGTGCGGGCCGTGGCCCGGGAGGCGGGCGCGAAGCTGCTGGCAGTAAGTGCTTCCGCGCTGCAGGGCACTCGGCCTGGGGAGACCGAGGAGAACGTGCGGCGGGTCTTCCAGCGCGCCCAGGAGCTGGCCAGCCGCGGGCCCAGCCTCCTCTTCCTGGACGAGGTGGACGCCTTGTGTCCCCGGCGGGGCGGTCCACACCGAGCCCCCGAGAGCCGCGTGGTGGCGCAGGTGTTGACGCTGCTGGACGGCATCAGTGGGCACCGCGAGGTAGTGGTTGTGGGAGCCACCAACCGGCCGGACGCGCTAGACCCGGCGCTACGCAGACCCGGAAGATTTGACAGAGAGGTGAATAGGCCTGGCGGGTTAGCCCCTTGTCACTGGAGCCGCGGCCTCTCTGGCCCTGGTTGGCTGCTCCGAGTCGTTTACCTCTTAGGTTTGGGAGTCGATGAGGCTGCAGTGGGGCTCTTTGTAATGCAGAGAACACATTCTCTACCCTTGTATGATCTGAGAGCCAGGACCTGTTTTTTAGTTTTTTTGTGCTCAGAGTCAAATTATTCTGGGAAGCAGGATGGCCATTAAAGATTAATTTGGTTGTGCAAGTCCTGAAGATGTGTACTGTAATCAATAGTGTTCTTCTTTTTTTTTTTTTTTTTTGGGGACAGTCTCACTGTGTTGCCTGGGCTAGAGTGCAGTGGCGTCAGCCTAGCTCACAGCAACCTCAAACTCCTGGGCTCAAGTGATCCTCCTGCCTCAGCCTCCTGAGTAGCTGAGACTACAGGCACGTGCTGCTATGCCCGGCTAATTTTTTTTCTATTTTTAGTAGTTCGGCTAATTTCTTTCTATTTATAGTAGAGAGGAGTCTCGCTCTTGCTCAGGCTGATCTTGAACTCCTGAGCTCAAGCAATCCTCCCGCCTCGGCCTCACAGAGTGCAAGGATTACAGGCGTGAGCCACTGCGCCGGGCCAATAATGTTAATTCTTAAGAGAAGTAATTCTGCTACAGGTATTTTAAACTCATAATAAGATTTGGAATGAAAATTTAAAGTAAAAGGGTAGCCTCAAGAAGTGTTGAAATAAAAAGGCAGAAGGCAGGAAAGAACTAAATCAAAGCAGGCATTAACTTCTGGATTTACTTATTCCTTCTCAAGACAACACTATCCTATCCACAATTGAGATAGTATCCACAACTCCCTGAGTTGCTAGGAAGGTTGAATATTCAAAGCTGTCCTGTTTTATAAGTTTTGGTCCTAAATTGACTCTTGATTTCTAAAGAATAGTTTGAAATTCAGTGACTAAGTGATGTTTGGATTTTGTGATAGGATTCTAAAGAGAGATGATAATTGCACACTTTTAGTTTAATCTGTTCAGGACTGGAGTGGATTTCTTCGTTGCACCATCTAGTCTCCTGAATAAGCTCCTTAAGGGCAGGGACCTAGACTATGGTTTACAATTCTATCCCTGGCTTCCAGAACTTAATATGTTCTTAAAAATAAAAACTTGTTAAATGGACATAGAAATTTTATTTTTAAACTATAAATTTTTCTTGGCTTTGCATATAGGTGGTCATTGGAACTCCCACACTTAAACAAAGAAAGGCAATTCTGCAAGTGATTACCTCAAAGATGCCCATCTCCAGTGGTGTTGATTTGGGCCTTCTTGCAGAAATGACAGTTGGCTATGTTGGCGCTGACCTGACGGCACTATGTAGGGAGGCTGCCATGCATGCACTCCTTCATAGTGAGAAGGTAAGTATTTATGAACATTTATATTAATATTTTTATTAATGTCACATTAATTTTTGGGTTAAAAAGTGGTAAGTACATTTGATAGCTTCCACAGCCGTTAACATTTTATATCTCAATAAAATATATGGTTGAAGGTGGGGATAAATAGCTGTGTCCTCCAGGTCTACTGAGAGAATTTTCCGTCACTCTCATAGTAACTCTTTAGTGCTGAAGCCCAGAGCAGCCAAGAAAGACACTGTGGCCCCAGAAGAATCAACAATTTTTTTTTAACTTTGAATTTTTTGAATTTTTGTATACCCTTTACCCATATTCTCCAAATGTAACATTTTGCCATGTGTGCTTTATCATTCTGTATTCATGTGTATGTATTTATGTACATACAAATATTTTATGAAATATTGGAGAATATACTGCAGCCACAATGTCCCTTTACCCTTGGAAAGTTAAGTGTATAGTTTCTAATAAGAAGGACTTTAACCACAGTACAATGATTAAGCTGAGGAAATTAACACCAACACAATACTTTCACCTAATCTAAATAGACCTTAATCTAGAACCATCCTTCTTTTATTTTAAGGGTATAGGTTAGTTATTCTGTAGAATATTCCTCAGGTTAGGTTTGACTGATGTTTCCTCATAATTCAATTCAGGTTTTGCCTTTTTGGCAGGAATATCACAGAAATGGTCCTTTGTTTTTTTCATGGCATCTGTGAAGGTAGCCCTTGATATCTCTTTGTCCTATCACTGCTGAAGTTAACTTTCATGTCTTAGATAGGTGGTATCTGAGATTTCTCCATCGTCAAGATATAATTTTTCCCTTTGTTATTAATAATAAGCATCTTGTTGGAGAAATAAACTTTTATAACCAAGAAGAAGATTGGGCACCTGGAATTTTATTTAAATTTGTCTTTGATATTGAGGTCTATAATTCATGACTACCTTTCTTAACAATATTTAAGATATTAGCTTAAATATAATACTTTTCAGCACCATTGATTGGGGAATCCAGTCATTTTGTGTATATAATAAATAATCCTGAATCTCTAAACCCTTTCAGAAAAAAATTAATTTCAGTAGTTTGAGGATTCTGGGACAAAATTTTCAATCTGGTTGTACAGAAGGGTGATTTGTTGTCCTAAATTTTGAAAAACTTTTGTACTTAAATAATTCATACCTTCCTCACTTCCTTTTCCTTTATTGTTACTCTTACACTGAAGGTGGGGAGGAGTTATGTGATCTAAGTCCTCATATTGTATGTTTAGAACCAAAACTGCTGAAGTTTTTTAAGTCCCATGTGTAAAGGTTTGAGAATATATGTCTTGAGGGAGAGGATGAGAGTACCAGGGGATGGGAGGGGAGACGTACATTTAGGATTTCCTCTGCTTTGAAGTTCCAGGTCTGGCTTAGGTGGACCAGTCAGCTGCTGTCATCCTAGGGTGGAGCCCACTGCTACTTCAGGAGGGGCCTGCCCAGGTGTAGTTACCACAGGTGATGGCTGAGTTCAGAAACAACCCAGGGGAAGTGGAAGGAAGAAGGGACAGAGACATCTGGGAAGGTACTGACTCCATCTTTTTTTATTTTCCCCCACCAGGCAGCCGAGGGGCTGCTGCTGCCTCCATCTATGCCAGGGCAGACATAAAACGTTAAAGTTTGTTAAACTTTTTGCGACGTATTCCTATTGAAGAATTAGAAATGTTTAACACACCTATAACACATGTGGAGGGAAAAGAATTTATATGTCCAAAAGAGTTATGGAGAATCAAGTGAAATAATGTACACACAAGTGATCTTGAGCTATAAATGGGATTTTCGAATATTAGTTGGTATTATCTATAAAAGCTGTTTTTAAAAATTATATAATAGTGTTCTTTGTGAGAAATTAAACAAGATAGAAAACGATAAAGTAAGAATTGCCTGAAACTTTACCTCCCAGAGATTACAGTCATTAACAATAGGGGGAATGCTGTTCAGAATAGCTCTGTACATATATATCCGCTTACACAATTTTACATAAGTGGGATGAAATAGTTTATTGTTGGAAATGGGAATTTGTGGACAACTAAATGTCCAGAATTTTATAAGAGGACAAATACTTTAATAAATATAGTACAGATATTACAAATAGAAATGTAAGGACTTTTTAACTAACAGAAAATTTGCTTCATTAGAATAATCGAGGAAATTGCAAGTAGTCTCCAAAATGTAATCTTAGAATGAAGATGACCTTTCTAGGTATAACAGAAAACCAAATAGCCAAAAAGGAAATTATTTGCTAATTTGACAATTTGGGGATGTCAAAACAATACTGTAAGTAAAGTCAAGACTAGGAAAAATACTTTTAGCCCAGTTTCCTTGAGATAGAAAAAACGTTTACAGATCATTAAGGCCAACAATACAAGAGAAAATAGGTAATAAGATTTGAACGAGTAGTGGACAGTGAAAGGAATACCAATAAACGCGAAAAATCTTTAACCTTAATTTCTTTTAAAATTATTGTCTTTTGAGGTTTTTTAAACTTTGTATTTTGAAAAATTTTTTCTAATTGCTTTAAATTGCATTTATTTGAGTAATAGTAAAGTATGACTTTTAAAAAGTATATATTGGCTCTTTTTTTCTTTTGTGAATTTTCTTTTTTTTTATTTTGAAATAATTTTAAACTTATAGAGAAATTGCAAGATAGTTACAGAGAACATCCACTAAACCCTTTATCCAAAATCACTAATTTTTAACATTTTGCCAAATTAGTTTTATCATTTTCTCTCTGCCCCTTTCTGTCCTTTCCTCCCTCTCCCCAACACCTACCCTCTGTGTATATATGCACATATTATTTATGGGGACCACTTAAGAATGGATTGCATATGTCATGAGCCTTTATTTCTTAACATTTTAATGTCTGTTTGCTAAGAACAAGGATGTTACCATATGTAACCACAGTGTGGTCATATTTAGTCATTATATTCAGGAAATTTAACATTGATACAAAATGTTCTGAAATCTACAGTTCATATTCTCATTTTGGTAATTGTCCCAATCTTTTTTATTTTTTATTTTTTTGAGACAGAGTCTCACTGTGTTGCCCAGGGTAGAGTGCCGTGGCGTCAGCCCAGCTCACAGCAACCTCAAACTCCTGGGCTCAAGCAATCCTACTGCCTCAGCCTCCCGAGTAGCTGGGACTACAGGCATGCACCACCATGCCCGGCTAATTTTTTCTATATATTTTTAGTTGGCCAATTAATTTGTTTTCTATTTTTAGTAGAGATGGGGTCTTGCTCTTGCTCAGGCTGGTTTCAAACTCCTGACCTTGAGCGATCCTCCCGCCTCGGCCTCCCAGAGTGCTTGAGGCGTGAGCCATTGTGCCCGGCCCATGTCCCAATCTTTTTAGCATTTTTTTCTCTAGTATAGGATCTAATCCTGGATAATGGATTACATTTAGTTTTTAGTTTTTTTAAATCTTGAACACTTTTCTTGTCTGGACATTTGACATTGTCATAACTGAATGCAAGTCAGGTTCAGGTTATGCATCCCCACTGGGAATACTACAAAAGCAACATTGTATCCGCGAGACTGTTATATGTGGAGGCATAAGATGTCCATTAGCTCCCCACTGGTGATGCTAATTTTGATCAACCTGTCAAGGCAGTATCCAGTTTCTCCATTATGTAGCTACTGTTTTTCCCTTTGCCACTCACTAATAACAAATCTGTGCAGAGATATTTTGAGATATCCGGGTCCTCATCAAATTTTCACTTACCTATATGTAGCATCCGATTCTTGCCCAAAATATCCTCTACTGTGGTGGTTGCAAAAGTGATTTTCTAATTGCATCATTCTATCTTACTCTGAATTGAAGAAATTAACACAATAGTCAGTACCATTTCTTCTTGTCACCTTGTCAGAAATTTAAGAGTTTGGTAATATCCAGTAGTGACGAGGTATGGGAAGAACAGGAGTTTCATATTATTGGATGAGAGTAAGTTGATGCAGCTTCCTTTGAGGACAGTTTGGTAATAGCTGTCACAATTGTACATGTGCATATTCTTAAACCCAATAATTCTACTTTGAAGAAATTATTGTTTAAAATACCTGAACATGAGCACAAGGACTTTCAGTTACAGCATTGTTTTTAATGACAAAAGACTGGGAGTGACCTAATGTTTGTTAGAAAGATGTAGTTATGGTACATTTTTCATTGCAGTTATCAAAAAGGGTGACAACTATATTAATTGACATGAAAAGATTTCTAACATAAGTGAAAAAAGAAAAATGCAGATTGATATGTATAGTATGGTCCCATTTGTGTATCTGTTTAGAAAGATATATATATATGTTAATTGCTATAAAACATATTGGAAGAATATATAAAAATATATAAGAAACTGTCGACGTCCACTGGGGATGAATACTGGTAGGAGTTGTCAGGGAGATGTTTAATTATTTGTACTATCTGTATAAATTTCTTTTACAATGATAAAATTCAAAAGAGGATTTTGTTGAATGAGGTACCTTCTTGGAAAAACAAAAGAGGATTTTGTTTTTAAAAAGTAATTTTGCTTAGGTGCCACAAAGAAGGCCCACCTGACTTTTTGTTTGGTTTTCCTTTTTTGGGTGTGTTTCTTCAGAATCAGGACAATCCTATGATTGATGAAACAGACTTCCTTGAATCTTTTAAAAAGATTCAACCCTCATCATTTCGAAGCCTCATTGGACTGATAGACATCAAGCCTGTTGGCTGGGAGCAGATTGGTGGTCTTGAAGATGTAAAACTGAAGTTAAAACAGGTAAAACAGATAATCTGCTTAAGCTAGTAGAATATTACAGATTAATAGTCTGTGTATTTTTTTTTTTTTTTTTTTGAGACAGAGTCTCACTCTGTTGCCCTGGCTAGAGTGCCGTGGCATCAGCCTCGCTCACAGCAACCTCAAACTCCTGGGCTCAGGCGATCCTTCTGCCTCAGCCTCCCAAGTAGCTGGGACTACAGGCATGCGCCACCATGCCTGGCTAATTTTTTCTATATTTTAGTTGGCCAATTAATTTCTTTCTATTTTTTAGTAGAGATGGGGTCTCACTCTTGCTCAGGCTGGTTTCGAACTCCTGAGCTCAAACGATCCACCCACCTCGGCCTCCCAGAGTGCTAGGATTACAGGCGTGAGCCACCGCGCCCGGCCAATAGTCTGTGTATTTATGATGAAAACATACCGCGCTGAAACTGCTCTTGCTGCTGTCATTAGCAATTCTAAGATCTAAATCTAGTGATCTCTTTTCAGTCCATATTTAACTGGACTTCTATAGATATCAAAACTTTTTCATACTTTCCCACCTCAACCTTCTTTTTTCTTTGTTTTAAAGATTTTATAATGTAGGACAGAGGTCAACAGATTTTCTGTAGAGAGCCAAGTAGTAAATGTTGGAAGCCTTGTGGGCCATGCAGCCTCTGTTGCAGCCACTCAGCTCTGTCATTGTAGTACAAAAGCAGTTGTGGACAGTACGTAAATGAGTAATTGTATTCTGATAAAATTTTATTTGGGGCACTGAAATCATACCATTTTCACATGTCAGAAAATATTATTCTTTCGATCTTTTTTTCAAGCATTTAAAAATGTGAAAACTGTCCTTATTTTGTGGGCTGTAGAAATACAGGGGCAGGTCTTGGTTTGCCCCGGACCTCTGATCTAGAAGACAGTGGACACAATACAGGGACTGGTAAAAGCACAAAGTTGCGGTGAACAGTCATTGTGGCCTGTGTGGTTACTCAGTACTGGCTTTCACCATGGAAGTTGTGGGGTGCACTCTCCACATCCTCTGAACCTCCATTGCAGGTTCAGAAATTGATTTTGCCGATTCACCTACCTGTGATCTTGCCCTAAGGAGCTAGGTTTCATAAGTATCAATTATAATTTATTCATCTTAACTAGGAGCTATGTCTCCAGTGAACCCTAGAATCCTTCAGTCCATGGATAAGAGCACTTATAATATACACTAATATTTTTATGCATCGTCTCATTTTAATCTTCACAAGATGCGTGAGAGAAATTAGCTTCCCCTTCCTTTTGGAAACACTCAGTTTCCTTAGCTTTGAGATGTTAAGCTTCCCCCCTTTCTGAGTACTCTTCTTCCCTCCCTTAAATGTTAGTGCTCCAAGAAGATTCTGGAAGTTCTCTTTTTGCAGGACTGTGTTCTTAATTTTTGTGTTCAAGATCTTCTTGATGTCAAGGGCTTCACCTATCCCCTGAAAACTGTTGACTCAAAAATCTATATATCTAGAGTAGACATTTCTTCTGATCATAAGAACTACTTAGCTGCCTGCCTACTGGATAACCGAAGGGATCTCAAACTCAGCTAGTCAATTCCACCCCACCCAACTGGATTCCACACCTCAGTGAATGCAGCCAGCCTCTCCTATCCCCTAAGTCAAACAGTTTCATGCATCTCTGTATGTATTTCTTCTACTTGTAATACTCTTTTCAGGCCTGGTTGTTAGTTTACAACATTTATTATTGAGTGCCTGCTTTGGGCAGGTATCGTTGTAGTTGGGGATTTAGAGGTGAATCTTGGTTATATTCTAGCAGATCAGAGTGACAAACCCAACATGGAAAAATAAGAATAGTGAATTAATAAGTGTTGCAAAATATGGGCAGTAACATAGGGACTAGGATGAGGGGATTCTACTTTAACCAAGTCCTCTCCAAGGAAATGACATTTGAGGTGAGACCTGAATGATGAATAGCCACACAAAAATTTTAGGGGGATGTTCAGGCAGAGAGAACAGCAAGGAAAGGCCCTGAGATAGAAACAAACTAGATATTTGGGAAATAGTCAGATTATATAAGGCTTTGTAAGTTGTGGTGAATAAGGAATTTGGATTTGGATCTTATTCTAGTTCTAATGGGAAATCATGGAAAGATTTTAAGCAGGAATTGATGTGAGCTGACTTAGGTTATAAGATCTCTGGCTGCTGTGTGGAGAATGGACTGCATTTCCAGCTCATAATGGGTAGCTGAGCTCTTTTTGAATCAACAAATTAATTTACTGAATTATTTAACATTTTATTGTTATCCTAAATGACTCTTCTTTTTGTATACTTACAGAGCATTGAGTGGCCTCTGAAATACCCTTGGGAATTTGCTAGGATGGGCCTGACACAACCAAAGGGAATTCTCCTCTATGGGCCGCCTGGATGTGCTAAGACCACCCTGGTGAGGGCCCTGGCCACAAGCTGTCATTGCTCTTTTGTTTCAGTGAGCGGAGCTGATCTCTTTTCACCTTTTGTTGGAGATTCAGAAAAAGTCTTGTCTCAGGTTTGTTTGTTTATTTCCCCAGGTGTTTAAGTTTACTTTTGAATTTTTATTTCATGCCTTATGGATAAACCTTATTTTTAAAAATATTACTAGCTTTTCTTCTGATTATAAAAGTTATGCATGTTTATATATAGAAAACTTAGAAAATGCAGGAAAGTGTTAGTAAGAAATCTTCTATAATCCCTCTACCTAATGTTTTTTTGTTTTTTGAGACAGAGTCTCACTCTTTTGCCCGGGTTAGAGTGCCGTGGCATCAGCCTAGCTCACAGCAACCTCAAACTCCTGGGCTCAAGCAACCCTACTGTCTCAGCCTCCCGAGTAGCTGGGACTACAGGCATGTGCCAGCCACCATGCCCGGCTAATTTTTTTTTCTATATATTTTTAGTTGGCCAATTAATTTATTTCTATTTTTTAGTAGAGACAGGGTCTCACTCTTGCTCAGGCTGGTTTCGAACTCCTGACCTTGAGCGATCCACCCGCATCGGCCTCCCAGACTGCTAGGATTACAGGCGTGAGCCACCATGCCTGGCCCCTCTACCTACTGCTAACATTTGGTTGAATTTCCTTTCCTTTTTCTTTTTAAACAAAATCAAAGTCAGGTTTTATATATCTGTAACTTTATCCTACTTTTTAAACTTAACATTATCACTTTTGAAATTCCATAATAAATATTCTTTGAAAATAATGATTTTTGTAACTCCTACATAATACCATTGCTCCGTTTTATTTATTCATTCCCTAATTCTAAGACATTTAGAATCTTATATTTTAAGTTATAAATAGTAATGCAGAGAACATACATTCACGTGACCAATGTATAACAATATAGCTTTTTAATATTTTTTTTCCTAACAAGGTATTTCGACAAGCAAGAGCAAATACTCCAGCAATTGTGTTTCTGGATGAAATTGATTCAATCTTGGGAGCTCGGTCAATCAGCAAAACAGGATGTGATGTTCAAGAGCGAGTTCTTTCTGTTCTCCTCAATGAATTAGATGGTGTTGGACTTAAGACAATAGAGAGAAGAGGAAGTAAATCAAATCAGCAGGGTAAATACAAGGAGCTGAAAAAAATGAAGAGGTATTTATTAGCCAGAATGCACCAAAAATCCAGGCCAGCATTTAGAATGCATATGTGCTGTAGCTTTTCCTATACCTGAATTAATGTCACAGAAAGATTTGTATAATTTCAATTTGACTCTGTTGGGATTTTTACAAAGCTAGTTAAATTTGTGATTTGGCTAGGAAACGTGAGATAAATTTTATAATAAATTATCTTAGATATATATGAATGTGAATTGTATTTTGCCTCAGTATGGCCAGGCATGGTGGCTCATGCCTGTAATCCTAGCACTTTGGGAGGCCGAGATAGGGGGATTGCTTGAGCCCAGGAGTTCGAGATCAGCCTGAACAACATAGTGAGACCCCATCTCTACAAAAGATAGGAAAATTAGCTGGGTGGGGTGGCATGTGCCAGTATTCCCAGCTACTTGGGAGGCTGAGGCAGGAGAATCACTTGAGCCCAGGAGTTTGAGGTTGCAGTTAGCTTTGATGATGCCACTGCACTCTAAACCAGGCGACAGAATGAGATCCTGTCTCAAAAAAATGAGGGGGGTGGAGGAGAATGAGAAATACAATTTTACTTATTGCTAATGGAGAAGGGAGTTTATTCTTATTTCTATATCTTGAAGAACCACTGTTAATCCTTTTCTAAAAATTTTAATTGTAAAACAAAACATAATTTCGTATAATTTTAATAGTTGAAAACTTTTAAGTTTCTTTAGGAATGGGTTTCCATGGTTTTAATGAAGCTAAAATGACCTTTGGAAGTCCTCTTCCTCTCATTCTAAGTCTCTTCTCCAGATAGAGTTTGATATCCTTGGCAATTTTTTTTTCTTTTATTCTTCTCTTCTTAATTGTTTCCCATTTTTAAAATTGTCACATGGAAGGAGAATCTTACAGCTCTTTAGGAACATATCATACTAGAATTAGAAGGGACCCACGAGGTTATTTAAGTCAGTCATCTCATAATGCAGGAATTCCTAATACAGTATCTAGCAGGTATTTACCCAGCCTCTGCAAAAATACTTGCAAATACAGGGAACTCACTACTGTGAGGGATTATGTCACTGGAGAATTGCTCTGATTATTCAATTCAACAAATGATTTTGAATGCTTAGTATGTGTAAGGCCTTGCCCTGTCTGCTTATGGACATTTCTTTATCCAGGATTGTTGTACCTGCAACTTAGATTAATTGTCATTATTTCTGCCTCTGGAAAGAAAAATAAATAAAAAGTAAAGTAAATTTCCCTCTTTAGGGATATATTAGCCAAGACTTTTCGTAGCCATACATCTCCGCCTGTTAGTCACAATGCGTCTGTGTTTTCAGTAGTCCGTTTAAGTTGTGATCATTTGCTGGGGGCTTATGTGCTCTCAGGCCCCCAGATAGGCATTCTCTGCTGTGGGCAAGGCTTTTCATTGGTTCTCACATGAAGAAATGTCTCTCAGGATTAGCCACTCCTTTTACCATGCACACAAAGTAGCTCTTTGATTAACAGTTTGTTTCTAGAGTACCTTGATATCAAGAAGGTGGTCTGGAAAGGGGGGTATAAGCATTCTGGTCCTAAGAAAAGGATATCCCTATTTAAAAATAAACGGACCTTCTGATTTATAACATTAAGAAAATTAATAATTAACAACTTAGTGACAATCATGTGTTGTGTGTTTTTCCTTAGAGTTTCAAGAAGTTTTTAGTCGAAGTGTCATGATTGTTGCAGCAACAAATAGACCTGATGTGTTAGATGATGCCTTGTTACGACCTGGAAGATTAGATAAGATTATCTATATTCCACCTCCAGACCAAAAGGTAATCATTGTAAACGTCTACTGTGTGTGAGCATTCTTAATGATACATCAGCGTCTGTGCTCTAAGGGGCTCAGCAGAATCGACCTCCAAACTGAATATAGGTATACGTGGTGTCCTACTCATACTGGGTTATACAGTCTTCCTTGCCTAGCAGTCCTTCATAAAATCATTGTTTTGATCTGCTTTTGCGAAATACTCTGGCTCTGTTTTCAGAGAAATAAGCCTAAAAGTAAGTTAGTTACCTTTTTTTTTTGTCACCCAGGCTAGAATACAGTGGCATAATCATAGCTCACTGCAACCTCAAACTCCTGGGCTCAAGCAATCCTCCTGCCTCAGCCTCCCAAGTAGCTGAGACTACAGGCATAAACCACCACGCCTAGCTCATTTTTCTATTTTTTGTAGAGATGTTGTCTCGCTTTTGCTCAGGCTGGTCTTGAACATCTGGCCTCAGTCCATCCTCCCACCTCAGCCTCCCAAAGTGCTAGGATGACAGGTGTGAGCCACCGTGTCTGGCCTTGGTAGTTATTTTAGTATTGTGGCAGACTCAAAATACTGAGTGTCTTGAGTTTACTCAACATTATCTTGCAACTAGAATGGAGGAATCTTAAACTGTTAAAAGGGATTAAAAGGGTTTTGGAGATTATCTGGGTCAGCATCCTTATTTTACAATAGAGAGATCTGAGATTACAGAGATTATGCAAAGTATCCACAGTCAGTCAGTCAATCAGTAAATACTTTGCCCTTAACATCGGGAGCCACTGACAGGGAGTGGTGAAAGATACAGGATGAATTTTTTTCCTTCCTTGAGCTTTTATCAAGTTTTGAAGGGTCTGAAGAATAAATTTTAATGTCTGTTATACTTTACTTATTGTCTATTATACTTATACTTATTATTTTGTTCCAGGGAAGGCTTTCTATTTTAAAAGTCTGCACAAAAACCATGCCAGTAGGGACTGATGTCTCCTTAGAAAACCTAGCAGAAGAAACCTGTTTTTTTTCTGGAGCTGATCTTAGAAACCTCTGCAAAGAAGTAAGTGATCAGTAAAGAAATCTATCGTTCAAAACATTTCTTCATCTATTCACATCTTGATTAAGCAGTACTTACTAAAAGACATCTATGTGTGACCTCTTCCTTTATGGCTTACAGTTGGATGAAGGGGTACAGAGAGGCAAATCATAGTACTGAATTGGCAGTTGAAATACGTAGTGAGTTGGGCCCAGTCCAGACTTGGCGTGGCAGAGAAGGCTCTCTGAGAGAGGGGATGTGTAAACTGAAATTGGAAGTATGATTAGGGAGTTAGCTAAGATAGGGAAGGGGGAATGTTTGAGACAGAGGGAATAAAACGTGCCAAGGATTATAGGTAAGAGATGATGTGACATTATTAAATCTTAAAGTTAGAGAATGGCAAGAAATACAGCTGAATGAAGTGGACAGTGTCCAGAGCACACAGGTCCTTGTAAGCCGCTTTAAGGTATTTTATTTTTATGGCAAAAGAAGCCATTGTAGATTTTTCCATTTCCATAAATTTTACTAAACATGATACAACATTCACAAAAAGGCACAGATCATAAGGATAGTTTCTTTTCTTTTCTTTCTTTCTTTTTTTTTTTTGAGACACAGTCTTGTTCTGTTGCCCAGGTTAGAGTACTCTCGGGCTCAGGCAATCCTCCTTCCTCAGCCTCCTGAGTAGCTGGGACTATAGGCATGTGCCACCACACCTGGTTAACTTTTTTTCTATTTTTAGTAGAGATAGGGTTTCGCTCTTGCTGAGGCTGGTCTCCAACTCCTGACCTCAAGCAGTCCTCCCACCTCAGCCTCCCAGAGTGCTAAGATTACAGGCATGAGCCATGGATACTTGGCCATGCCTGGCCAAGGATACTGTTTCTTGAATTAACATAAAGTGTTCACACTTTCATAAGTACTACTAACATCAAGAAATAGAACATTATCAACACCCCAGAATATTCCTCTGGACCCATTCCCAACGTCTGTACCCTGCCTTCTTCCAAAAGGGACCCACTGTCCTGACTTCTAACACTGGATATTAGTTTTGCCTGCTTTTAAACTTTATATAAATGGAACCATATGGTATATATTATTTTCTGCCTGCTTCTTTAAATGCAGAAGAAATTCATCCATGGGTTTATGTGTAGCCATAATTTGTTCGTTTCCATTGCTCTATAACATTGTAGTATATGATATTCTGTATTTATCCATTCTTTTATTTTTGAACATTTGTGTTTCTACTTTTTGCCTATTATGAATTATGCTGCTATGAACAATCTTGTACGTGTCTGTTAGTCTTTGTGTGTATTCATGTCTATTATATATATATAACTACAAGGAGAATTGCTGGGTCATAGAGTGTGGTTTGATCTTTTCCTTTATGATCAGAGCTGGCTAAAGACTTTCCTGTTTTGAGGTCAAGAAGATATTCTTTCATCTTTAAAAATATATATGTTTTCTATAAAAATATATGTGTATATATTCTGCAGCTTGCTTTTGCTTTTTTCCCATTTAAAGCTAGAATGTAATATAAAAGGAATTATGGTCTACTAAGGGGATTTTTAATCACCTTATTTAACTTAACTTAATGTTTTTAGTGACATGAATATTGGAATCCTATGAAGTGAGACTGAGATGTTGCATTCAGATTTAAAGTATTACCATATATCGTAAAAAAAAAAAAATGAAGCAAAGTAATTGTTATTGCTTATCTCTTACAGGCTGCCTTGCTGGCTTTGCAAGAAAATGGACTAGAAGCAACCACGGTGAAACAAGAGCACTTCCTAAAATCACTCAAGACTGTAAAACCATCCCTAAGTCACAAGGACTTGACTTTATATGAAAACTTATTTAAGAAAGGATTTTCTAACTTAGAAGATATTTAAAAATTACACATGGTTCAGTTCACATTAATTGAAATGTGAATTTGCTTGTAGTTTGCAACTTCACACTTTTATAATTTGTGTGTATATTTCCTGTAAATAAAAAAACTTGTGCCTGATAAGCTAAGGCTCATCTTATTTCTAAAAGGTGTATTAAAATACTGTGCTAAAGTACTTTAGGAAGAAAGTGTGTGTGTGTTGATTTTGTTGTAAGGATAGCTGTTTTTGGTTGATTGTTTTTTAACTTTGAAATTTCATAAAGTTGCAAAAACAGTACAAAGAACTCTTATATACTCTAAGCCAGCATCACCAGTTTTTAACATTTTGCCACATTTGTTTTCTCTCTCTTTCCCTGGCCCACATATACACATACACACCACACATTTTTGTGAATAATTTCAGAGTAGATTATATATATCATGCCTTTACCTCCTTAGTACTTTAGTGTATTATATTTCTTACAAATAAGGTTATTTTCTTATATGGACCACAGTGCAGTTACCCAATTCAGAAAATTTAACAGTAATACAATATTTTAACTTACTGTCTAGCAAATTTCATGCATCATCCCAATAACGTCCTGTATAGTAATTTTCCCCATTATAGGGTGCAGTAATGGGAAAAATTATAAATTTAGTTATCTTGTTTCTTTACCCTTTTTTAATTAATTATTTTTTAAGACAGAGTCTCACTGTGTTGCCCCGGCTAGAGTGCCGTGGTGTCAGCCTAGCTCACAGCAACCTCAACTCCTGGGCTCAAGCGATCCTTCTGCCTCAGCCTCCCGAGTAGCTGGGACTACAGGCATGCGCCACCATGCCCGGCTCATTTTTTCTATATATATTTTTAGTTGGCCAATTAATTGCTTTCTATTTATAGTAGAGACGGGGTCTCGCTCTTGCTCAGGCTGGTTTCAAACTCCTGATCTTGAGCAATCCCCCCCCCCCCCCGGGCCTCCCAGAGAGCTTGTATTACAGGCGTGAGCCACCGCGCCCGGCTTCTTTACCCTTTTTTTAATTTGAAACAGTCTTTCTTGACTCTGACATTTTTGAAGAGTACAGACCAATTATTTTATAGGACAATTCATTCCTGGATTTGTGTTTGATATTTTGTCATGACAGATTCAGGTAATGTATTGTGATATCCGCACATTATTGGTGATGTTAATTCTGACCATTTGTTTACAGTATTGTCTGGTTTCTCAACTGTATAGCTATTTTTCCTTTTGTAATTATAAGTAATTAAAAGTTAAGGAGGTAGGTTATATGTAAATTTCTATTTTCCTTTATTATAAAAGTAATTTAGATTACTAGAAAATACAGGTAAACACAAAGAAGAAAACCCTTTGGTGTTTAACTTTCCTGTCTTTCATGTGTGTCTAGAAAATTTTTTAAAACTAAATAACTCATTTTTGTCACCTACCAATATCTGGTAAATACAGTCCCATTGTTCACTCACAAAGTGCCATGCTGGGACGTCCAGTAAATGCGACAGATGTGGCACTGACAGGCCAGCTGGGAACACAGCAGACAAATTGTCAGTGAATTAATGACAGTGGTGAGGCTGGGCGCGGTGGCTCACGCCCGTAATCTTAGCTCTCTGGGAGGCCAAGGCAGGAGGATTGCTCAAGGTCAGGAGTTTGAAACCAGCCTGAGCCAGAGCGAGACCCTGTCTCTACTAAAAATAGAAAGAAATTAGCTGGACAACTAAAAATATATAGAAAAAATTAGCTGGGCATGGTGGCACATGCCTGTAGTCCCAGCTACTCAGGACGCTGAGGCAGGAGGATTGCTTGAGCCCAGGAGTTTGAGGTTGCTGTGTGCTAGGCTGATGCCACGGCACTCACTCTAGCCTGGGCAATGGAGTGAGACTCTTGTCTTAAAAAAAAAAAAAAAATGACAGTGGTGAGAAGTGCTTCAGAAGTATAGGGTATGATGAGAGCACAGTGCACGAAATATATGAAGTCAAATGTTAAGCAGTTGTTAAAAGGTTTCCTATTTCTTACTAGAGCCAGTGCTATTGGGAATAATTAAGGGAAAGACTTGTCTAATTTATAGGTCTAAGATGTAATTCCATTACAGTTACTCTAACAAACTGACCCTGGCTTTTGAGTAATAGGAAAATACCTAGAAAACTTACTAGAATTCTGACTTCATCTTTATTGGTTACTAATCGTATAGAACAAGGCAGCCATTATGCCTTTGGCATCCTAGACCTGATAAACCCTGACCTGAACCCCTTAACTCTGAAATCTAGCTGTGGGCCCCTGTTTTTTCCTAGAAGAAATTTCTAGTGGTCAGGCTGGAAACTGAGCAACCACACTTTCGTTCAGGCTGAGTTGATTTGCAAATGTCTTTTTAAATTGTAATTGCAGTTGGCAGTCCATATCTGTGGGTTCCACACTGGGTGTGGAATTCAACCAACCCTAGGTTGAAAATATTCGAAAAAGCAAATAATATAAATAAAAAGCAATACAATACAACTATTTACATAGTGTTTACATTGTATTAGGTATTACAAGTCATCTAGAGATAATTTAAAGTATATGGGAGAATATTATGTAGGTTATCTGCAAATACTATGCCCACCATTTTATATTAGGGACTTGAGCATCTGTGGACTTTGGTATCCATGAGGTGTCCCCGAATTGACCCCCCAAAGATACTGAGGGATGACTATAACTTCCCAACAGAACTTGGAAAGCCTCCTGAGGAGACCATGTGTCTCTTCTCAATGAAATGCTCAATAAATTGCAAAGTCAGATCAAGAATTTCTTTGTCCTCATTTGCTGGCAAATTTAAAAAATAAATAAAATAATTTCTTTGATTCAGTTATAATCTGACTTGAGGGTGGCTCTGGGCGATTTATAAAAATTCTTGATCTGTGAGAAAATTAAAACACTTCAGCGGCCGGGCGCGGTGGCTCACGCCTGTAATCCTAGCACTCTGGGAGGCCGA
>VBSM01001044.1:8868170-8878485 GCA_008086735.1 Cheirogaleus medius | reverse complement strand
AAAAAAAAAAAAAAAAAAAAAAATGCTTCTCTGATTCTATATAATACAAGGAGAATTAATACTGAATTTTCTTTGACGTATCTGATGTGGATCTAACCAATCAATAAATGTCTCTGGTTACAGCTCCTGAGTTACACTGTTATTAGAATAAATGGGTGATAAACTACAGTTATGATCTGCCTTATTTATATAAAACAAATCTTTGCAAATAATAACTGTTAAGAGCCTATCATATGCCACATGCTTTTCATACATTCTAATATTTTTCCACCTCCCTTCCCAGCTAAGTTGTCCCCATTTTGCAGATATATAAACTGATTCTCATAAAGGTCAAGTAGTTTACTCAAAGTCAGCTAACAAGCGTGGCAAGGGTGGGCTGTGAACTCAAGACCGTTTGACTGCAAAACCAATGTCTAGAACTAACATGGGGTTGAAATAGAGCTGGGTCTGGCAATTTCCAGGGAACGTTAAGGTATGTGCATTTTAACTTACAGCTTGAACTTAAAACTGTTTTTAAATAACTGTTTTAAAATAAACGAACCCTTGACCTAATTGCAGAAGCTAAGACAGGGTGCAGAAAGAGCGGTGGTGTTGGGCGCCAGACACACCGGCTTTCTGATTGCACTTACCAGCTGTGTTGACTCCAGCCTCTCTGAGCCTTAATAATAACGTACCTATCTTGCAAAAACGCTGAGAGGAATCTGGCTCCGTGTCTGGCACACAGCCCCTGGCTAGATGAAGTTGGTATCATTCTTTCCAGCTTTGCAGCCGCCGGCAAACTCTGCAAGCGTAGACCTTCTCTTGGAAACCTTTCCAACTGATTCTTTTGTTTCTTCTCTCTAAACCCCCAGTTTTTTTTTAGTGCAAAAAAATCAGGACACCATTGGAATTATTCTGAAATGAACTTTACAATTTCATTTTAATTATCTCCATATGTGCGCTGCATCACATTTTGGAGCTTTTAATGTGATTGGATTAATTCCAATTTACCTGGGAGGATTCCCTGGAACCCAGGGTGGAAGCCAACCCTGGGACCCCCGGCTCTGCAACTCCCTCCTTTAGAAAGGTTGGCTTTCACCCAGACCTTGGCCTTCAGCGCTCTCCTTGCTCTCAGGTTTCGCCTCCCACACCCCAAACCCCCAGACCCTTGCAGGCCGGGCGGCAGGGTTGGACCGGCAGGTGGCGCCCGCATCCGCGTCCGACTGCGCCATGTCTTCCGCACGGCGTCCTGCAGGGGGCGCTCGGGAGCCGCGCGCCGAACGGGGAAAGCGAGTCAGGTCCGCGCGCTCCCCGCCCCCCGCCCGCGTGCCCGCCACGCCCTGGCCCGGCCCTCCCCGAGCGGCCGTGGTCGGTATATAAGGCGCGGAGGCCGCGGGCTGGCCGGGCTCTGAGCGTTAGCATCTTCCGCGCGCCGCCCTCCCGCAGGTGCGCCTCCCTCGCCCAGGAACCCACCGGGCTGGGTCCTAGTGGCCGAAGATTTAATCAATATCTCGGATTTTTTTATTCTAGATTTGGCCTTCTACACTGAAGTCATCATGGGCTTTTTCCAACTCCTGATGAAAAAGAAGGAAGTAAGTTTTAAAAGCAAGTGAAAACTTGATTAAAAAGTGTGAATTTTTAAGGATGCGAAGGTGGCGCAGATTTTGAAGAAAGTGTAAAGTGACAAGTAGCTGTTTTGTTATATTTCATATGTTTTCTGTGGACACATCTGAATATTTACCTTCAACCTGTTATCTGTTAGCTTATTCCTTTGGTGGTGTTCATCACAGCTGCGGCGGGGGGAGCCTCGTCTTTTGCGGTGTATTCCCTTCGGAAATCCGACGTGATGTGAGTAGGCCTCAGTCTATGAAAACGTCTTTGGCGGTGTTTGGTTGGCCTTTAGTTTATGAAATGCATGATATCACTTTCATAGTTTTTTTCACATGAATAATAATGTCAAATTGTGAACTTGGAGTCACGGCTGAAAAGCATCTTGATATCACAAGACTATGAAATGATGATATTAATAAAATCAGTTTATTCCTTGTGTTTAAATATCCTTTTATCCACTCCATTGGCCCTCTTCCAGTCTTCCTACAGTGAAGCAAAGTTTGGATTTTTTTTTTTTAAGTTTTGAAATGTAAAGTTCTTGTATGGTTTTTTGGGTCATGTATCATCAAACTTAAGTAATCATTTTAATTAAAATTTTAAATTTCAACTTATCAGAAAGTTGAAATTTGTACTAATGTGGTAGAATGGATAGATTTGGTTGTCAACAATGAACCTAATCTCAGTTTTGGATAGACCAAGGTACCCGCCTCTCCCATGTATTCTGGAATATGGGAAAAATAAACTTGAAACTGATCTAGGTGGGGCTGGAGCCAGGAGAGGGCAGAGGGCAGTAACTCTACCCACTGGCAGAGAGACCCTTGCCCTGAAGTTCACAACCTGCAGAGTTCAAGCCCAGCCTCTCCCTTCCGAGGAACCAGGAAGAACATTATTGTTTGTCCTTAGCCTGGCACTTCCACCTCCATTGTTATTTGGTTTGTGAGATTGTTCTCCAGTCTAGCCCCAAAAGAGAATACAGACCTCTTAGCCTGCAGAAGAAGTGATCCTTAATGTTTCAGACAAACCCATGAAACTCCCTTAGGGAATTTTCCATTAATTTTAGTTACACTGATGGTTCCTGATAGTTAACTAACAGAGAGAATACCTCAGCATGGAGATTGGGTTTGTCCCTTGCATATTTATAGACCCAGTATCAGTGTTGGTTTAAATTCATTCACTTTGATGTTTAATTAGCCTTCTTTTAATTTTAGTATTGATCGAAAAGGAAATCCTGAACCTTGGGAAAATGTGGATCCTACCGTACCTCAAAAGGTATTAAGTTAAAAAACAAGTGACTTACATTTTGCCCAAACCTTAGCAATTTTGTCAGCAAAATAGATTTAATGCCTTACCCTTATTGTGTAACTTAGATTGTACCTTCATTGAGTAATTACAATGAGGAAATTTTAAGAGCCTACTGTGAGCTAGGAGCATTGCACATACACTCGTGGAAGCAGACACACTCTTTGAACTTAAGACTCACATAAAACCTTGGCAAATTAAAACATCTGTATACTGTGAAGTACAAGTAGGGCACATGTGTTTGACCTTTCTTTCTGATCTATAACACTTGGGAACCCAAGGGCTTTTTAGGGGGTGTAGTGGTAGAAACCAGCCCACATTACTGTTTTGTGCATGTTTTAGAAGTGGAAAGAGGTAGTTCTACGAATACCATGGTGGTGCTTTTTCTACAGGGGAGTGTGGACAAATCCCAAAAAGGGGACATGAGGATGAAGGACAAATCTTTAACAACACATTTTTATTTCTTTCTTTTTAAAGCTTATAACAATCAACCAACAATGGAAGCCAATTGAAGAGTTGCAGCAGGTCCGAAGAGCAGCCAAATGACCAGTCCTCACTTCTTTCTTCCAAAGAGTACTCTATGAATCTAGTGGAAACATTTCTGCACAAACTAGATTATGGATACCAGTGTGCGGAAATGCTTCTGCTACATTTTTAGGGTTTGCCTACATATTTTGGACTCTGGATAAGGAATTAAAGGTGGTGCAGCAATAACCACATAGTGTAAAAACAAGTTTCTATGTTTATTTTCCTGTTGTAATTTGAATCTTGCATATTGAAATTTTGATGTTTGTAATACTAGAATGTTTTTCTTAAAATAAAATACCATTTGTGGAAGATTTCTCAAAGAGTAGCTATATATTTAGATGGAGGAGAAAATCTTATGGGGAAAAAAACATGTTTGAAGTATGAAACTTCATCTTTCAAATAATGTCCAGTGCAAATTTCTATGTAAGCTTTTTTCCCAAGTTTGTTCATTCACGAGAATTTATTGAGCATCTACTGTTTACAGTAAAGCAATGAACAAACCCAAAATTTGGAGGGATGTGAATAAAAGACGGTAAGTACAATGAGGAAAACGAGGTTGGGTACTGGGTTAGAGACTCGCATGAGGAAATGCTGGAATTCTGTTGGTGAATCGGAATGCAGGGCAGACTGAGATGAGCCCTAAAGAAGCCAAGGCAAACTGTTGTGCTCCTGTGAGGACTGGGAGGAGGGGATGGGGAGCTTTGCCAGCACCCTGCAGAGTCTGGGGCCACTCTTCACTCTGGCCAATGGTGACTAGAAAGCTGAAGATGCAGTCATACCCAACATGCCCCGGGGCTCCCTCAACTGTCCTTAAAAATGGAATCAGTGGAAAGTTGCTTTTCATTAACTTATTTTAAAATGGAAATATAATTCACATGCTATAGTACTCACTTAAATTGCACAATTCAGTGGTTTTAAATATATTCCCCAGTTGTGCAACCATCTCCACCACCTAATTCCAGAACATTTTCATCACCCCCAAAATAACTGCCCATTAGCAGTCATTCCCCTATTCCCAGCCCTGTAGAAGTGCTAATATAATTTGTCTATATGGATTTGTCTATTCTGGACATTTCATATAAATGGAATCATACAGTATGTAGTCTTTGCGTCTGGCTCCTTTAACTGAGCATAACGTTTTCAAGAATTCATGTTTTACCATGTTATCAGTATTTCATTCCTTTTTTCTGACAAAATACTGTATTGTATGGATATACCACTTTCATTTATTCCTTGGTAAGTTGATGGACATTTGGGTTATTTCTATTTGGCTATTATGATTAATGTTGCTATGTACTAATTTTTGTGTGGCCATATATTTTCAGTTTTCTTGGGTATGCACCTAAGTTCATTAACTCTTTTAAACAAAAATGATAAATGCTCTAAATTTTTTTCATATGCATATAATAGAAACATAAGAGAAGGACTAAATTCTTGTCATTGTAGGAGAGAGGGGGGTGATCCCTTTCTTCCCCATCATGAGGGTCATGGCCGACATCCCTATAACAAAAGACAGGTTAACAAGAGAAAAGCAGAACAAATATGTTTGACCACAGTTTTATGTGACATGACCACCTTCAGAATGAAGACCAAAAAGGATACAGGGAAAACTATTTTTTATGCTTAGGTTCAATGAGATAGGGACAGCCGTGTAGAAATATGATTGGACAAAAAGGGTATGATCTGATCCTAGTAGACTGAGTGGGGAAACCCAGCAAGGCCTGCCCATTCAGATTCTTCTTGGCTTTTCTGTACAGCATTTCTTCCTGCTGGATATGGGGGAATAACCCCTCTAGAAGGAGGATCTTGATTTCTTTATGGCCAGCTGTTAAACAGAAAGGTGGGGGAAAGTTAAGAGTAATATTTTTAGATCTTATGGCTGGCTGTCAGGAAAAAGGGTTCTGGTTTTTATGACCTGCCTTGGAGAAAAGAGATTCCAGTTTCTGTGGTTTGGTTGGGGAAAATGAGGGGTGAGAGACAGGCTGGCAGGAGAAGGTCAGAGAGAAACTTTGCTTCTGAAGCCTGGATTTTGGGGTATCGTTTCTTTGGCCCCAGCATCACCTTCACAGCAATAAAAAATAATTAGTTCTTGCCATGGACTTTGCAATTCTGAAAGGATTAAAGCAAGATAATGATTGCCAATTTATGTGGCTTCCTTATCACCTCTAGTTTTCCCAGATGAAAATCTCTGATGGCTGAACTCAGGGTATCACGTACAGCAGTTGAGAAGCACATTTTTATTTGTATAAGCTCCTAAAGTAGAATATGATACTATTTAAGCAAATAAAAATGAATAGCCTGGCAAACTAAGAGAGGAAATAGAGCGCTTTTTGAAGGATAACTGTGCCTTTCAACTTTAATATACAAACCTGATTGAAATGTGGTGGTTTTATGGTGTGAACAGGGCAACAGAAAGTACTATTCTGCAGGTTTGAGGGGGGAGAGGGGTTAAGAGCAATGCTGACACTTAAATTTCAAAAGATTTTATTTTTTTGCTTGTCTTTTTAGCATTTCCCCCAAACATATATTTTGAAAAATGCAGAGAAGTTGAAAAATAAGTACAAAGAATACTCATACTGATCAGTTAACATTTTTCCATATTTGCTGTATCTCTCTGTATATGCTTTTTAAAAATTAATACTTTGAAAATAAGTTACAGACATCATAAACCTTTTCCCCTAAAAATTTAAGCATGTATTCACTGCCTAAGAGAAATGACTATTCTAGCTGACTAAAATACCATTATCATCCTGAAGAAAATTAGCATTAATTCAATAATATCACCTATCATATGATCCATTTTTTTTCTGTTTCAAATATCCTTTATCTGTAGTTTTAAGTCATCCAATCCAAGGTTTACTAGTTGCAATTAACTAATTTGTTGTACTGAATACTTGACTGACATGTGGTCATGAAAATGACTCTAAAAGAGCTTATATAAAGCAGTTATCTCTACAGATAATGAGAACATTGTCTGGATAACATTCTCTTACATGCGGACTTAATTTTTACCTATAATATATTAATAATTGTCTTTGTGTTGTTATAAAGGAATACATGAGGCTGGGTAATTTATAAAGAAAAGAGATTTATTTGGCTCATGGTTCTGAGACTGTCAAGGAGTGTGGCACCAGTACCTGCTTCTGACGGCAGCTTAGGAAGCTTCCATTCGTGGTGGATGGTGGAAGAGCCAGCCTGTGCAGAGATTGTGTGGTGAGAGAGGAACTGGGGAGAGAGGTGTCAGGCTCTTCAACAAGCAGCTCTCTTGGGAACTAAAAGTGAGAACTCACTCATTGTCACAGGGAGGGCACCAAGCCATTCATGAGGGACCTGCCCCCATGACCTAAACACCTCCCTCCAGATGACATTTCCAACATTGGGGATCACATTTCAACATGAGACTTGAAGGGGACAAATATCCAAGCTATATCACTAATAATGACACATTTTCATGTAATTTAAATCAATAAGAAGTTGTACCATTGATAAGCATTCACTGGTGCTAGGCTGCAAGGCTCAGACAGCTTAGGAAAGGGAGACACACCTGTGAACAGCAAACCAGAGCATCAGAGCAGTGCCGTGGTGATAAAGCAAGGACAGAGGTAAGTAAGCATGTGGTAAGAAGGAAAGCTTCCCAAAGCAGATGGATCCCTGAAACACCACACAGACTCATTCCTTGAAAAACAAATAATTAGAAGTCAGCAAGGTAAATGAAGTAGAGGTGCATATTTACCAAGGCAGAGAGGCCTAAAATAGCATAGTATCTTCTGGAAACTTGACGTACTTTAATACATGAAATTTTTAATGTTGGTGTGTAAAGTTGGAAGGGTAACTGGAAAAACGAGTATGTAGTATGTATAGGGCCTTTTGTGCTATTATTCTGCAGGCACAAAGGAACCAGAAAAGGTTTTGAGTTGGGAAAGGAAGACAATAAGGTCTGCTCAATGGGGAGTTGGTTATAGCAACTGGAGGCAGGGGATGTGCTCTGGAAGGGACCTTGGTTGCAGGACAGAGACCAGTTACTGCTGCTGATCCTGCAGACAGGTGGTGAGGGCCATGCCTAACCAAAACGCTGGCAGAGGGAGTAGGAAGAAAAGGGTATGATTGAGAGCAGCTGAGGAGAAATAAATTAGAAAATCTCACTGGATGAAGACTTATTGGATGTAGCTGGGGAACGTTAAAAATGACTCCCAGATTTCTCACCTGTGTAGCTGGATAGGACGGGGTGCCAAGACAGGAGTGCGGGAGAAAAAAACAGAATGTCGGGGGAGGGGTGGACAAAGAAGAAAATGATTAGGTTTTGGAATTATTGGGTCGGAGAGCCCAGTGAGCTATCTAGGTAAAGGAGTGGTAAGACCATGGCCATGGATGAGATTGCCTACAGAGGCTTCTAGAGTGAAATAAAGACTGAATGGAAAGGAACATCATCACATAGCACGTAGCACGTGGGCAGAGAAAGAGGATCCTGTTGCTGATGGGGATTGAGAGGACGTGGTTAGGGAAGGAGAAGGAGAACAGGGGAGAAGTGCTGGAGCCCAGAAGGCAGGGGGTGCTCTTCTCTGTGGGAGATTGCTACCCTTTGCAATTAAACCAAAGCCCAGAGTCCTTTCAACTTTATAGCCTTGAGCCTTAAGCAAACACTTACAGTTCTCTTTTATATACTAATAAAATATGAAGTAAGTTTTCCAAATAAAAAAGTTAAAATCATATTCCATATCACTAAAAACTGGAGTGAGAGCTAATTAAATACTCATGCATCATTTTTTTATTTTCTTGAAGAAATTCTTTTACGATTTAGTTGAGTCTTTGTGGCAAAGAATGAAGTTACAGGCTCTGAAATCAGACTACTCTGCCACTTATTGTATTGCTTTGGAAAAGCTTCCTCATCTATAAAATTGGGTTAATTTGTACCTGCTTATGTTGTGAAGATTTATGTATAGGAGATAAATACCTAATATGGGACTAAACATGTATTAGCTGTTCAGTAAGAGTTCCCTTCTCTTTTTAAAAAATGATCATCAAAGTAAAAAGCTCCTTAATGTGTTTAAGATTATATTCTTCCATGAGTGGGAGCATTGCCTGTTTGGAATTTATGCATACCTGCCTTTGCTGACTCCTGGCCCACCTCTGGTTCACAACACCCCAATGACAGAACTTTAAGAGAGCACACACACACCTGTAGATAGGTGCATTTCACATTCACTCTCACCTACATAGAAACCGAGCCAAAAATAAGAACTCCTGCACACATGCACACCTAGATGATCTTACATCCAGAAAAGACATAACAAAAACATATATCTCCTTAGAAACAAGTGCCCATAGTTTAGTAATCACATAGTACATTATATATATTCTCATACTCAAAAGCGATGACATGTGGTTTGAATGAGGAAAGAGGGTAGAGTTGAGTACATTGTCAGCCTAAAGGAAGGAACTGAGGCAAAATTAGAAAGTGTATTTATTTGGGCCAAGGTTGAGGTCTGCAGCCCGGGACACACTGCCTAGCTGCCTTGGGGAATGCTCCCCTCGGCCTTTGTTACAAGCAGGTTTTTAAAGGCAAAAGGGGACAAGGAATGGGCTGAGAGAAAGTTGTTTGACAGGAATTCTCATTGATTTACAGAAATAACATTGATTAGTGATTGGCTATATGTCGTTGAACTAGATGGTACGAGTTATGGTGTCCCCCATGTGGCATTTATGGCTACTCGGTATCAATGGAGAGCCCACAAATTATTTAGCTCAAGGCAGGGGAGCAAGAGGTGACTACTGTCACATGCTGTCACCTATCAGTGCCTCTCTGGGCCTGATAAAAGGGGGCTGGAATTCCTCAGATAAAAATCTCTTTTCTTTCTTAGAATAGAATTGGTTTTTTCCAGCAACTGTCCCTTGTGTTGTTCCGTGCTTAGAAAATTGCCTCAGGTAATTGTATAATCTCTCTCTAGAAATGAAGACTGTTTTTTGGTTTTTGTTCTGGTAGCGTTTTACCACATCATTTGCCTGTGTGCATACGACTTAGCTTTAAAATGAAAAGGAGAATAAAATTAAGGAAAATCCCAAATTTTATAACTCTTGCAGACATGTTAAAACCAACTTGCTCATTCACCTGGTATGACTTATAATATATATATAATAAAATATTGCTTATTTGGAGAGAGTTAAAAAAATTAAACTCCACTTTTTTGTGTTTACATCAAGTAATATATGTGTTTGTTTTTCTTTACTTACATATATAATCACAAAGTTGATAATATTTCTTTTCTTTTTTTCTTTTCTTTTTTGAGACAGAGTCTCACTCTGTTGCCCAGGCTAGAGTGAGTGCCATGGCATCAGCCTCGCTCACAGCAACCTCAAACTCCTGGGCTCGAGCAATCCTCCTGCCTCAGCCTCCCGAGTAGCTGGGACTACAGGCATGCGCCACCATGCCCGGTTCATTTTTTCTATATATTTTTAGTTGGCCAATTAATTGCTTTCTATTTATAGTAGAGACAGGGTCTCGCTCTTGCTCAGGCTGGTTTCGAACTCCTGAGCTCAAGCGATCCGCCCGCCTCGGCCTCCCAGAGTGCTAGGATTACAGTCGTGAGCCACCGCGCCCGGCTGATACTATTTCTTGGTGTTTGTTAAGATTCTATTGCTTTAGGCAGATTAGTCTGACTTATTTTATAATGCCTGAATTCTCCTTATGAATTGGAGAATGGATGAAATATGAAATGGAAATGGATTTCATTGAGTCAATCAGTGAATATTTCTCAAAGCTTAATTATGCCAGGATTTTTAAAGTAGTACCATTTGCTTTTTAAATTATTTTTTAAACAGGTGTATTCTAGATACAATAAAATAAACAGGTCTTGGCCGGGCGCGGTGGCTCACGCCTGTAATCCTAGCTCTCTGGGAGGCC
>VBSM01001044.1:8836606-8868070 GCA_008086735.1 Cheirogaleus medius | reverse complement strand
GCCAAAAAAAAAGAGAGAGAAGAATTATTATTTTTTTTTAATTTTCATTTTTAATTTTTTTGGGGGGGGGTCTTCCGGTGAGGACTGGAAAACCTGCTAGACAAATTCTAAAAAGAGCTGTAACACTGAGAGAGAATTCACCCCTCATTTACTTGCCATCTCTCACTTCCAGAAATAATAGAGGCTGGCATAATTTTTTTTTATATTATACTATATAAAGTACAGGAAGTACCCCCCTCCATAGCACTGTTATCAATGTTATCAAGTGTTATCACTTGCTTTACTTTTTTTCCTAAAACAGGAAATTGGAAGTTGCTGAACATTGTATAAAACACACCATGGCCAGCTGGGCCAGGGCTTGTACTGCAGTCTACCCCTGCAGGGACCACAAACAGGCTTCCCTGGGCCCTGGGAGCAGCACTAGTGTCTAGTGATGCAAATTTATCACCCACAGAGCAAGGGCTCAGGCAGAGTCCAAGAGTAACCATAGCAACAAGATGATCCCTGCAATAAACCCTCTCCAGAGCAAGGCTGTAACCAAGGGAGGCAGGAGAGCTTACAGCTGGCTCCACAGCTAGACTATTAGCATACTCTTCACCAACTCCTCTTCCACCGGTGTGTGTCAGAGCCAACCCGGAGAGCAGGGGAGCCCTCCATGTCACCAAACCAAAGCCTCCCAAGTCACACTGGGAATCTGGCTAATTCTTTCCCTAGAACAGTGATTCTCAAACTTTAGCTGTGCATCACAGTCTCCTGGGAGGCATGTTAAAATGTGGATTGCTGGGCCCCAATTCCAAAGTTTCTGCTTCTAGTCTGGGCTGGGACCCATGTGTTTGGGTTTCTAACAAGTTCCCAGGTGAGGCTGATGCTGCTGGTCCAGGGACCACACTTTGAGAACTCCTGTGCTAAAGCTGTCTACCCCTTAAAACACCTGGTACTGAGCTGGGAATTCTCACCCAGTCAGTAATATCCTCGAGCAGTCCCGAACTGTGAATCATACTCATGCTATCTGGAGAACAGGGTCAGGCCAGGTATGAAAGACCCAAGGGTGGGAATGTCTCCCCCACCTGGGCTGCCCTGGCTGCCTGTTCAGATACACTAACCCCAGCACCCTCACCTGAGGAGTGGTGGATTTATCAGGTGTGTAGACAGACACGTGTGCATATGTGAACAGTGCCCTGCATAGCAGAGATGACACTACTGACCAGCCATGTCAGGACAGTCTGGTGGTGCTTCTGCCAGTGACAATTAAGTCTCACAGTAATTCAGCTTTGCAGTTGACTCAGTGGGCCAGGAGCAAGCAGATAGGCTCTGGCACCTGGATCCAGGCTCTGCCAATTAAGAGCTGTGTGGCCTGGGGAAGTTTCCTCACTTCCCAGAACCTTGTCTCAGGGACAAACTTGTGGAGTGGGTCAGTATTTAGGTCAGGCAGTTTTAACTGAGATACTTCTGGCCTGCGTTTTTTCCCTCATTGCTCTTCTTCCCTCTGACTGTAAGCTGGGAGTGTTCCTGGCTCCAGGACGAGGGCTGAAGTTTCGAGGACAGTCCTACTCCAAGTGCAGTTGGTGAACAGGCAGCATCAGCATTACCTGCAAGGGATGCAATTCTGGGATGGCAGCCCACACCAACTCAGTCTTGGTCCCTGGGGGTGAGGCCCAGGAATCTGTGTTTTAACACATAACCTCCTCAGGTTATTACATGCAGCTAAAGGTTGAGAAGCCCTGGCCTAGAACAAAGAAGTTTCAGTGTAAAAGCTTCACAAGCCATAGCTGAGCGCACAGTCTGAAAGCCAGTCGGCATGTGTTAGGAGAGGGAGGGCTTTTCTCTGGAAGGCAAAGCTCGGGAAACCGAGTGCAGAGTTTGTGTTACAAATCATGGCGTCGGGAAGGATCTGTGCTGATGCCACAGCCATCTCTACACCTAAAGGAGGAACGGTTGGGTCAGCAGGGAGGAGAGGAGGACCAGAAGGGGAGAGATTAGATCTCGGAGGACTTGCAGTGTTCAGTCCCCTCTCAAAGACCCCACCGGGCCCTGGCTTAGAAAGGTTTATGACGTGGGTCAGACTTTCCACCAAGAGCTTGAAGTAAGAGACAGATGAGAGTCCAGTCAGAGGCATGAATCTGAGGAGAAAAGAAAGGGCTGAGAGGCTGTCCCAGGTCACCTGGCACCCCAATTCGTGGAGCGGCTAGAGACAGAAAGGGAGCCAGCCAGGAGACAGAATGGGGAGCTGAGCAGAAAGCCAGGAAGAAGCGCAGGAGCGACAGCACATGTCCAGGACCAGAGGATCATTGTGAGCTAAGAGCCCTGGAAAGGAGCGAGGGCAGCCCCTGAGGCAGGGCACTAGAGGGAACAAAGTCCTCGCCCTTGTCCTGCTTGGTGAGACAGTGCAGCCCACGTGCCTTATCTGGCTGGTCCCGAGGGTCACACCAGGCCTACCTATGGCTGTGCCCTGTGCTGACCGGAGGGCAGGTTCTGGCTGGGGTTGTCCCAGGCAGACCTGTGGCTGTGGAGGAGCTGGCACAGAAGAGGGCATCCCCTCAGGGCCCATGGCCGAGGGAGGGGCTTGGGAGGCATGTGGCTCTGCTGCTCTGCCATTTTGGGCCACCGGGGTGTGTCCCCGTGGTTCCTGGAGAGTTGGCTCATTCCCGCCCTCCTCACCGAAAACAGACACCCATGGTGAGGTCAGTTTCAGCTGAAGCTGCTTTGCATAACAAACAGAAAATCTCTTTCCTTGTCTTGACAGTAATATTGACACCTAAAAGCTTTTCGAGCTTGGCACCAAGGACAGGGCTGTCAGGAGATGTGGGTTTTCCTCTTGCTCTGTGGGACCTTGGGGAAACCAATCAGCCAGCTAATGTGTGTTGGGCACCTTGGAATCCTCACCACAGCCCTTGAGGCAGGGGCATCCTTTCCCCAGCTTTTCAGACGCTGAGAGGTGGGTGCTTTGCACTCCGGGAATCAGCGAAGCTGGGATTCCTGCCCGCTTCTCCAGTTGAGTCACGAGCCATCTGACCCATTTAACTGCAGGAGGCCGTGGCTTAGGCTGGCCGCGCCTGCTCTAATCTTGGGAGCTAGGACGTCCCCTATGGCTTCATCCCATCCTGACCACAGGGGAAACAGCTTCACCTACCCCTGCAGCTTCCTTTACCTGGAGGACGGGGAAGACACCAGAGCGGCCACAGTGGAGGCGTGGGTCTCACCACCAGCCTGTACGTTTTTTAAGGGCAGAGACCCTGTTTTTTCTACCCTTATTGGGGGTATAAGTATAACTGCCCCCCAACACTAGAGTACATGGCACATTGTAGGTGCTCCTCAAATGTTTTCTAATTAAACCCGGTGACAAATCCTTTTGCAAGATCCATACCATAATTGATCTCTGGCATACTTCATCATGAAATTTTTAAGTACTCACTTATTCAACAAATATTTAAATGAGTGCGTAGTATACACCAGAGACACACCAGGTGATAATGATCCAATGGTGAGCAAAAATAGCTCTTCATGGGGCTCTGGGCTTGTGGTATGATGAGGTGACTGAGGGGAAGGGGCACAGGACTGCGGACATAGGCACAAGGCCTGCCTGGGGTTCAGGGAAGGCATCCCTGAGGGAGGAGTTTGCACATCAATCCCCCCCCCATTATGTCAGGTTCCAGAGGGAGCTCCTTTTCTCATAGGTAAGTGGATCCTCTGTTCACTGATGGGAGTTACATAAATGTCAATTCAAACTATTCTGCGGCCACACTGTATACCCATTCAGTTATCAAAAATAAATAAAAATATGAAACCGACTATTGACTAAGCTATAGGGAAATGGGCACAAATCACAAATTGCGAGGAGCGCGGTAAGTTCAGCTTTTCTGGAGGACAACCTGGCAATATGAATCCAGAGCTTTAGACACTCTACCCTAGAGAACCCACTTTGGGGACCATTCCAAAAGAAAATACAGTGGTATTTATAATAAAAAATTTTTAAAAAGGGAAACAGCCAACATCCGAATAAAAAGGGAACACTGTTACATATTAATATATGCAAGACAATAGTATATAAATACATGGGATGCAGCAGGTGCTGATGGGTTATAGTTCTTTATGTGCCGTCCTGACGTTCACAAAATCACCTCCTCGGATGCTCACAACACTTCTGAGAGGAGCAGGAGGCTCCGGGCAGCCAGCTAATGAGGGCAAGCGTCCTACGTGCCCCTGCCCCTGTCCCAAGGGGCCCCAGACTCTCCGTGCTCCGGGGCACAGTCAGGCTGCCCAGGGCGCGAGGGAGCTGAGGTCACCGTCTGCTTTCCACCCTTCCTCCTGAGTCACTGCCTGGGTCAGAGAAGGGGAAACCCAGCCTCTGTCGTCCTGGCTCTGCTGGCTCTGCGGGACTGTCACTGTTCCGAGGGTAGCAGGCTGACAGTGAAGCCAGAGCCTCTCCCCACGCTGCCGCCCCTGCTGTCGCCCACCCAGGGTCCTCACATCGGCTGTCTTCCCTGTGGTCCGCAGACCGTGGCTCCTGCACTCTGAGAGCTGGGTGCTTCGGTTCTGGACAGCCCACGCCCCCACGCATGGAAACCACGGAATGTCCCCAGTAAGGCGTCTTTGGCAACTCCAGGCCACAGGAAGTTCACCGCTGGTGGGACGGAGAGGATGCGAGGGAGGAAGTGCAGCCCCGCCCAAGCTGCCTGGGGCCCCTCCCGAGGGGACAGGAAAGCTCTGTGCCTCCACAGACAGGACGGAAGTATCCTGAGCAGGAACCTCTGGGCTGCAGGTGGGTCTCACCTCACACACTTTACAAAGGACCCCACCCCCAACCCTCGCCCCCACCCCTCGCCCCCGCATTTAGAGCCACAGTTCTGAGCCCTGGTGGCGTTAGAGCCCCCGGTGCCCAGGCCGCACCCTGGACCCATCACAGCAGAGTCTCTGGGGTGGGGGCCTGGGGGCATCTGTACCTTTGAATGCCCTCCAGGTGTTTGCAGTATTGCAGTGTTTTATTAGTGGTTGAGGACCACTAATTAAAAAGAATTCTTATACCAGATCTTTCTGTAGTTTGGGATGCGCTCCCCACCTTCTCTGTCTATGGAAATCCTGCTTGTCCTTCAAGGAACATATCAGATACCTCCTCTTCAGGGAAGCCCTCCCTGACCTCCATGTTTCCCACCTACCATCGATTCTGTTAGGTGTTGTGCTTGGGCACGTGGGGTCTGGGACTGCCTGGGTTCAAATCCTGCCTTGGCTGTTTACTAGTTGTGCCAGGGCCAAGTCTCCACTTCAGAAAGCCTCAATGTCCTCATCTGTAATATGAGAACAATAAAAGTGCCTGCTTTATAGGGTTAACGTACAATTAAATGCAGTAATCTGCTTTTAACAGTAGTGGTCAGTAAATTCTGGCCATTTTCTTGACTTATCTGCACCTTCAAAATGTGAATACCTTGGGGGGCAGAGCCTGTGTCAGCCCCAGTTTTGTGTTCCCGGCACTCTGTCTACACACAGTACTCACTGAATAAATGAGTTGGAAGGGAATTCTTGTGTAACATGAAGACTTGCTTCCTAATTTAGCTCTGGAATACATCCACAGTCTATATATTGATTTGTTCTGCAATTTTTTTTTTCTTTATTGAGTGTCTTCTATGTGCTGGGCCCTAAGAATTTAAAGAAAAAGGCTCAGTCACTGTCACTGAGGAGTTGAGAGTCTGGTGGAGGACACCGATTCGTGACCTTGTTATTATCTTTATTGTTCTGTGACATTGGTATAGAAGTACTATGGGCACACCCAGAAGGAGGAGGAGGAGCGGGAGGGAGGAGGGACACATTAGCACAGAGGGTACAATCAGAAGGAGCTTGCCAGGTGGAAGGCACATAGAAAGGCACTTGAGGCTGGAGGAACAGCACCTGCAGAGCCAGAGAGGCCCAGAGGGCTCGGTGCGATCTGAGGATGGTGTCAGATGGCAGGAGAGAGCACAGCGGGGTCCACAGTGGTGAGGACGGAACAGGCAGGCAGATCATGGCCAGAATGGGAGAGGCTTGAGGGCTGGACTAAGAGGTTGGGACTATATCCTGCCAGCCAGGGAGGGTCCAACATGTTTGTAAGCTGAGAAGGTAAACAGAGCACACCTGGCTGGTTTCCTTCTTTAAGGCGGTCCTGGCGGCCACTCCTTACCAGCGTGGGTCCTAACTCAGAGTCCCTGCCTGGCAGAGGCCCGTCAGGTTGGATCAAGCTTCATCCCCACCTCTGTGTCAATAGGGCAGATGACCAAGAGTGGGTGTGGAGGAGGATGTAGGTTGGGTGGCATGATCCCGTGAGTTTCATTCCTTGGAGGTGTAACTTTCGGACCCAAAACAAGCTGCAGAAGTTGGAGCAGCCCATGAAAAGCAGTCAGGGCAGCAGGTTTAGCTGAAGGGACCCTGGGTTGGCTGCCAGGCAGGAGACCTGCCTTTTCTGTTTGTTTGTTTTAAATGATGACTCTGCCATTACCTGCTGCAGACACCATGGATACTTAATCCCCCACTGGGGCCGCAGTTTCACCTTCTGCAAATGAAGGGGGCGGACCAGGTGATCTTTCAACTCTGTAATTCCAAGGAAGGAGGAAGTTCAGGGAGCATCGTGGGTTTTGTAGATAAGCTGCCAAGGGTGGGGACTCCCAGACAGAACAAAGTCTCTTCTAGAAGGAACAGCAGCCTTTTCAGAGTGGGTGGGTAAGAGGCTTGCCTTCCTGTCTGGCCTCTGCTGCTCCTAGGCCTGGCCTCAGCCTCAGGGAACCGGGAGATATGGGGGACGTGAGGGCAGTGGAGCTCCTCCCCTGACCCAGCAGAGAGGAGAAGAGACACCTCAGCGAGGCTGCACAGTGCTGGGATGCGGTGGCCTCAGGCCCCTTGGGGGTCCCCTATGATCCCAGCTGCTCTTCTCCCCACAACATGTAGCCCACAAGAGCTAAGTCCAGGGGCAGACCCTGGGCTTGTTCAGGAAGGGTGGCGGGTGACAGTGGGAGGTGTGACTCTCCCCCCAAGTAGGCCGGGTACACTTTGCATCTCTGGCTCCTTGCTCAGTGCTCTCCATGGCAACGGCTCAGTTCGTATTCAATGGATGCAATTCGGATTGGAAGTTGTATATACAGCTTTGTTTCCAAAAGGGTGGGAGATAAATTACTATTTAGTAAATACAATGTCATAGACATCTTTCAAGACATGGTGCACATGAAAGAAAAAGTCATTTTAGTTTGTGAAGCTGTGTTCAGAGGTCTGGGATGCAGGTTGGGGCAGGAGGAGGGATGTGGGAAGCACAGGTGGAGCAGGCAGGGGGCCTCTGGGCTTCAAGGGTCACTGGACAAAGGAGGCCCTGCAGGTTTGGCAGCTGGCGCTTGGAGCTTGGAGCTGCCCCTCCCTGAGAGACGGGAGCCCGTGGGGAGGGGCATATTTGGAGGAGAGGTGATGAGTCTGAGAGATTGCGGGACATCCAGGTTGATGGATAAATTAGAAGATGCTGGAAACCTTAGGTGTGAACAAGAAGACACCGAGATGTGGAGACAACGTTTAAGGGGTGGGCAGGGGAGTGAGTGGCCAGGGAGCTCTGAGATGCACCACCGGGAGTGACCACCTTGGGACTGGGAGTCCTGTGACCTCTCTCCTGTCCCTGGTACCTGAGGGTGGTGGCCAGGACAGGGAGAGGTCCCAGCACTCCGGTGAAAGCCCAGCTCCACAGGGTTCCACTCTTGCCCTGTTCCGGCTCACCTCCCTTTTGTGGTCACAAGGATGCAAAGTTCTGTGGTTTCCCCCTCTGAGCGTTCACAGGGCCATCCTCCCGGCCTGCTATACTCTCTCCTCAACTCCTCACCGAACTTTCTTCATTTCTGCAGACTAACCTTGTTACCCCCCTCATACCCTGGCCTTCCTGCCCCTAATTCCCCCAGATCAGTCCTGCCATGCAACAGGTGAGCCATGCTCTTCCTGGCTATGACCCAGGTGGGGCTGAGGTGTTTCCTGGTTTCCTGGGCGTGGTGGTACCGCCTCTCCCTCCGGCTTGCTCCCTGCTGAAGGTGAAATGGCAAGAAATGTGCAATGGCCCAGGGACTATTTCTACCCTCCAGACACAATGGGCATGAACAGCCTCAAGAGCATCTATGATTGCAAAACGTAGTAAAATCATTAGGAAGTGATAAGTTTTGAGTATTTATTGCTTTTTATTTTATTTTATTTATTTATTTTTTGAGACAGAGTCTCACTCTGTTGCCCGGGCTAGAGTGCTGTGGCATCAGTCTAGCTCACAGCAACCTCAAACTCCTGGGCTCAAGTGATCCTCCTGTGTCAGCCTTCCCAAGTAGCTGGGACTACAGGCATGCGCCACCATGCCCGGCTAATTTTTTACATATATATATATTTTTTAGTTGTCCAGCTAATTTCTTTCTATTTATTTTTAGTAGAGACAGGGTCACGCTCTTGCTCAGGCTGGTCTCGAACTCCTGAGCTCAAATGATCCTCCTGCCTTGGCCTCCCAGAGTGCTAGGATTACAGGCATGAGCCACCACGCCCGGCCTGCTTTTTAAAATATAACTTATTTTCTCATACATTGTTATAATTTAAACATAATGATGGTTTAACAACTGGTTTGCAAAATTCCTGAAAATTCAACAATTAGCTCTTGGAAGCAGTACAAGCTGGCTCCAACAAACCATAATTTGCCACTTGGGCCAGGAGGAAAGGGAGAGGAGACTCCAAACCCCAAACTCCAAGGGGCCCATTCACATGGATGTGCCCCCTCTCCTGGCACCCATCTCTCACCCCTTCTCCCCACCCAGATGTTGGACACCACCGGTCTGGGCAGCAGGTTATGGGCAGCAGGCCTCAGAATCCCTGTACAGTTGGACCCAGGAGGGGCAGAGCCTGGCCCTGGGCACCCTCCCACCCAGCAGTCATGCCTTTTCCTGGCCTGGACCTGTGGGGCTCGTGCCTGCCCAGGCCTCAGCCCCGGACACCTACCCTGGCAGCACTAGAACAAGGAAGTTTTTGTGGTGCAATGTCCTTCCCCTTGAAGGTGTGAAATCCTGTGAGGGCTGGAATTTCCACATTGCTCAGACAGTGGGCTTCCCCAACATCCCCAGTGAAGAAAACAAAAGAGAACCAAAGAGGCCAGCTCCTCTTTCTGAGCCTCTCCTTGTGTCCAAGGGCTGAATGGAGATGGGACAGAAGAGAGCTTGGGGGGTGCGACTCAGCCTGGAGCCACTTCTGAGCAGTGAGAATGAACAGCAAGGCCGAGTTCATTCAACAGAATGACTCTGTTTCCAAAAGAAAAAATATCGTAGTATATTGATGCAATGGAATACATAACAGCAAAACAAACATGCAAACAAAAAACTACAGCTACTCAGCAACAATATGAATGAATATGCCTGACTTTGTGCTGGGCCTTGGAGACATGAGAGGTGGTGACTCACGTCAGTGAAAACCCTGTCTTGGCTACCCCAGGAAATGAGTTGAATCTCGGGCTGGATGTTCCTGTGTTCCTACTGATGAACCAGTCACTGAGTCCAGAAGCTGGTGAAGGCTGGAGAAAAGGGGTCACCTTCTTATCATGCCCCAAATATGCCCTGGGCTCTGGTTTATGTTCCTCTACTAAAGATGCCTTCTCTTTCCCTCATAAACACAAGCCAACCCAGCCCACGAGCCCCCCTCCCATGCTCCCTGCTGGAGGAATCTCCTCTACTTGGGGTCTTCCTTTGAGTATGGTTAGGACGTTGTCATTCATTCATTCATTCATTCATGCATGAGGTCGGGGGAGTGGGGGTGCTGGGAGGAGGAAGGAGGATGAAAGGTTTGTTCAAGAACACGTGGGGGGCCAGCTGCAGGGGAGTCTCCATTCCGAGTGGAGGCAGGAGAGTGCACGGACCAGAGGGAGAACCAGAGACAGGCAGGCTGCTGGGCACACACAAAGCCTGGGAGTCAAATGTTCTCACTCTACAAACATCATTTCCATTTTCCATCAGAGCCAGTGGGGCTGGTTTCCCACTGGATTTCCGAGGTACACTGAGTCAGTTTAAAGCAATCACAAAATGTAATTAATGAAAACAGGAAACTGAAATGAAATGAAAACTCAAAAGAGGAATAAGGGAGGGGAGGTGAAAAAAATACTTAGAACCTTCTGACCACACCCCTGTTCTACCCTCTTTTCAGACCCTATGCTAGCAGGTGCCTTTTGTAAACAGTGACACAGTGTCCGAGTGCCATGCACAATAGTTATTCCCTTTATTAATCTGTCTGCAGGTGACACTCAGAGGGCGTTTCCATGGATTCTACTTGGTCCTCACCTGTCTCAGGGCAGCCTTGCCTCAGCTTCCTGCCTTGTGGTAAAGACCTTTCTATCCCTTTGAGCAGTCACTTTTCCCATAAAGATTAATACGTTGTTCCCACCAAGAGGCCCAGATCTAGCTATGTCCATCTATTTATAATGCTTGAAAATTTAATCTCTCTTTTAGCATTGCTTACTTGCAAAATATTTTGGGAGGTTTACCTTAAATTCAGGCACAGCCAGTGGAAGGCTCAGGCGCGAGGATAGGGCGCCATCTACTGGTATATTTTTGAACATGACAAAATTGAGTTTGCATTGAGCCTGTTTACACAGGTGAACATTAGCTGACTTAAAAGTTATGGGTGGAAACATGTGCAGCAGCACATGCAAGTGATAAACTATTTGTGTCAGAATCTATAAATAACTTACAAGTTAATATAATAATCAATAGAAAAATGAGCAAGAGATTTAAAGGGGCAATTTGTAAAACAGGATATACAAATGGACAATGAATTTATAAAATATGTTCAACTTTTCATTCTTCGAGACTCTTGGGGAGGAGAAGAGGTGGAGGAAAGCCCAGGAAGCCTGTACACTCTATACTCTAGTGGAAGCCTGTATATGCTGGGAAATAAATCTTCCAGGTAATTCAGATTTTGCCCACTAGGGGCATACCATCACTAGTTCTTTTAAATTTGCACCAGGGAAATGCAAATTGTTAATAAAATCAGAATGCCATGCCAACACATACCCTCCACAAGGGTTAAGAAGAAAAAACTGACAATGCTAAGTCTGCAAAAGTGTGGGGCAGTGGGTACTCCCATACACTGCTGGAGGGAATGCAAATTAGTATGACTTGGAAAGCATATTCTGTGACATAGCAACTTGACTCTTTGGTATATACTCAACAAAAATGTGTGTATAGGAACACTAAGAGGCATACAAAATTGCTTATAGCAGCGTATTGGCAATAGCCAATAATGAACTAGAAACAATTCAAATGTCCATGAATAATAGGCTGCATTTATAAATTGTAGTAGGCCAGGCGTGGTGGCCTACTACATGCCTGTAATCCTACTGCTTTGGGAGACTCAGGATTACTTGTGGCCAGGAGTTCAACACCAGCCTAGGGAACATAGAGAGATAGCGAGACCCCATCTCTAAAAAAAAAAAAGGTTTTTTTTTTTAACTCCCTCTGACCAAAAGGGGGCATCTACAAATTTTTTTTTAATTAGCTGAGCATGGTGGTGTGTGCCTGTACCCCTAGCTACTCGGGAGGCTGAGGCAGGAGAATCCCTTGAGCCCAGGAGCTCAAGGTGACAATAAGCTATGATCAGGGCACCATACTCCACTCTGGGTGACAGAGCAAGACTCTGTCTCCAAAAAAAAAAAAAAAAAAAAAAAATCATAGTATATTGATGCAATGGAATATGTAACAGCAAAACAAACATGCAAACAAAAAACTACAGCTACACAGCAACAATATGAATGAATATTACAAACATAATGTTGGGCAAATGAAGTCAGGCATAAAATAATGCATACTGTGTGATAATTTTATAGAGGTCAAAACAAGGCAAAGCATTTTATAGTGCCGGACCCCAGGATAATGGTGATTATTTAGGCAAGGAGGATGGAAGCAGAGATTAGAAATACATCTAAAATAAATTTTAACCACTTCGGTACCGCGCTCACCGGCCGTGAAACCTTGCCCACAGCCGGCACTCATAGTCTGCACGATAGTTTGTGCTGTGCATTGACGACGAATCCATTTTGCTCTTGTGTGATGAGGAAAACTTTAAGGTACTGAAAGCTTGTTTTACTTTACAGGCAGCTTTAGGAAAATAACTATAATAACTCCTACTAAGGACTTGTTAAAAGGTCACAGATTCATAGGAACTTATTAGCTGAATGTACACACTGCAACTGCAGAGATAAAAGCTGTGAAAGTAAAAGCTTTTGTCTGCCGACTAAAGTCGACGCTCGGCTGTGCGCCTTCATATCACGGCTGTCGGCTAAAGTCGATGCTCGTAATGAAGTGGTTAATGGCTGGGCTCGGTGGCTCACACCTGTAATCCTAGCACTCTGGGAGGCCAAGGCAGGTGGATCACTCAAGGTCAGGAGTTTGCAAATGTTAAATCAGCAAACTCTTAGAACCCACCGTTTTAAAAGTCTGCAGATTCTCCCCACTAGGGGGTGTGCTTCCCTCTCCTTACCCTGAGAATTCTTGCCCTGTGCAAACATTTTGTTTTGACTTTTTTTTCCTCCCTTGAATTATTCCCGTGGGGAAAATTTCCATGACCAGAATAATTTGGTCAAAGGGCACAGCTATTTTAATGCCCTATTTTATAAAGTTTGCCAGATTGTCCTCTGGAAAGACTGTACCAGCTGATAGCAATCCAAGAATGCACCAAGAGTGCATTCCTCAAAGCCTTCCAAGGGCAGACTTTTAAAACGGTGGGTTCTAAGAGTTTGCTGATTTAACATTTGCAAAACAGTACCTAGGTGGCTTAATGTACATTAATTACCTGTGAAGCTCAACATTTTTCTTTGAAATGCTGGACAATAATTTCTTTTTATACACACTGCCTAGACAAGGTGGCTTTGCCTATTTGCTCAGTGAGAACTCTGTTCTCTCTATGGATCTATATTTAATTTTTTTTTTTTTTTGAGATAGAGTCTCCTTCTGTTGCCCCAGCTAGAGTGCAGTGTCATCATCATAGCTCACTGCAACCTCAAACTCCTGGGCTCAAGCTATCCTCCTGCTTTAGCCTCCTGAGTAGCTGGAACTACAGGCATGTGCCACCATGCCCGGCTAATTTTTCTATTTTTTGTAGAGACGGGGTCTCACTCTTGCTCAGGCTGGTCTCCAATTCCTGAGCTCAAGTGATACTTCCGCCTCGGCCTCTCAGAGTGCTAGGATTATAGGTGTGAGCCACTGTACCCAGCCTATATTTAATCGTTGTATTTCTTTTATTAATAAATTTGTATTTGTCAGAGTTGTCACAATTTCTCCCATTCTAATAGTTACTTTTTAATCTTAATTTTTATTTTCTTGTGAAATATACTTGAATGGTCCTGTGATTACACTTTTACATTTTTTTTTTTTTTCTTAGAGACAGGATCTCTCTGAGTTGCCCAGGTTAGAGTGCAGTGGCATGAACATAGCTCACTGCAACCTCCAACTCCTGGGCTCAAGTGATCCTTTTGTTAGGTTTCAGTCTGAAACCGTGGGTTCTCAGCGCACCCATGGTCAAAGAATGACCAGACACACCAAAGTTAGGCAAACACAAAAATGAGGTTTATTGAGGAGAGAAATATAAAATTATAGGGCAAGAGCAAGATATAGGTTTACAGAGTATGGTACATACACCACAGATGACCACCGGGCCCCTTTTCACAGCAGGAAAAGAGAGACCCTCCTTATGGTCGTCTGGGTCTTGTTTTATGGTGTTGGGATAGGGACCTCCCCATGGTTCAAAGGTCACCATAGAACCACCTTGATTGGACAGTTGGAAAGCTGCATGACCTGAGTCTTACTGTGCATGTGGGTTCTAGGTCACTTTCCAGACTTTATGGTACCCATGCAGCGTGGCCCATAGGCGAGAGAGTCCTCTGCATTCTTTTGCAGCTGCTGGGCCAAGTTCTGATTGGCAGATTCATAGAGTATTCCCTCCTCCCGAGATATGGAGAATCTGGATTGGGCAGGACCAAGATGGGGGCAACAGCACCCACTTTTGTCCCTAGGAGACCCAGAATCCCTCACTATCTACCTAACACTTTTGCCTTAGCTTCCCCAATCGCTAGAATTACAGGTGCCAGCAAGAGGCACACACGTGAGAACAAAGGGTGTAAAGGCGCCGGGCACACTGTCTCCATGGATCCATCTGGCTGCCAGGATGGCTAGCCGGGCGGAGAAGGAGTGCTTGAGGGGGAAAACTGGTAGTTACCGAGTACTTGCTATCTGCCAGTCACATTGTACAGCACCGAGCAGGCCTCTGTGCAAATGTGGAAACTGAGGTAGCTTGCCTAAGTTAGCACAGAGGCTGATTCAGATCAAACCAGGTCACAGCTGCTGTCCCTGCCCTAAACTCCCAGTTGACATTCACCACCACCGCCCATCTTTGCTTTGCACCATCCTTCTTGCTTGTGATTCTTTTGCTGATAATTAGTTGCTTTCATAGTTCAGATTAGCAGAAGAGGAAAGGCTCTGCTTCCCAAACCTGGGGACACATGGGTACATACGGCTACTTCGTAAAAGTACGAAGTGTGGGCTTGTGCTACAGATCTCCCTGCACGGGTTCTCTTTCTGGTGGCTGTGAAAATAGCCACAGTGGCAACTGTGGAGGCAGATGGCTTCATGACAACTCATGACAGCTTGTACTTGATAGAAGTGGTCTCACTTCTTCTGCTTCTGCTTCCCTAGGAACTTTCGCCAGCAATGTGTGAGCTTCCACTGGCTGAGCGTGGAGCCGAGTGAGAAGAAAGGACAGGGCTCTGGAAGACTTCAGCATGTAAGGAGCAGGAGGAGGGGAGGGAGCCAGAAGTGGTCAGAGAGGTGAGAGGGGAGCCAGGCAAGAGGGTAGGCACAGAACCAAGGAGGTGAGTCTCCAGGAGGCATTGGCAGACCCAGTGAGAACTCAGCTCAACAAAGGCACATGGAAGTTCTGCAAATCCTGCCACGGAAGATCGCTGAGATTAGATTCTCGGGTGAACAGAATAAAGTGTCTGAGCAGGCAGTGTGTGTGCTGTGCTTCCTTGTGTGTGTGTGTGTGTGGGGGGGCATTGGGGGAGGGAAACTCTGGAAGAAGACACCCAAGAAGCTAATACAAGTGGCTAACTTACTGGGAAGCAGACAGGACAGTCTGAACAGGAGGGTGAGATGTCTATGATCTGTCTTTTTATATTGCTTTGATTTTTGAATTATACAAAGGTTTATGAATTGAAAATAAAGACAAAATTTAAAATCTAGTAACTTAAAGGGTTGAGAGATGCCCAGTGGCTTTGTTGCTTAGACGAGCCCTGGTGTCCTCGGGAGATATTTTGGTCAAGTGGAGGCGATGAAATCCACAGTATAGTAAATGTGTGGGTGAAAGGGATTTTGCCTGTGAAGGAGGGCAGTAGCCAGAGGTAGACTCAGGGTCCAGGTGACCTAGGCTGTTGTTCTAGCATGGGAGAAATCAGAGGAGGGAAGGTTGAAGATGGAGGAGGATGGCTGATGGAGCACACAGAGGGGTAGAACCAAGAGCCCAAGCAGCCTGTGAGTCCCTGTGTGGGGCTGAGTGTGGTGTGGCCCAAGGCCTGTGTAGGTGTGAGGTCACAGGGATTTTTGGAGCAGGTTTATGCTGCGTGGAGGGCTGTGTAGATGGCTTCTAAGGCCCTTGCAACTCTGACTTTCTGTGATTCTAGAGCAGCATTGTTCAACAGAACTGTCTATAATGTTAATGTTAATGTTCTATATCTGCACTGTGGCTATATGATAGCCACAAGCCACATTATTTGGCTATTGGGTGCTTGAAATGTGGCTAGCGTAATTCAGGATATTAATTTTTAAATTGATTGACTATTTTTTACTCTTGTTTTTAATTGAGATATAACTGACATATAATATCCTGCACCTATTTAAAGGGTACAATTTGATAAGTTTTGGCATATGTATACACCTGTGAAACTTCACCACAATCAAGATCAGTAAACATATCCACGACCCCAAAGTTTCCTTCTGCGCCTTTGTAATCCCTCCCTCCTGCCCTGCCCTGCTCCCCACATCCCCGGACCACCACTGACCTGCTTTCAATCATGATAGATTAGTTTGCATTTTTAAGAATATTATATATACATGGAATCATGCAGTATTTATTTTGTCTGGTGCTTTTGCTCAGTGTACTTATTTTGAGATTCACCCATGTTGTTGTATATATCAATAATTCACTCCCTTCTGTTGCTCAGTATTATCCCATTTTATGGATACACCACAGTTTGTTTATCCATTCATCTATGGATGAATATTTGTTTTTCCTCCAGTTTTCAGCCATTGCAAATAAAGCTGCTATGAACATCATTATACAAGTCTTTGTGTAAAAATATGCTTTTTTTCCCCCTTGGGTAAATACTTAAGAATGGAATGGCTGGATCATATAATAGAATTTAATTTTGATTAATATCAACTTACATGCAAATGGCCAAATGTAGCTAGTGGCTACCATATTGGACAGCACAGTTCTAGCATATATTAATTACTCCAGTGATGCCAGGGAGAGACTTTCACTCCTCCAAAATCTAAATTTATTCACTCATCATTCATTGAGTAGAGATTTATTGAGGCCCGCTTTGTGCCGCGCATTGTGGTAGACACCAAGGATGGGATGGGGCAAACAGGACATGGACCCTGTCCTCAAGGTGTTGACTCAGTTTGGTTGGGCTATGGGTGTATTCAACATTGAAGTACACTGGGAAATAGAAGCATCCAATGTGGTTATAAACTGGACTAGTTCAAGTCCATTTAGGCTGTTGAGATGGCCCCAGGAGGGGTTTGGGGTTGGGTGAGGGATTGAGGTTCTCCCTCTCCTACTGAGGTAACCTGTAAAGGTAAGTGCCAGGTACAGGGATGATGGGGGTGATGGTTTGGAGGGTGGGGCGTAGTTGTTGGTGAACTCAGCATTTAAGGTGTGTGGGGGGCATTTATTGTGAAAGGGAGGAGGAGGACAAGGACATGCTAGTATTAGCTGTGCCTATCCTGGGGTCATGTAGGGGAACACAGGGGAGGTTCAGCTCATGGGAACACGTAGCAACCTGAGCCCTGATTCTGTCACTGTGACATGATGTAGACACGTCTCTAGTTAGGTCTCTCTCCAGAGAAAAACTATTTTTAGGCCATGATTTAGTGGGTGTGGATGTATTGAACCATGAGGCTTCCTGAGAATTTTTAGGTTCTTCTGTTTGTGACTGATCAGATTCTGCTCCGGGACACATTCTCCAAAGCAACCCCCACCATGGCCTTTCGGTGGAAGGACAAGGGAAGGGGCTGTGCTAGGATGTCATTCCCGAGCTCATGGCATGTTCTGTGCTGGGACGGTTATGAGTGACTCACTTGTGGAGCAGACCCTGCATCCTCCTTGTATATTTGTCTGTGACTTTGAAACTGCAGTTTCTCAATCACAGAGTGAGTGGAGGAGAGAGATAATTTATGGAATATCAAGCACTGCGTGCGATATTTTATGCACATTATTTTAGTTAATCCTTAAAGCAGTCTTGTGAGGTTCAGGGTGTTATTCTCATACAGATGAAGAAAAGGGGCTTAGAGAGGTTTAGACCCTTACCAAGATCACACAGCTAGTGACTTCACAGAGCTGAAACTGAACCTGCTGCAGGCCGGATCCAAACCCTCTCCGTTCCCTTGCACTTTGCTGTCTCTCCTTGGTGTCTCGCCAGCAAAGTGTACAAGGGAAAAGGCAGTAGAGCACAGCCCCTTCGGAGTTATTTGTGAAAAATGTCAGAAAGTCTCTGGCAGCTCTAGGATAGATGGGGACAGAGTTAAGATGGGGACATGGACATCCAGTTGGGGAGTTATTGATAAATAAGCCACGTTTCCTGCTGTGCCCCTCCTCACTCACAGCCCTCCCCGGGCTAAGAGTGGGGCTGCTGGAGCAGCAGACTGTCTGGGTTGGAATCCCAGCCCTGCTACTTATTAGCAAACCTTGGACAAAATACTTAACCTTTCCCTGCCTCAGTTTCCTCATCTGTAACAACAGGGTAATAATAACTCATAGGGACTCATAGGGCTATTTAGTAGGGTTCACTAAGTTAATACCCAAAAATACTTTTAGAACAGTGTCTGGCATGTACAGTGCTAAACACTCGATCAATGATGATTATTACTATATAGACATCCAGACTGAGGCCCAGCAAAAGAGTAACTTGTCCAACGAGACACACTTAGCAAAGCTTGAACTAGAATCAGTTCTTCTATCTTTTAATCCAATGTATTTGTATATACTTGGTTAAATGTTCCACAGTAAGAATAAAGATGATAATGATTATTATTATTTGAGACAGGGTTTTGCTCTCTCTCCCAGGCTGGAGTGCAGTGGCATGACCATAGCTCACTGCAGCCTCCAACGCCTGGGCTCAAGTGATTCTCCAGCCTCAGCCTCCCGAGTAGCTAGGACTGCAGGTGTGCATGCCACTGCGCCTGGCTAATGTTTTAATTTTTTGTAGAGACAGGGTCTCACTATGTTGCCCAGGCTGGTCTCAAACTCCTGGCCTCAAGTGATCCTATCTTCTTAGCCTCTCAAAATGCTGGGATTTCAGGCATGAGCCACCATGCCTGGCCTAGATTATTCATTTATAATCTATTAATACTTTCAAAGTAGTGTGAGCTGTTCCTTAATTTCAGGCTGAAAGAAGTCACCTTATTAATTCATCTTTTAAAAAGAGAGTCTTCTAGGAAAACAAAGAAGCTGTCATCAGCAAGGTGAGAATTGTCAGAAACCAGCTTAGTGCTACTGCTGGGCTCAGAGAGATATCATCACGTTCTGTAAGTGATAATAACTGCTGGTCATTAACACTAATTGAGTTGTAATTAATTATATAATTGTCTGAGGTGTTTCAGAAAAGTACCTAGTTTTTGTTGCAATCTTAAAATGAACAGATAAAGAAAATAACCATAAAGACTTGCCTAGCTATAGTGTAACTACACATGCTCTAGTACAAAAACCCAATTCTTTGTAATTGGGAGATGGCCAATCTGGAATGCTTTTATCGAAGAGTAGTTTTATGATAGGGTTTCAGTTACATTATAGGAAAGATATTAGTGTGTTGATACTGAGGGTTCTTAGAGCTCTTTCAAACTTTTCTGTGCAGAAATAGATATTTAATGAATGTATAGTTTCCAACCGTGGGAACATTCATCCAGCCTTCCTGTGCCTCCTACTCTGGAGATTCAGAGAAGACCCAGGTCCTGCCCGCAAGGGGCTTGTGGTAATGAGGCAGTGGTGGCTCTCTATGGTGACCAAATGATGGAGCACAGAGGGGAGCTTCTAGCTCACACGGGGAGAATAGGAAAGCTTTCTTGGAGATGATGCTTTTGGACTAGCATCTTTAAGGGGCAGTTGGTTTTAGTGAGTTAAAGAAGTTGGAGGAAAGATCTTCCAGGTAAAGAAGGAGGCAAAGGAGCAGAGGATAAAGTGTGTCTTGCTTTGGGTGCTGCAAGACAGGCAATGTAGAAAACGGTAACAAGTAGTGCATTTGTGAAAAAGTTAACTCATAGTAATAGCTGCCATTTGAGTTTTGTGTGTTCCCAACTCATTTAAATCTCCATAAAAGTCACATTAGGTAGGGACACTTATTATCCCCATTTTCAGATGGAGGAATGGAAGCACAGTAACGTTCCCAAAATTGCACTGCTAGGGAGGGAGATCCAGGATGGAAGCCCAGGCAGCCTGCTCCCGTGTGATCTCACAAGGAAAGCATCTAGGCATTCGGTTTGGAGCTACCTCGTAACTAACCCGTATATCAACTGGAGCTTACCCACTCCCCAACCAAGATGAATCCGTTTTAACCCTTAACTCTGTGACTTGTGGGACGTTCAGTGCCTTCCTGGATATGTCTGTGAATTACCAGAAGCTTATGCTTTTGTTTTGTTTGCAATGGGTTCGCATTCTTTATGCATTTCTGAGCTGTTTGTCTTCACCTGTCCCAGTGATGGCTGCTTCTCCTTGATTTAGCTTCCCTTCCCTTTCCTCAAACCATATATGCAGTAAGATTGGAGGGACTGCTATGGCCAGTAGGTGCCATAGTATGTTGGCCGTAACATGGAACGACCTCTGTCCCTCACAAACAAGACCAGGTGTGAATGGGGAAGTGCAGTGTCCCGGCAGCAAAGGAGAGGTCAAGAGGAGCCCAGCCTCTGTGGCGTGGATTCCAGCCCTTCCAAGTCATGGCTGTGAGGGCTGAGGAGAGAGCAAGGGATGGTAAGAGGAACATAAAGGGACCCGATTCGGTATTATTCTGGTAGCCCAAAAAACAAGAACTCAAGAAACAGTAAACTTTTGGGTACTTTTTTTTGCCAAACATGTGTGTCGAGTGCTCCTAAACTATTATACTTCCATTACTTTTATACATCTGTTATCTAAAAATTGATTGTGATTTTAACTATATTAGTCTACACTGAATCCTTCTTGTATTACGTTACTAGTTATAACTAAGTGTTGTCTGTGACCTTCTATTACTGTGTTACAATTCTATCTGTATGACTTTGGGCAAGTCACTTAAACTCTCCTGGTGAGGATTAGTGTTCCTCACAGTACCATCATGAAGTGCACAGCAGGATCTGGAATGCAGTAAGGGCTCAGTAAGTGTTAGCAATTATTTATTTTCCTGGTTAACCAAAGCTGACTGTAGTTTGGTACGGCTGACACATGGGAGATAGGACAGTGGTGGAGGAGAGAAGATGGAACTTTGGGGTGGCCCAGTAAGCAATGACCAGATCAGGACTTCGTATGTTATTATGAGGAGGATGGACTTTATCTTACTGACCATGGTTTCTGAAGCCCTCCCTGATGGGAGACAAGTGTGATCTTCTATCTGTAGGGGTAAGGGTAAGGCCTAAGATGCCCTCCAAAAACATAATGTTGTCTTATTTCCTGTTTAACTTAAAACATTCCACAGCAATTTTGTGTTCTATTCCATAGCATGTTCAGTGGCAGGGAGGTGGCTTTCAAAGATCAATCCTTGGTTGAATGATTATAAAATGGATGGCATTTGGAAATTTCTCAATCCATTAGAAAGACATCATTTCCAACCAATTGCATCAACTTTTTTAGATATCCCTATTTCAATATCATGGTACCTTAAAGATGAGAAGTACTTCTAGAACCAAATATACATCAATGACTAATACACTAAATTATATAACGCTTTGTCTTAGGGGTTTTAAAAATATCCTGGACTTTGGAAAATATTCTTACATAAAGAAGCAAAGAGAGGATGGAATAGGCTTGTGTTCTGACAATACTGAAACTTCAGTCAAGCTGCAAACTGATTAAGAGCCTGTTGGACCAGGATTTTCCCTATAGCCTTCGCAGGTAAGTATGATAGATAAGTGAATGGAAGCCCAGGAAACACTTCTTAACTTCACCCCAGTCCTTATTCATCCCCTGACTGAGGTCAAACATTGACTGTGATCACTGTTCAAATGCAAATATCCTTGTAACCATTAAAACTGTTAGCAGGTTTACTCTGGAAAGGAAGTGGGGTCACATCTTCAAATCCTTGGAAAGTCAAGGGACTGGTCTGTCTTGCTCCCGGGCTAGTGTTGCCTTTATGATGTCGCTAACAATTTCTTATTTAAAAAAAAAAATCCTACTCTCTTACCATGAAATAGCTCAATATATTTTGGAGAAAAACCAACCCACACACATTTTTTCCATAACATCAGCATTTTGTTAAAGTGAACTAAAGTGTTAAAAAAAAAAAAAACCCAGCATACCACAAACCAATGTGCAGAAACTGGCAAGTGACAATTGGAATTTGAAAATAAAACCAGAACAAATTTTGGAAAAACCCAGGAGATATGGAAGCTATCTGGCAATTCACAAAGTATCATCTTCATGTTTATTGGGTAATACCCATGGCCAAACTTTATAGTTTGTAATGCTCTGTAAAAAATTTACATGAGAATCTGTTAAACCAGAATACTGCTTGAAAATGACATCTTTGGTGATTTGTCACTGAAGCTGGATTTTTAAACCTCCTAATTTTAAACACATGATTCATGTAGAGATTATATTTAGTCATAAGGCTTCATACTTCCTATTTATCCTTAGTCTATTTCATAGCTCACAGCAATTATAATGAGACCATAGTTGGAGTTGAAATATAACCAAAAAATACTATTCTACTACTATATTAAATAAAACAAGGTTTAGCATAAACAAAAGCTTATAAGATTGTTAATCCAAATTAGTATTTAACATGTGACATAGACCAAAAAAATAAAATCAAAATAGAAATATAGCCAGATAGATAACCAAATAATATGCAACATCTCAGTAATTACTAGTATATCTTATTTGCAACTATGTTTTTATTACTCCTTTTAAAATATAGTTGTCTTTTCCTAGGAAACACTAAAACTTTAAAGAACATAAGAGCCTGACAACCAATTTTCATCTTATTTTGAAGATAAAATGTTATTTTTCATTTGTAAGCTCCCAATTGGCACAAACTACATTAGGTATTCTACGCATATTTTTATTTCCTTTTTTTGTTATAACAAGTGAAAAATTAAAAAATCAAGTAAATAAGCTTTTATGTTATAAAGTATACTTAAATGATCCTGGTGATCATGGTGTTCTGGGAAGAAAACTGCTTTGCTAGTGATGTTAGATAGAACATATGGTACATGAATAATATTGAAATCTTGCTACTCTTTTCTTATATTCTACCCCAAACCCAAAGGGGGATTAAAAATAAATAAATAAGGTCAAGGGAGAGAAAGAACCTTTGGTGACTCAGATTTGCCAGTCACAAAAACTTCTAAGACTCTAGAAGAGTTTACTGCATCCATATATGTTGTTATAGCCTTAAAATAGTACAACAGTCTACACTAAGGGTTGGCAAACTTTTCCTATAAAGGGCCAGATAGTAAATATTTTGTCACAACTTCTCAACTCTGCCAAATGGCATAAGAGTGGCCATAGACAATGCATAATTGAATGAGTATACCATGTTCCAATAATATTTTATTTATATGTACACTGAAATTTAAAGTTCATATAATTTTCACATCATGAAATATTATCATTCTACTGATTTTTCTGAACCATTTAAAAATGTAAAAGTCATTCTTAACTCTTGGGCCAAATAAAACAGGCTGCAGGCCAGATTTGGCCTGTGAGGCATAGTTTGCTGACCCTGGCCCACACTATTGGCTTCTTTCTTTTCTGCCATTGTTGCTGGGACTGTAGGAACATTATGAGTGACTGATATCAAAAGAGAAAGGTTCTTTTAATATCTCTTTTTATCCTATCTGGAAGATTTTTTTTCAAGAAGGCATTATAATCTGAGATTATAAAACTAGATAGGTTGTAATATATTTCCAATGCTTTTCTTTTTAAGAATGTGTTTCTAGGTCTACTAGTATTAATCAATAAAATGAGCAGAAATTTAAGGGACTGTACATTTTTATTTTTTAATAAACCACATGGCAAAACAACACTTTATTTAATAAATGTATAGGAAATTACAATTTGAAAATTGCAAATACAGCACATATACATATACTTTAATCTAATTACATGGACAAACCCCAGCTTCAAAATCTTTCTAAAATCAATCATATGCAAAATACCTGGTTTCTGAAGGGGTATATAGAAAAGTATATACAATTTCTTAATCTGTGATATGGCTTATTTAATAACATTTATTTAGAGAAGTATAAGCTTTCCAAATATATAATATCTTCTAGGTGGAAAGCTGACATACTGGCACACTTCAATTTTGTGTTGCAGTTATTTCAGAATATACTTAATTATACTATTTAAATTGACACTGTCATAGATTTAATTGGGAAAGTCTCCATAAACGTTTTCCAATCTTACCAAAACTCAGAAAACATTTGTTGGTCCTCACAATAAGACTGGAAGAGCAGGTTAAACCCTTTGTGAGAATTCTGTGACTGGCCTGAATGCACACGCATAATTCAATACAGAGGAACTCCCACAATAATTTCTTCTCTCCAATTTGCATGCTCCCACTAACATCACAAACAACATACTTGATAGGCAACCAGTAAAACAAATCTGAAGCCCTGGCTGACAGGATTCACATGACAGATCTGGGGTTAGGGTTTGCAAATGATATTTTGGCTAGAGAGATATGAAGATTCATCAATAATTTGGAGATCAGATTTGCCTTCCCTCAGCACAGCATATGGCAAGGTGTCACTGTTCATTTATGACTAATCCCCAACTAGTTCATGAGCTAAGCTTGGTTCAAAGACATACCAAACCAAATGAACTACCTGTATGTCTAGGAACACATTCTGTAACTTTAAATTTACTACATACAAGGCAGAGTCAACAGCAAAATAGCTTAAAACCTTATCTCAAAGGGGCTCAAATTCTGGAAGAACACTTTATTATGTTGAACCAATTAATATAAATGCATAAAAAGAAAATAAATGTAGCTAATTGCTTGTTTCAGAACCAAATGATTATCTCTACAAAGGTTGTAAGAGTGGTTGTTTGAAAACATGACCCACGGTCTTATTAGCAATGATCTTCACTGGTGGTTGTACAATATAGTCTATTTCTATCTATCATACTTACTCTATGGAGTTTAGTGTGCAGAGAAATCTGGATCAGGAACAATTAGTTAAAAAAAGGTTCTTCTCCACCTGGAAATACATTTCTACATGGTGCCTTGTCTCTGAAAGATGGTTTTTCCTCACATTAAAATGAGAGAGAAGCTCATGTAGCTGATCTTGACTATGTTTATTATGGGAAAAGTCTACCAAAGACAAACACTGTCAGCTGCGACACTTGGCTTCAAGAAATAGAACACTGAGACTTCTAAGTTTTAGAGAATAGAAGTTTTAGTTTTAGAAAATAGAAATAAAACACCCAAAGTTGAAAACAGTAAAATAAAAAATTCAGTGATTTGGCAAACAATACTGATGGGAACTGTAAATTGTGAAAACTTGTGCTCACATTACATACCTAATGGAAATGTATGTAGGGATTATAATAGCTTCTAGTTCTGCATATTAAAGCCCTCTGAAATATGCCTTAATCAACTATATTCCTATTACATTTCTAAGGCAGCATAACTGTTAGTGGGAAAACAGGTCTTTTCCAAAAGAAACCAAAAGGCTGCAATTGGCCAAAAGTTGTGAAACACAGGTTTATGTACACAAGTAACTCTGATTATTTGCAAATATTAATTAAAATACACTGCACTGAAGAACTGCCAAGTTTTAATGTTGTGATCTGTTCTGTTGTGAACGTTCTCCCAGGCAAAATTAACAATGTTATATGTTTGTCTAACTCAGCCACTGGTTTTCACAGGGCAATAGAGAGCTCTTTGAAAGCTCAGTTGAGAAGAGGAACACGTGGCTGTAGCTCAACAAGTGAAGGATAGACCAAACACTCTTTGTCAGAACCTGTGCAGTCCCTGGTCATATCTCCTAAGTTAATGTCCTTCTCTGTGGGTTTTGTCAAGTTACAAAAAGTGAAATCTATCAATTCCCAAATCTAACAGACCCAGTACAGTAAAAATACAAAATCTGAAATTATTGCTATAAAAACAAAGCATAGGAAACTTCATGTGTACCTCACTTTAAGCAGAACATGATAGTTAAGATTTACAACAGTTTTTGGTGTTTCTGTATTTTACAAGAGGATCCTTTTCAATCCTCAAATGAATTTTAGATGGTTGTTTCAAATAACTTTTTAAGGAACAGGTTTATAAAGCCAGATTTGCCTTTATAAGATAAAGGAAAGTTTACAAGAAACAAGCTCAGTAGATATGGGAAAATTATTGGTGCATAATGTATATTTTTTCCTTTCTTTTGCTAGATACCCAAAGTCCATAAATGACCAGGTAGCCACTGAAATAGCTCTCATTTATTCTTACTTGCCTTCTTTCTATATGTAAGAGTATTTTGACTTAGTTTATTCACTCTTGAAATTTTTGAGAAACTCAAATCATTATTTTAAATGACTTTACAATAAGAATCCCATAAAGTAAATTTTCAATTCAATTCAACAAACATCTATTGGGTTTTATTAGGTACCATCAATCCTTTTATTGATACCATTAACTCCCAATAATCGTTTAGGTAAATCCAGATTTTCTTATCTTAGGTTTAATTATAGTAAGGTACTTGGTAGGAAGATGAAATCTGTTTCCTATTCTTCATTTATACTAAGTCATGCCTATCTAGAATTTCAACTCACAACTTTCTGGGTACATTGTTAATCTACTGATTCTCTGAGGAGTCCAAGAACCATATCCATTCTTGGTATAAGAAACTGTCCCTGTTGAAAAGGGACTCCTAATGTGCACAAAGATGACCTCAAAACCAGTGGTTGCAAAATAAAACATGAATAATCATAGCTGCCTCTTTAACACAACACAACTGTTACCAATTAGATTGCCTTCAGTTTGGAAACTTAGTCTCCCTACAACACAAATTTAATGTCTATTCCTATTCCAGTGCTTTAAAAACACACACACACGAGGACAAAAACCCTTTACATTTCTGTTTTTTCAAAGTATTATCTTCCCCCAACTCTTTTGGACAGTTCTGCTATGGTATTATTGGAAAACCTCAAAATTATATCTTAGGGTTTATGGAGTCCGTGGAGAATCTCTAACCCACATTATAAAGCAGAAATTCTCTCTGGAGTAATGTGGTTAATCTACATGAGAGAGATAGGTATGACCAACTGAACCTTAGCCCTCTAGAGTTTTACCCTGAAAGACAAACACAGATTATCTTGTATGGAGGCAGGAACCAAGGTACCAAATTTTTCGTACAAACTGTTGGCAGTTCTTAAAGGGACAGAGGACCATTGTTTACCTTTTGCAGTCTCTTGCTGTTTTTAAGACAATTCCAAATTCCATGAACAATAAAAGTTATTTTGTGAAGACATAAGTCTGAAATCCCATACCTCATCCTTGCTTTTTTATTTTGTTTTAAATTACCATATAGTAATCTGAGTTTAAGACTAACTCTGTCATTTGGAATAATATTGAAAATATTTGCTAATAATTTAATGATAATGACCACAACATGTAAAGATTTGGTTCTAAGATTACAAATAATCAATAATGTTAACTTTGAGATTCAAAACCCTGTAGCATCTGGAAAAAGCTGTTTATAAAGTATAACTATAATACCATTAAGACTTATTTGTGAAATAAAACATTTCTGAAACACTTAGGAATACATGCTTATTCCATTCTCTGGATAATTACTAATACTTTCTGAAATCTGTTGAGAAATAACTTCTGTAAAAAGAGAGCAGCAATTCCAGAAGCTGGGTGTCAAGATTACATAATAAAAAATTTCAGTTTTCTAGCATTGGCTTAATATAAAATGGCCTTTAAAAAGTATTTTTAAATGCAAATACTGAATTCTTGATGCTTCCTTTAAGACAAGTACTCTGTCAAATTAATGAAGTATGGTCTTGGATTGTCTTCTATGAGGTATCTGTAGAGTCACATCTCATTCTGTAAACAATGTTTTGAAAACATCTTCACTTGAAAATCATGAAGTCTCATTTTACCATTAACAGAGCCTAGCACTGTCAGGCTGGGGTGACTGAGAGACTGGTACTTGATATGAACACAGCTGTCAGGGATCCCATTTTCTCATTTGGGTTTGCATTTATTGCTCTCAAGTCTGTGACCATAGGATAAATAAGGCAGTAGTCCCCAAAATATATAACATTAGGGACTGAAACTCTGGCAATTTGCACAAGTTCTGTCCACTTCTTGCCTGTAACTCTGAAGCTGAATAGTACATTTATACATGCCAAATGTGTTCAATAATAAATGGTTTGCTTTGGATTGTACTTCCTCCCATTTAGATGAACTTCCAGGAACTGCAATGTCAAGAAAATATCATTACTATTCATTGTACATAGTTATACATTAGTGAAAAAGACACATGGAAAAAAACATCCTTATACTGTGAGCATATTTTTATTCATCTGATTTCTACCCTTTCTAAGCTATTAGAGAAGTATGTCAGTTTATCCATAATGGCTTCTCATTATTCCAATCTCTCCAGTCCACTCTCAGGTAGAGAAAGAATACTAGACGTCACTTATAAACCTGTCATTAAAAAGATCTTATGCATTTTAAAAAATAAACCACGTGCATGTATTTTGATAAAAAATAAAATAAAAATCAGTATCTGTGAAATGCATTAAAGAGATAAAAAACATAAGAATCTAGCATTTCTTCCATAGAAAAGAACATGGAAAATATATTTAATGCCTTTAATCTGAAGGTAAAAATAAATTTGTAATGCCTCAATTCAAAGATATCAAAAATTATTGTTCTGCTATCAATATTGACCTATAACTTACCTTTTAAAGAGCCTCACCCCTCCCTAAGACAAATCTTTTCAGCAGAGAAGTCTTCCTACTTAATTATAAGCACATGTTTTGTTCTAAAGATAGAAATTCACCAACCCCAGGCCCCCGTTTACTATCAGCAACATACTTAGCTGTATGTGAACTATGGCAGTAGATTTTCCTGAAGTAAGAGACCAGATATTTAAATCTTCCACTGAATATACATCTTCTATTTTCATCAAGGCTTCTTTGATATAGTCTACATTCAAATGACTTGGTACACCTATTAGTTAGGAATATATAAGTCAAATTTACTGTGGAAAAAATAGTTTTATATTAATGATAAGACATTTTTCAAAGAAAACAAATGGCTTTGCCAAATTCAGCTTAAACAGATACTTTAAAATATGTCAATATTAATACTTTAAGATAAACCATGCACATTATTTTTACTAAAAATGTAGGATATATAAAAGAGATTAATACCTACTTAAAAAAAGTTTATTCTCCCTAAAAAATAATGCCAATCAAGCCAGAATACTCATTTAACAGACACTCTAGGATAAACAAAAAAAGAAAAAGAGAAAAGAAAGAGAGGAATATCCAATGATGGTAAACCTATTGTTGAGAACTTTTATTTTCATGCTTACACATGATATCAGTAAGACAAGGATGTTGTAAATATAACAAAGTCACAAGTTAAATGGGAATTAAAGAATAAATAAACCACTAAACATAACTGCAGTGAGAATCAAGAGTTGCATTCTTGTCCTAGCTCCACAATTTATTAGCAACATGACCTTAATCAAGGTTAAGTTATCCCTCTGAATTTCAATTTTTTGTTTGCACATGGAGATTAATTTATCTGCCTTATCTACTTTACTTATTATAAGGGTCAAATGGGTAACAGATGGTAGTGCATTGATCCTTGTATGTTACATACATGTAAGGTAGTGTTACATAGCCTAATAAGTAACAGACGAAAGCAAAAGTCTTACCTAGACTGTCCCCCCTTACTCCCAATTTGCTTTGGAAAAGTAATAAACCCATAATGGGGATATTAGTGAGATCTTACCTTCTAGTATTATAACTATTGTATCCCATATGATGCGAAATGTTGTAAAAGCCACAAGAAATGAAAATATATATGTACAGATGGGATCAGCAATCTTGTATTCTGGCTAAAAGGTAATAGATCAAAGTTTATGATTAAATATAGACAGACATAAAACAGACTATAAAGCGAAGCAAGGCATATGTTCCCTGTTCTTTGGCTTTCTTTAGCAGGATTGGAGAATACCTTTAAAACTTGGATATTGTAATTGAGAAACATCTTCACTATTTCCTAGATTATTAATGACTTTCCTCATGGGAACTATTTCCAGAAGTTTAATCACTTGTTCTATTGTTCTTCTCTGTGCCTTCTCTACATCTTCCACCCAGAATCATAGAATACCAGAGCTGGAAGGAGTATTTTTGTTTTAGAGACAATGTCTCACTATGTTGCCCGGGCTGGCCTCAAACTCTAGGGCTCAAGGGAGCCTTCCGTCTCAGCTTTCTTAGTAGGACTACAGGAAGGCACCACCATACCTGGCTCTGGAAGGAATTTCAGCAGCCATCTGATCTAAGCCTGTCATAATAAAGAGGCAGGAACTCAAGTTTAGAGTTGAGGGACTTGCTCAAGGTCAAAGCATTAATGGCAGAGCCAAGATTAGAACTCAGATCCCTGGATTTCACTACCTAGCAGCTCAGTGACAAGGTTTAAAATTGAGTTCTCCAGTGAAGGCACTACCAAAGCCAACTACAGGTAGTGTTACCACCCTATGAGGTGATACCATTGTGTTTACTGCTAACAAAAGAGCTACACTGATGGCTTATATCAATGCAAAATGAATAAAACTGGCATTGGTTTCCAGCATACTGATAAAAGACAATCAATCAGCTATAATTTTAACACTGAAATGAAGTACATTTTAAAACAGAGAAAACAGCAATCATATTACCTTGAATCGTATGATGTATGCAGCTATTAGCACACCAACACTCTGTACCAAATCCCCCAAAGCATGTACGAATGCAGCTCTCACTGCCAGGCTATCCTGCCCATGGCTGTTTCCACTCCCAGAACCTGTGGTAGGAGAATTTGTAGGCAGGGTGTGGGAATGGGAGTGATGGTGACCAGACTGGTTCAACAGAAACCCCATTCTGTTAAAAATAAAAGAAAACATTATTATTTTCCTAATGTTACTGATAAAAATATTTGTTACTAGTCAGACACTAATGAAGTAACATGGAACTCATTCATTTGATAAATATTTGAGCAATTATTACTTATCAGGTACTATTCTAGGTGCTGGGGTCAAAACTGAATAAGACAGACATATCTCTAAGCCCCATAGAGCTTATGTTCTAGTATAGAAGGTAGAGAAGCAAACACATACATAATGTACAGCCAGGCAATGCAAAATGCTTTCAAGAAACATAAAGCACTGTAACAGGATGGAGAAAGATGGGGATCATGGTGAGAGAGGGCCTCTCTCAGATTCTGTCTGAGCAGAGACCTGAAAGGATTCAGGGAGCAAATGGTGAACGTGTTCTAGGTGGAAGAAGAGCAGGGCAAAGGCCCTAAGATAAAAACGTGCTCCATTTACTTAAAATCAAAAACAACAAAAAATACCCACCCATTATAGCCAGAATAAGATAACCCAAAGTGTTAGGAGATGATTGGAGAGGCACAAAGGGTCTTATTAAAAAGGCTATGGTAAGGACTTGATTTTATTCAAGTATGAATAGAAGCCACTAGGGCAGGGATTGGTAAACTATGGCCAATAGACCACTTTGGCTCACTAACATTTTTTGTACATCAAATTATATTGCATTTGTTTACATTTTTTATTGTGGCTGCTTTTGTTTTGCAACAGCAGAGTTGAGTAACTTTGAAAAAGACTGTATAGCTCTCAAAGCCTCAAATATTTACTATCTACCATATTATAGAAAAAGTTTGCTGACCCCTGGTCTAAATGATTAAATACATAACTTAAAAATTTGGTAGCTTGGCCGGGCGTGGTGGCTCACGCCTGTAATCCTAGCTCTCTGGGAGGCTGAGGC
>VBSM01001044.1:8821868-8836506 GCA_008086735.1 Cheirogaleus medius | reverse complement strand
AAAAAAAAAAAAAAAATTTGGTAGCTTATAGGAAAAAAAATTGGTAGTTAAAAAAACTCTAGTTAATACAAAAGTATTCTAAAAGTTAAACAACAACAAACTTTGTCCTACTTAAAATTCATGAATGTTAGTCAAACTCCAATATACCTGAGCAAACTAATGAGGAATTTATGATGTCCAAAGTGTTTCATTTGTAAGAAAAATTAGTGTATAATGCTATATAGGTTGAAAAATATGAAAATATCAGTGCACATTATTCAATGTATGTACATAGTCTCTTAAGTTCACAGTACTTGAAAATGTTAATGTGAAAAAAATATAGAGCTTACATTACATTAACTGCAACTCCAACAGCTGCGGTGATGAGCATTATATCTCCATTTATTTCATAGTTCATATGGATAGTTCTTTGCACAGCTTCATATAAGAGGAATCCCATAAGTATGTATACCAACAGCACACTAATCATAGCTGACAAAACCTCTAGAGGGAAAAAGATATAACATAAATATATTTTCATCACAATTATTATACTCCATACCAACTAAATATTATACAGTCTTTTACTTATATTTTCTTTCTTCTAAGGAGATAAAAGCACAATATAATTTTTATCATGTCATTTTTCTTATTTAAAAAGTGTTTAGCAGCTTGACTGGGCTGGATCCTCCACCAATTCATCTTCATCATTCCCTATCCTCTACTCATCTCTCTTTAGGTCCAATTATGTATATTTACAGACCATACACAAGGTAAAAACTGACAAACTGAGAACAAACATTTGTAACATATGTGACCACAGACTAATTTCCTGATATAAAAAAAGGACACTTAAAAATCAATAACAATAACAACAAAAAAACAGTAACAAAGTGAACAACACATAAGAAAAACAGGTAAAGGACACAGACAGTAATTCATAGCAAACAGAAACAGCCAAATTCTCAAAATTCAATCATAATAAAAGAAATTCAAATAAGCATAAAATTTCTTTTCCCCCTACTAATTTGGCAAGAATTAAAAAGTTTGATAATGGCCAGAGTTAGCAAGGATATGTTGGTGGAAGTATCTAATGGTATTACCTTTTTTGAGAGCCAATTAATAAAACTAATAAAAATTTAAAATGCATATATTCCTGATCCAACAATTCTACTTCTAGGACTCTACCTGACAGAAATACGGTGCAAAGATATCTACAAGGCTTTTCATTGTAGCACTGTCTGTAGTATCAAAAAAAAAAATAAATCTGGAGACATTTTTTAAGTGTCTACGAAAGAACTTAATAAATTATGATATATACGTATATAGTGAACATGCCACACAGCCATTTATTTAAAAAGAAAAAAGAAAATAAGGCAAACTGATAATCACAAGACAAGAAAGATTGCTTTCAGGGAACATCTCTATAGTTCATTATTAGAGAAATTTCTCTGAACGTGTTAAAAAAATACAGACAGATGAGTGAGATGTGCAACGTTTGGGGGATGGTCATGCTTGAAGCTCTGCCTGGGGGGGGGGCATGGGCAATATACATAACCGTAATATTTGTACCCCCATAATATGCTGAAATAGAAAAAATACAGACAGGTAAGAAAGTATTACACCTGGGAAGTAGGACTGGAAGCTTGGAGGATTCATTTTTCACATTATCCTTTTTGGTAATGTTTGAAGTGCTCTAAAATTTTACTATAAACACATATTACCTTTAGACTAAAGGAAAACAAATAATTTTTTTTTTTTCTGAGACAGGGTCTCACTCTATTGCCCTGGCTAGAGTACAGTGGTATCAGTGTAGCTCACTGCAACTTCAAACTCCTGGGCTCAGGCGATCCTCCTGCCTCAGCCTCCTGAATAGCTGGAACTATAGGTGTGCACCACCACACCTAATTTTTTTTTTTTTAATCTCTTATAGAGATGAGGTCTTGCTATGTTGCTCAGGCTGAAGAAAAACAAAATATTTAAGACATGCAAGCATACAAAGTGCTCTGACCCAGGATTCCTCTTCTAGGAATGATATACACACTCATGCCAACTGAGTTGTACATGTGCAAAATGAAGTATGTTCTGAGGCTATTCATCAAGTGTTGTATATAATAGCAAATGACTGGAAACCACAAAAAGTGATTAATAAGGGCACTGTAACATGGAATACTATGCAGCTGCAAAAAAGGAACAAAAAACAAATACTGATAAGGAATAATTTACAAGACATAGTATTATGTGAAAAAAGCAAAGTATACAATAATTGTGTATGATACATCACCATTTATATAGAAAAAGGAGAAAAGAGAATATATAATAATCATCTGTAAATATAATGTCTGGAAGGAATATATAAAATACTCATAAAAAACTGGTTACCTTGGGTGAGAATTGGTGGCTGGGATTTGAATTTTCTACCATGTGAATATAAAGTATAAATAATTTCATATCTTTTCAAAATAACAAAAATAGGGCAATATAAAGTACATTTAAAAATTAACATTATTATATAAAACAAGTATTGACACTCAAATAGTAAAAGCAAGAAAATAATTTAGAGAAAACTTTTCCTTTAGAGAAATCTGACGTTAATCCTGTTAAGTGTTAAAAGGTAAACAATCTGGAAAACTGTTATCTGGGATGACTCTTTGCTCAAAGGTTTAACATATTGGACTTTGATACATTTTCATTCCAATTTATAAGTTATAACACAGAAAAATTAACTAGCAGTTATAGGCTATTTCCTTAAGACACCTAATTAATGTAGCCAAAATTCCTATAAAATCCTGTGCATCAACAGAATAGATGTTGGAATAAAACAAAAAACATACAATTCCTATTTAAAATCATGGCACACCTATTCCTGACATACTTCAAAAGAGATACAAGAGCTAAAGGAGAGAGAGAAAAAGAACAACTGAAATATATGAAGCTGTGAAGAGATTTTCATATTAAATACAGACTTTGAGGATATGGACCAAGTCTTATTTCGTGTCATATTTACTGTAGTACTTAGCAGAGTAGCTTGCATATAGCAGATACTCAAATATTTATGGATCAATTTGTAGAATGAAGTTAGTCAAAAGTTGACCAAAGGAAAATGATAAAAGGCTATACAATTAAGAAAGTTAAGCTAAATATGAAGAATAGGTCACTAACTAAATCCCCCTAAAACAAGAAGTTAAAAGGTTAGAAGAGAAAGTTTAAGCCAAATAAAAGACAGAAAACACACATGGAATTTCCAAATTATAACTGCTAATCATAATGTACACATATATAAATAATATAAAGAAATTAAATAATTAAAAAAATTTTAAACTGTAAAATCTCATGTATTAGTCATAGCCATAAATAATATAAAGAAATGAAATAATTAAAAAAATTTTAAACTGTAAAATCTCATGTATTAGTTGTAGCCTTCTACCACTAGTAGGACTTTAATCAAGTATCAAGGTTGAAGCTAGCAATTAGGCCACTATAGTTTTTATGGTGCCTTAATTACATTTTTAATATAAAAAATATAAAGTAATATACTTTACATTCATAAAGATTCATAGCTACACAGTTAATGACAAAGATACGATTGGTTATAAAAATTTAAAACCAATAATCAAAAATTATTTCAAAACCTCTTAATATTAATAATTAGGTTTACCATTCTTTCCAATTTTCCCAGGACAGTCCAGTTTATGCTTGCCATCCTGGCATAATCATTAACAGTGTGCCATTTCACTCTCAAAAGCGTACTGGTTTGGATGATAAATTATACAGTTACCCAAGTAGCTCTGCCAGGTAAGATACTGGATGTCCAGTTAAATTTGCATTTCAGATAAGCAACACATAATTTTTAGTATAATCGTGTCCCATGCAATATTCAGACATACTGGGAATCCTGTGTGTATGCTAAATCTGGCAATGCCATACCCCAGTGATAAAACACTTAAAATTACCTTTTTGTAAATTTTCGGACAAGGCAAACCCAGATTTAAAATAAAGTGGGCTGGGCGTGGTGGCACACACCTGTAATCCTAGCACTCTGGGAGGCTGAGGTGAGGTGGGAGGATCGCTCAAGGTCAGGAGTTCAAGACCAGCCTGAGCAAGAATGAGACCCTGTCTCTACTAAAAACAGAAAGAAATTAGCTGGACAACTAAAAATATATATATATAAAAAAAAATTAGCCAGGCATGGTGGTGCATGCCTGTAGTCCCAGCTGCTCGGGAGGCTGAGGCAGAAGGACTGCTTGAGCCCAGGAGTTTGAGGTTGCTGTGAGTGAGGCCGATGCCACAGCACTCTAGCCCGGGCAACAGAGCAAGACCCTGTCTCAAAAAAAAAAAATAAATGAAATAAAATGAAATGAAAGTCAAACAAAAAGCATGAACAGAGCTCCTTGGCAGAAGGACTTGCACCCTTACAAGGCCCACTATGCTCCTGCAGCCTGCAGCTGAAAATTTAGTTCGCCACGTCACAGTTTTCACCCATGTGAGCAGCATATAAAAGATCCTGATGACTACTCACAGTTAACAGTAATGGAATTCAGCTGATTCTGAGAAAGTCCCAAAGTTGCATATTACGGTACTGCTATCAATGATATCCCTTTTCAAGCAATTAATAAGGAATGTGCCTTATAGTCTGGTTCCCTTGGTGAAAAGCAAAGACATTCATCTGTTATTTTTTATTCTAATCACCTGTCAAAATGTCTTCTGGACAGAGTACTGATAAATGTAAAAGAAAAAAAGAAGACAAAATTTTAAGCAGATGTCTGGGGCTGAGATTTATAATTAGGAAGTATAAGGCATAGACAAAGCTAAAAATCCTAATAGTAGTTATATGATCATTTGTTCCGATAAAACAAAAAGCTCTTTCACTGTGAATAAATTAAACTTTGGTGAAATACCATAAATAGGACTAAATTAGGGTTTAAAATTTTTTCTCTCATAACATTTTTAACATGATGGAATGCAGATAAAGATAAGCAAGTTTTCCCACAACATTTACGAGAGAGGGAAGCTTTCAATCAACAACCAAATTATGTCCTGCTCCAATTTTCTCATTCTTGCTCTGGGTTGGTCTTCGGTCACATAACTTACAACAATAAAGTTTTCCAAGACAAAAACAAAAGGAGTACATATCAGATGGATTTATTTATTTATTTATTTATTGAGACAGAGTCTTACTGTGTTGCCCCAGCTGGAGTGCAGTGGCATCATCATAACTCTCTGCAGCCTCAAACTCCTGGGCTCAAGCAATCTTTCTGCCTCAGCCTCCTGAATAGCTGGGACTAAAGGTGCACACCACCATGCCCGGCTAATTTTTCTATTTTAAGTAGAGATGGGGTCTCTCTCTTTCTCAGGCTGGCCTCCAACCCCTGGCCCCAAGCCATCCTCCTGCCTCGGTGTCCCTAAGTGCTAGGATTACAGGTGTGAGCCAGTACACCAGGCCCTCAGATGGATTTCTCTTTTTCTTAAATGAGACCTAGGAACTTTTACAATTAAAAAACCTTAGATTTCTGTGAAAGTTACTACTCCATTAGCTTTAGGTAAACATGAATGTCCTATTTCAATCTAACTAAATGGAAACTTAGCATTAAAAACTCTTGAAAGAGATTTTTATGGAAATGCTAGAAAACCTATATTATAGTAGCTCTAACATTTTGTTAGTTAACTTTACACATATATAATTAAATCACTGCACCTGGCTAAACTGTAGCAGAGGAGGGAGAAAGATGAGTGAATGTGTTTTTTTGCTATAAGATCACTTGGATCTTTTCATTCAGCTGAAATACAAACAAATATTTATGGTCAATGACCTAATAAAAACTAAAATACACCCCAAATTTCAACTATAGAGAATAAACAATTTGAATGGCTAATAGATGCTAACAGAAAAAAATTAAATGGGAGAAAACACAGATGATTATCAAGTTTTGGTAGTACTATAAAATATGAAAACTGCTTATTGCACATTTAAAACATTAATTTTCAAAACTAGAGGTTTTCAAGATTCATATGAAAAACACTGGAGTCCTTCTCTGTTGTCCTCTTGTTATTCTCCATCATAGGACCTTATTCTTTCTCTTTGCAGCATTTATTATAATTTATGATTATATTTGTGTTTGCGCATGTATTTACTGCCTGTCTCCCCACCCTATACTATTATTCATTCATTCAGTAACTAACTATTGGCACCCATTTGGTGAATGAGTATCAGTTTGCTTTAATTATATAAACCACACACAGCCCATGCATATTTATTTTCATGGGTGCTATATAAATGTACTGGCCTATCTAAACTGTTAATCTTGCTGATGCTATGATGCCAATAATGAGTATATTTCACTTAAATTATATAACACTTATCTTTTCATTGCCTCAAAGAATTACATGTAGCAAACATCTAAAGACAGGATTCAGAGGTCTATAAAAATGAATAGAGAAATAGAGTGGAGTTATAGTCTCTCTTCTACTTCCTTTGTGCTTTCTCTTTTCTACCCTCTTTCAGTAGAAGATAGGAAGGAACAGAAGAAAAATGAGTGGGCTATATTGGCTTTGCCTAGGATTTCCAAACTATTATAGTATAGGTTGAATATCCCTAATCTGAAAATCCGAAATGCTCCAAAATTCAAAACATTCTTAGCGCCAACATGATGCTCAAAAGAGCATTTTGTATTTCAGATTAAGGACACTCAATTTGTATATGTACTTCAACCCAGCCACAGAGAACACTACTACACTCATGCTAAAGATATCATATAGGATTTTCAGTGGCCCACTGTTGCCACCAGAATGCCAATCTAAACTGCAAAGTTTGGCTCTTCACACCTTCTATTCTAAATACTCTTGTACTCCTGCCTTCTTACTGCTCTCCCTACCCCATACCCAACATGTCTACTGCTCTCAGGTTGACCCAGTGTTGACCACCTCACTCATGTTTTCCTTCTACCTCAAAACTCTCATTTCCAAGAAGTTCTAGAAATCTATTTCTTTCCTATAGATGTTCATGTGATGTGATTAAATTCCCACTAAGATGTGGATAATCTAGGCATAACTCTTATCAGGGGTGGGAGTAAGTCATTAAGATGAATCACTAGGGCCGGGCGCGGTGGCTCACGCCTGTAATCCTAGCTCTCTGGGAGGCTGAGGCGGGCGGATCACTCGAGCTCAGGAGTTCGAAACCAGCCTAAGCAAGAGTGAGACCCCCGTCTCTACTATAAATAGAAAGCAATTAATCGGCCAACTATAAATACATAGAAAAAATGAGCCGGGCATGGTGGCGCATGCCTGTAGTCCCAGCTACTCGGGAGGCTGAGGCAGAAGGATTGCTCGAGCCCAGGAGTTTGAGGTTGCTGTGAGCAAGGCTGATGCCACGGCACTCACTCTAGCCCGGGCAATAGAGTGAGACTCTGTCTCAAAAAAAAAAAAAAAAAGATGAATCACTAGAAGAAGGGATTATGGGTTTTTTGGCTGTGTGTTTGGGGAATGATTTTTTTAGATGAATACTTTCTGCTCCTTTGGTATCAGGGAGTAAAAAACAACACAGAATTATCATTGTAACCCTATACCTATCCCAGGACAACCTGTCACCTAGCCAGATCTGCTAGAGGTCTTTGCTCAGTAAAACTATACATTGCCGTGAAAGACTTCTACACTGTCACTTTGCCATTAAACTGGGCTGATGATTTGCATTACTATAGTGCAGATCTTGCTTTTTATTTCAAATACAAACAACTCTGCTTTCTACAGTCCTTTCACATGATCACTATCTTTATCTAATCTGTGCAACCTCTTCAGCCCAAAATCTGGAAGAGAAGCCATGTAAATAAAGCCAATTAATTTCATAAGGATAGAGGCAGAAAGCAAGCAAGGGGATGTTCTGATTTCTCCTTTTTCTAAAAGATAATGCTATTCCTCCTGAGGACATGTGGGATTTCTCCTATAGTGTGGTTTCATTAAATTCTAAGTTTTATTAGCTTCCAAAATAAAATTATATACCCATGGTCAAATAAATCCAGGCATCTAAAATTAACCCACATATGGTTCCTACCCTGCTTTGCCTCTTCCTACAAAAAGCTGCTATTGTAGCTCATGTAAAGTAATAATGAAAGAAAAAAAAGAAAAACTTGAATGATGTTACACAATCTATGGGCTCACATGAAGGGAAGGAAAAGTAGCTACAGAAAACTGAATCCTGGGACAGCCACTTAGGCTTGTCTGGCAAATCTAAAAATACCTTTCTTTACCTTGACTGAATTATTTTTGCTAAAATGAACTTTGTTACACTGCAAAAATGTTACCAAAGACCTATGAGTTAAAAAATGTTTGTAGTCCCATAATATTCTGAAATTAAAAAAGTATATCTTTAAAAATTATTATTCAATCATCAGAGAGAATCATCTTACTTTTCTCCTACTACCTAGCTGACATAGTTATACTGGGACAATTAAGAATTCTGATTGGGGGGTAAGAGAAGGTAGGCTATTGTGGAGCATGGAGCATTTTGAGAGATATGCATAAGAGGATATACTGGCATGTAGAAGAGAGAAGGAAAAGTAGAAGACCAGAACTAACTTTTATTGGAAACTTATTCTGTGCACAATTCTGCAATAGAGGTATTATTATCCCTAATTACAGAAGAAGAAACTCCTACTTAGAGAGATTAACTCACTCTCCAAAAGATCATTTAGATCTGATTTGAACCAAAGATGATTTGACCACAAAGTCTTAAAAGTGGTCAGTACCAAAGCAAACAAATAGGACCAGCCCCTCACTAAGATAAGTAGCTCCCTTCTAATTTCTTCTTATACCCAAAATGACCTAAGTCAGTCTGTACCATCCAGCTATACTTAGGATCAAATAAATTTTTATAGTCTATTCTGTGAACACGACCACAGTTTTACATTTAATTAATATTATAGATAAATGTTTTCAAGTTCCAAATATTTTAGTCCCAAAATGTCAAAAATACCTCTACTCCCAGTTTGGAAATTGGTTTCATTTACTCCCAACACAAATAATTTGAGGATCATACACTATTCTAAATTATCTGTTCCACAACTTTCATGTCCTTATTTACTCACCCTGAATATGCAACAATTTGATTAATAATCTCTTCTATAGCACTAATTAGTGTCAGACACAGAGTTTAATATTACCTATTCCTGTCCCTATTTAACTCATGGTCTAGAAGGAGATACAGTTTCATGAAAATAGCTATAAAAGATATGATGAATGTTATTAAGCATGTATAAATTGTTATGAGAACATGAAAAGGAGATAAACTTAGAGAACGATACTACTAATATCTGACTATAATTCGCAGACACAAATCCTCCTTTATACAAATCCAAACTCATAAATAAATCAGAGGTGATTTCATTATACAAACAATTCTTCATTGAATATTATATATATTTATCTATCTCAAATTTCTATTCACCTTCACATGTGTAACATGCTTTTACTGAACGCTAGTTGAGAGTTCAAATTAGATAAATATATCAGTTGTAATTTGACATTAAGCACAGTATTGAAAGTATTAAAAACTCCTTATGCAGGAGAAGCAAAGGCATAGTAAAACTATTTAGCCTAGGTTAACTAGACCAAAGAATACTAGAAATTGAATTTCCATTTCCTCATTTAATATCTTATCCAATAAAAGCTAATCTTTGGGTTATAGAAGAAACAAAAACTATCCCTTATTCTTCACTCCAGACCATGTGGAGGAGCTGGAAGTCCACTACAGACAGTACTTGGTCCTATAAAGCTAATTCTCTAGAAACATTCCAGATTCAGTCTCAACTGTGCACAAGGAACTGATGGGGAAGAGGAGAAAACTACAATGTGAACAGCAGGTAACAACATCACTGTTTTACCATCAAGTAGAATAGAATCTTCAATTTCTTTTATTTCTACCTTTTAAAAGAAACATTCTAATTATTCTTACTTGGGTGAGAACGTATGTTCATTGGTACTTCAAAACTATTCATTGACACAAATCGGTATCAAAAATATTTTGGAACCTAAGAAACAAAAGGCAAGAGTAGAGGCTGACAAGAACCTCTTTTGCTTTCTTCCACTGGGCTCACAGAATTTTTGTTCTCTTACTTAAGAGTATAAACTTCATTGTATCTCTAGCACCTAAAAGCAGTAAATGTGATTTGTTACCATATTATGACAAAATTTAACCAAAAATTTTTAAAGATAGGATATTCCACAGAGTTTATAGTGGCATTTCTGTATATATAAATAAAGCCACATATAAACCTTGAATTATTTAAAATTCTTCATAGAAGAATAAATGAAGCTGATTACATGAAGAATAAATGAAGGCTGCTTTTGAAGTGCTAGGGACTTTTCTTAGTACTTTACAAATATTAACTCATTTAATATTAACTCTATGAGGTAGGCACTACTATTAGCATCTTTTTACAAGCAAGAAATGGAAGTACAAAGATGTTAGGTAACTTGCCCAAGGTCACACTGGTAGGAAGTGAGGGAGCCAGGATTTGAGCCAAGCTATTGGTTTCAGGGTTTATACTCTTAACTACTTCTCTTTGTTGTCTCTCTCATGTGTACTTGTAAACACCAAACAAAAGTCAACAGTCTATAGGAAAATATAAAACAATCAAATACCTACAAAGAATACGATCTTTTAAAGTGAAAAATGCATCCACACAACACAGAACTAAACTGGCAATTATAACTAAGCATGACTTGATATTTATTATTGTCAAATAGAGTGTTACAATTTGGTTCCTCAATGTAGAAAAAATTTCTAAGAAATCTTAATCTAATTTTCTGCTTCCTCATGCAGAATCCCAAGGCAACATCCTGTGCTCAATTCTTATTCAAAAGGAACAAGAGAATATTATTTCTCTCAATATTTAAGTGGTCATTCTCATTCTTTAAGCTCTGAAATTTTTCAAATCAAAAGTGTCTACATACAGTTATAAAGTGATCTCTAACAGAACTCTGTATATAGAATCACTGCCTCCAGGTCTAGAGCTGGATATACAGTATGCTGCCTTTTGCATAAGAAAGGATGGCAAGAAGCAGGATATGAACACATGTATGTATTTGCTTATATTTTCAAAAGGAAATGCTGGAATGATAGGCCAGAAACTAATTAAAATGGTTTACTAATACAGAGTGGGAAGGGGGGATGGGGTGGAGGGGCACAATGAAAGCAAGACTTCTCTGAATAAATCTTTCCAATTAAAAAATAACTTTTGACTTTTGCAATATTTTTTACACATTTACAAAATAAATCAAGGCTGGGCACAGTTGCTCATGCCTGTAACCCCAGAGGCTGAGGAGGGAGGACAGCTTGAGGCCAAGAGTTTGAGACCAACCTCAGCAACACAGCAAGACTCTGTCTTTACAAAAAATTGAAAAAAAAAAAAAAAATTAGCCAGGGCAGTGGCACATGCCTATAGTCCAGCTATTCAGGAGACTGAGGTGGGAGGATCACTTGAGCCCAGGAGTTTGAAGCTGCAGTGAGCTATGATCATGCCACTGTCCTCGAGCCTGGGCGACAGAGTGAAACCCTGTCTCTAAAGCAAAAACAAAACAAACCAACAAGGAAAAAACTTCATCCCTGTCCTACCTCTCATGCCATCAAAACAAAACAAAATTCAACAACAGTGACAAACCAGAAATTTCTTAGGGAGATTCCTTCTGCAATGTTCTTCAAGGCCTGAATTACCAGGTCTTGGAATTAGAGACCACAAGAGCTACACTATTTAAATGTGTCCAAAGTAAATATATCTCACCCTAAAGAACTTCAAGAGATTACTCATAAAGTAATGGTACTCTGTGGAACTCAAGGACACCAACTGCTTAGCTTTATTTACCAAATTCTATTTATCTCTGTTGTCTTTTGAATCTTGCCCAAGTCAACATAAGTTTTTTCTTCCACTATTTCCACGATTACTTCAAAGAATAAAATAAGTCAAATAAGGTCTATATTTAGATATATCCTCATAAGATTTTGGAATATAAAAAGGAAAAAAGAAGATCCCAAAAGGCTCTTTTAGTGTGACGCCTGAGTACCTCCTTAGCTCTGGAAATACTCATCTATCTATATCTTTAACAATTCTCTCCCTTTTATCTTTTTAGAAGACTTGTAAAAATTGAGATAAAATTCATAAAATATAAATTTCACCACTTTAACCATTTTAAAGTGTACAATTCAGTGGTTTTTAGTACTCACACAAGGCTGGACAACCATAACCACTATCTAATTCCAGAACGTGCTCACCACCTTCAAAAGAAATCCCATAATAAGGAGTCACTCTCTTTTATTTTTTTTAAGTTCTATTTCCTGAGGTTCTTAGCAGTAGGGCTTTGGACCTCCAAGATTATTCTTTTACAGTTCTAAACTTTTCCCTCCTGTTTCTATCACATCTTTTTGTTTTATATTCTGGGAGATTTTCTTGACTACATTTTTTAGTCCTTCTATTGAAAATAGAATTTTTTTTTTTTCTTGAGACACATCCTCGCTCCCTTGCCTGGGCTAGAGTGCAGTGTTGCCATTATAGCTCACTGCAACCTCAAATTCCTGGGCTCAAGTGATCCTCCTACCTCAGCCTCTCGAGTAGCTAGGACTACAGGTGTAAGCCACCATGCCTGGCTAATTTTCTTTATTTTTCATAGAGATGGGGTCTTTCTCAGGCTGGTTTTGAACTTCTGGCTTCCCAAAATGAGACACCATGCCTGGCCTGAAAATGGAATTTTTAAAAAGTTTCAGCAGTAATATTTTAATTTCAAAGAGCTGCTTCTTGTATGTTTCTTTTTAAAAACATTTTACTGTTTTGTCACCCTTAGTATATTAGTAATTTTAAAACTTTCCTTCTGTTCTTTAAGTTACCTCTCTTTCCTCTAAGCTTAATTTTTCTGTTAGTTTAATTTTGGTCATTTTCTCTCATACTCCTGGTATTTCTCGTATGCTAGAAGGTTCTTGGTTGTCCATTCACATTTAGGGTGGAAGGATAGGAAAACTGCCCCTTGCAAAAAGGAAGTGATGGAAGGATAGTCCAGAAACAAATCAAAGAGGTTATTATTAAGGGGTCTAGGGCAGGGCAGAGGAGGGCAAGTGTATTACTTTAGGGTGAGTGGGTGAGACACCAGGCTATAAGGCTATAGAACCCTGAATGCTAGTAGGAATAAAACTTATTCTGGAGCATCAACAGGCACATTAAAATTCTCAGCTTTCTCCAAACATTTCATTCAATTTCTTTCTAGAAGAACTATTTGGTGTTTTACATTGGAGAAAATGCAGGCTGTCTGAGTGGAGGTGGAGGTGAGAAGGGAGTTAGGGGCAGAGTGAAATTACTGGGAGCAGCTTCCCACTTACGGTCACTCAATTAATATTCTGTTTTTAGTTCCAATTCTCATTTCTGCTCATCTCTGTCCCTGAGCCTTCTTTGGAGATCTGTTGGGCTAATCCAGTTACAGCTTGGAGTATATTCTAGGTCCCAGGCTGTAGCTTCTTGGCTTGTTTTCTCCTTCAATGTATTCCTATTCACTTTCCAACTTGCAGAAATTTCTGGAAATTTCTTGTTTATTGGTGACCCAATCATTTGGTTCTCTTTGTTGTTTTGATACTTCTATGTTTTTATTTTAATGAACTCTCAAAGAGACAAGAATCAAATGCTGATTTGATCTATTCCACCATCTTGGAACTTGGTACTTTTAAGGAGAGTGAAAAATGTGACTTTATATAGAAACTTCCAGAGACACAATAGCACGAGGCAGCTTTATTTTCTCTCATCTTTACATAGTGCTTGTTATTTATGAAGAAACAAAGTGACTATGTAGGACAAAACTAAGTAATTTTAATATTTAATAGATTTAAGAGAATTTTCATGATTATGGGTTCTTAACTCCTATGTGTAACATCTTCTATCTTCTATTATTTCCATGTTTCTGGGGGAGAGTTCAACTGTTTTCATCAGAGTTCCAAAAGGCTTGTAAGCCAAAAGAGGTTAAGAACAATAGAACTAAATGAATGCACTCTCTCAGACAGATATGTTATAAGTTAAAAATCCCCATTCCATGATGATATATTTAAGTTTTAGATCTTGAAATTGCAGGTGTTTAAATCATAAAAAAATTAAGGTTTGAAAATAATTTTGAAGTTGTTTAAAAATCCTACGGCAACCAGTAAACAAATGACAATACGTTGAAAAGCAGTAGAGTTTCTGTTAGGAACACATTCAAATGCATTATGAAGTAGCTTAACAGAAAAATCTCACTTAGGGTTTTAGCTCTCTTGTACAGTAGCTGAGAGTGCTGAGGGGTGGCGATGCCAGACAATTTCCTAACCTAATGACCTGGATAGCTACTTGGAATATCACCATTTAGGTACAATGTCAAGTTTTGCACTAGAAGACCCAGTGACTAAATAAGGAGACCTAGATGCTGAGTTAAGATTAGGCTAAAAAGTAACAAAGAAAAGAAGGAACTGGTTGAGGTTGATATATTAGCCAAGAGTATTGTGTTCCTATAAAAGAAAACTACCAGATGTTAACTCTGGTTCTTTGAGACTAGTTTTGCTGAAGCTATTTAGATGTCAACTTTTGGATTCTATGCAACTGACATGTGGTCATATGGCACTTCATATAATAGTTCAGGTAATTTTTTCTTTTTTTTTTTTTTT
>VBSM01001044.1:8797236-8818034 GCA_008086735.1 Cheirogaleus medius | reverse complement strand
TTTTTTTTTTTTTTTAAATCCCTTCATTGTCGTTTAAGACAGGCTTCAGAGGAAGCAAAATTAGATGGTCAAGTTCAATTTGCCATCTTTATTTTACCTGGAAGTCTATATTCGCTCTTTAAGCATTTTCATTCCCAATAAGAATGCAATTGTTAAACTAATTGATAATTCTGTGTTACCAAATCCTGAGTATATTTAGTTCACATCTAATTACACTTTTCAGCAGTTTCAACCTATTTCCACTTTGAAATACTTTCTTTTCTTGGATTTTAGAACACCTGTTTGTCTCTGCTTGACTTCTAAAGTTGTAGTTCCTCAGGACTTAGGCTTTCTAGGTAATTTTACCCATTCCTATGGCATTACATACCATAGCTCTCTACCTTGACCTGTCTTTGAATTACAGGCTCATATTTAACAGTCTCCCCCTCCAGATGTCTTCACTTGGATATTTCACATACATACAAAAAGTAACATGTCTAAAACAAGCCCATGTCCAAATCCTGTTCTGCATTCTCCCACTGCTTCATAGACCCAGTTCTATACACTCAGTTGCTTAGGTGAAAAACTTCAGAATCATTCCTGACGCTGCTCTCTCCTCAACCTTCACATCCAAACCCTCAACCAATTTTGTCAATGGATCTTCAGTTTCTTAATAAATGCATTTTTCTCCACCCATTCTATTCCAAGCTATAATTGTTTCTTGTCTGGACCCCTGCATCAGTTTACTTGCATCCAAAAAAGTACCCTCTCATCCAATCTCCACATAACAGCCAGAATAATCTTTCAAAAAGGTACACCCCATCATGTCACGCTCCTGTTTAAAACCCCTGATTGGCTTCCCATTGCACTTAGAATAAAACCTGTACTCATTTAATGTGGCCTATCACGACCTGCCTGATTAGGTCCTCTTGCCTCTTTCCCTCATATTTACTACATTCCAGCCAAACTGGCCTTTTTTTCTATTCCTTTTAAAGAACTGAAAGCTTTAGGACCATTGTACATGCTGTTCTCTTCGCTTGGAACACTCCTTCACTCCCTTTGCTTGGATAACTACTACTATTCTTTTTTTGGCTTGAATGTACCTGGTTCATGCATAAATTATGTCTCAGTGGTTACTGTATGTTATAGTACCTTGTTCTTTTTCTCCATAACACTTAAGACAATGTGAATTTTAAATTTACTCGTGTGTTTAACATCTATCTTCTTAAATGCTCCAGGTAATAGGGATTATAATACAGGGTGTCCCAAAAGTTGCCATACAGAGGGAAAATGGGAAATTGTAGCTAAATGTACCTTTATTTACAAAATATTTATTACAAAATTTTTCCTATTCACTGTGACATGGCAATAGTTGGTATAAAGTCAATGATTTTCTAGGTGGCTGCCTGAAGGGGGAAACTCAACCAAAGAGGATTCTTGCTGGCTTGCAGTGGGGGAGGGAGAAAGAAAATCAGCTAGCTGCCTCCAGACTGGGTCTTCTTGCCAGTCAGGAAACCATGTTAAGACTTAAAGACTAGCTCTTACTCTCTCCAAGGCTAAATAATATTGTTAATGTCTATCTTAAATATTACTATCATATCTGTATTATTTAACACAATATTTTCATGTTTGAAAATAAAGTCAGTATTTGAAAGGAAATACTTATATTGTGGCTTTCATAAAACAGTATTTGCCAAATAAGAGATTGGCAAATGGGAAATTCTCATTCCCAGAAATGGAAAGTCAGGACAATTATATTGTAATGATTTTTTACTTAGGTAAAATAAACTCTAGATGAATTTTAAGGTGGAAAATTGTGATTAATGTTACTTTAACTTCAAATATTAAATATTAACTTCAAAAATCACCAAGTCTGAATACTCAATATTCTAGTTGTGTTAATTTGGGCAAGTCACTGAATCTTAGTCTGCTAAAACCATGGTGCCTTATCTGGCCACAGCTTCACTCTTATCTTTTAATTTCTTTACAGCTTAAGTATTTATAATTCTCTAACAGAATAAAATTTAATTAATTCAAAAAAATTTACTGAGTCTCTACTTTGTGCCAGTCACTGTTCTAGGTGCTGGGAACTCAGCCTATTTCAGTGGAAAAAGACAGATATTAAATAAGTAAATAAATAAGATAATCTCAGATGCCGAGGACTTTTAACGTTGGGAAAAGAACAGAGGACAAAAGAGATTTAGTCAGTCAGAAAAGGTCTCTCAAAGGTATCTTTTGAGATGAGACACGAATAACAAGAAACCAGCCAGGAGAAGGTCTGGGAAAAGGCAGTCTATATGGGCTTTTTTTAAAAAAAAAAAAAAAAAAAAAGAACAATGTTTTTCAAACTGCAAGCCCTGATCTAGTATTAGGGGCCCATGAAATCAATTTAGTGCATTGGGACCACAGGTGAAAAAATATTAGACTACATCACATGAAATAAGACTTTCGTTTCAGTTATGCATATATTTATACACATGTTCACGTGTGTGTACATGTATACATATGTATGCATGCATGCATACTTGAGTCACAATGTTAAGTGTATTTCTTACTATAGTGAGGTCAGAAAAGTTTAAAAGCCACTGAGGTAGAGGGACCAGCCAGTTTGAAAGCCTTAAGGCCAAAAAGACCTTTTGAGTTGTAGGAAGAAAGAGAAGGCAAGCATGGCTGAAGCGAGCACTGTGGAGCAATGGTATGAAATGAGTGGGAAACATAATTTTCCTACGTACAACGTCTAGCCAAGCATCTTAATTCTGGATTGCTGCCTCTGTTTTCATCATGGTTCATCATTAAGATACAACGTGAAAGAATCACCTCCCTGCTTTAATGTCACTTTGTAAACTGCCACTAAGAGACAGTTATATGTGACTGTGAAAATAATCTCTAAACGAAGAATGTAACGTATCTTACAGTCAGAATGTATTATTTGTATAATTAAAACATGAAAAAGAAAACCAAGTTCATAGAATGCTGGGGAAATCCATTGGTTCACTTCAGACCCTCCTTATACTGACAAAATTTCATGTTAGTTGGTAGTATTTAGTTTTGCAAATCTCTTGATGATAAATACAAAAGGAAACGGCATAAACAGACCGCTTAAATCAAATGCAGAGAAAAAAATCCAGTGACTGGGACTGTAGATGTGGCTCTTCCATTAAGGCCCTAAGTGGCCTCACAACTTATTTAACTTCTTTGGGTTCTCAGAATCCTTATATGTAAAAAAGAAGGTGGAGCAGGTGTTCAGTAAGATCCCTTCACACCGTAAAATTCTGTGATTCAAAGTAATTTTAGGATAATTTACTATTTTAAACATTGCAAAAATTAACCTGGTATTTTATCAGAATTTTTTAAAAAGAGGAAGTTACACAATATACAATGAAGATAATGCCTAACTCTAACTTGATAGTGTCTAAAGAACTAGAAGACAAAGTCAAAGTTATCTCGGAAAGTTTATGTTGTACCTAGGTTGCTCTGTACTTTGGAACCCTGTGGCATTTTCATATCATGAGATCAGTATCTTGATAAATACAAACTTCCTAAAGAGAAAGTTTAACCCCAAATCAAGTGTAACTACAGCTTGACAAAGACTCTCAATGAAAGGTAAATAGAAAGTGAGTTGGCAACACAACTCACCTACAAGCTCTCCAATCATGAAAATCAAGTAAAGAACGGCAGCAATGGTCAACCTGGTTTTCACCTTTCTCTGCTTCAGCAACTCTCTCTGTTTGCTGCAGTTGTCACAGGAATCCACCTTCAAACTCAGCTGACTGTTGGTCAAAGGTAAGTCCTGGTCCAGTAAGGAATCATCGTCGGCCTGCAGGGCCGGGTGCGCCCCGTTAACAGGCCTTTCCAGGGTTTCAGAACCATCATCGGCCACCACAACTCGAAGTTTGTTGAACCGAGAAAGCCCCTCCTCCCCCACCTCATCCGAGAAATCAAAGGCGCTGGTGTCATTTAAGAACAGTGGCGCATCATCCTTCCTCAGCAGAGATTTGAGGCGCTTCCACGCGCCAGACCCGGCCATGGCAGAGGCCGAGCGGCCGCGGCGCCGAACGGCTCGTGCAGGCGGACGGTCGGCGGCTCCTACTTCACGGGAGCGCCAGTGTCCGAGGGCAGTGCCGCGCGTCCCTCCCCATCCTGTGGAAAACAAAACACGTTATAAATTAAAGGCGCCCCGACACTGCCCACAAGTTCCGAAGCCCCCGGCGGCGGAACGCAGGGCCAGCCCCCAGGCTCAGCTCCGCGAGGGGGCGGCGCATCTACCTGGGGCGCTGCTGCGGGGCCGCCGCTCATCTCCCCGCCCCCGGCCGGCTCGGCTGGGCCAGCTCCCCGAGGCCGCCGGGCCGAGCTCGCGCCGGCAGCGCCCGGCGCTGGAGACCCGCTCCCCGGTCTGACAGGTTGGAGCCGGGCACCCGCGGCCACCGCCTCTCCTCGCCCTGCGCGAGGCCGCGCGCGTGCGCCTGGCGAGGCGCGCGAGGGAGGGGTCGGCGCGAGGACACGCAAGCCCGCCGCGCAGGGCCGGGGCGCCCGCGGGGGGCGGGGCGGGGGCGCGCGGCGTGTCCCCGCCCCCAGCCTGGCTCGGGGGCGCGCCCGACGCCTCCGCCGGGGGTGGGGGCCCTCACGGGCGGAACGCGGGGCCCGGCGTCTTTCCACCTCCCCACGCTGGGAGGTCTGTGCGCACTAAGCCCGGATGCAGGTCCGCGGGCTCAACGGGTGGATTCGAAGGGTCACGCCCGGGGTTGGGCGTTGCTGCCGGGAGTTCTCCCCACAGAAGGTGGGTCTCCAGAATTTCGGGTGGGGATCTTGGTTGCGGGTGCTCAACAGAAAACAAACCTAACACTTTCTTGGCAGGTGGGATGCCAAACAGCTTTTCTCTCCTGGAGTTGCTGCTTCTCTGGCAGGCTGGCAAAATTTGCTGCACAGCCCGGTCAACTGGAGAGGGCGAGACTATGGTCGTCAGCAGTTCTGTGCCCTACTGTTTTTCAGCAAATATGTTTTGTCATCTGTGTGCTCACTGCCACATTCCATTTGCCTCCCAAGTATTTACAATATGGACTAAACCCGAGCACAAAAATTCCAGTACAGGCATACGTCAGAGATAAACTTGAGTGGCAGTTTGATTCCAGACCAGAATATTATGATAAAAGTTAGGTCACATGAATTTTTTCTTTCCGAATGCATATAAAAGTTATGTTAACACTATATTATAGTCTATTAAATGTGCAACATCATTATGTCTTTAAAAAGTATATACCTTAATTTTAAAATACTTTATTGCTAAAAAAGTGCTAACAATCATCTGAGCCTTCAGCAAGTGGTAATCTTTTTGTTAGTGGAGGGTCTTGCCTTGGTGTTGATGATGTTGGTGGCTGCTGACTGATCAGGGTGGTGGTTGGTGAAGGTTTGGATGGCTGTGGCAATTTTGAAAAAGATGACAGTGAAGTTTGCTGCATCTATTGACTCTTCTTTTTGTGAAAGATTTCTATGTAGCACTCAGTGCTGTTTGATAGTATTTTACCCACTGTAGAACTTCTTTCAAAATTGGAGTCAATTCTCTCAAACCCTGCTGCCAAGTTTATGTAATATTCTAAGTCCTGTGTTGTCATTTCAATGATGTTCACAGCATTTTCACCAGGAGTGGATTCCCTTTCAAGAAACCACTTTCTTTGCTTATCTATATGAAGCAACTCCTCATCTGTTCAAGTTTTTTTTTTTTTTTTTTGAAGTCTTGCCCTGTTGCCCAGGTTGGAATGCAGTGGTGTGATCATAGTTCACTGGAGCCTGGAACTCCTGGGCTCAAGCAATCCTCCCACCTCAGCCTCCCAGTAGCTGGAACTAGAGGCACACACTACTATGTACTCTAATTTTTATTATTTTTGTAGAGACAGGGGTCTTGGTATGTTGCCCAGAATAGTCTTGAACTCCTGGGCTCAAGTGATCCTCCTGCCTTGGCCTCCCAAAGTGCTGGGATTACAGGCATGAGCCACCACCCCCCACTACCCCTCCATCCAAATTTTATCATGAGATTGCAGCAATTCAGGCACATTGTCAGGCTCCACTTCTAGTTCTCTTGCTATTTCTACTCCATCTACAATTACTTCCTCCACTGAAGTCTTGAACCCCTCAAAGTTAACCATGAGGATTAGAATCCACTTCTTCCAAACTCCTGTTAATGTTGATATTTTGATCTCCTCCCATGAATCATGAATTTTTAAAAAAAATTTTTTAGAGCCCATGACAATATGAACACATATTCTCAATGGTGTCTAAAATGGTGAATCCTTTCCAGAAGGTTTTCAATTGACTTTGCCCAGATCCATTGGAGAAATCACTATCTATGGCAGCCATAGCTTTATGAAAAGTATTTCTTAAATACTAAGACTGGAAAGTTGAAATTACTCCTTGAACCATGGGCTGAAGAATGAATGTGGTGTTAGCAAGCATGAAAACAACATTGAACTCCTTGTACATCTCCATCAGAGCTCTTGGGTGACCAGGTGCATTGTCAATGAGTGGTAATATTTTGAAAGGAATCTTTTTTTCTGAGCTGTAGATCTCAGCACAGGGCTTCAAATATTCAGTAAACCATGCCATAAACAGATGTGCTGTCATCCAGGCTTTGTTGGTCCATTTATAGAGCACAGGCAGAGTAGATTTAGTATAATTCTTAATTAAGGGCCCTAGGATTTTCAGAGTGATAAATGAGCATTGGCTTCAACTTAAAGCCACCAGGTGCATTAGCCTATAACAAGAGCGTCAGCCTGTCCTTTGAAGCTTTGAAGCCAGGCATTGACTTCTCTCTATGGCATGCACTTCCAATATAAATGTGTTTCATCTATGTTGAAAATCTTTTGTTTAGTGTAGCCACCTTCATCAGTGATCTTAGCTACATTTTCTGGATAACTTGCTGCAGCTTCTCTATCAGCACTTGCTGCTTCACCTTGCACTTTTATGTTATAGAGACAGCTTCTTTCCTTAAGCTTCGTGAACTAACTTCTGCTAGCTTCCAACTTTTCTTGTGTAGCTTCCTCACCTCTCTCAGCCTTCATAGAATTGAAGATACTTAGGACCTTTTGGATTAGGTTTTGGCTTAAGGACATATTGTGGCTGATTCTCAATCTTTTATCCAGACCACTCAAGCTTTCTCCATATCAACAATAAGGCTGTGTTGCTTTTATATCATTTGTGTGTTCACTGGAGTAGCACTTTTAATTTCCTTCAAGAATTTTCCTTTGAATTCACAACTTGGCTCTTTGGCATAAGAGGACTAGCTTTCAGTCTATCTTAGCTTTTGTCATGGTTTCTTAAACTTAATTATTTCTAGCTTTTGATTTATAGTGAGAGATATTTGACTCTTCCTTTCACTTAAACACTTAGAGGCCATGGTAGGGTAATTAATTGGCCTAAATAGGCCTAATTTCAATATTTTTGGGGACATGGCAATAAGAGTGGGTAGAACAGTCAGAATACACACAGCATTTATCAATTAAGTTTGCTGTCTTATATGGACATGGTTTTTGGTGCCCTGAAACAATTACAATAGTAATAGCAATGATCAATGATCAGAGATCACCATAACATAATAATAATGAAAAAGCTTGAAATATCGAGAGAATTACTAAAATGTGACAGAGACACAAAGAGAGCACATGCTGTTGGTAAAATGGCTTCTGAAAGACTTGCTTGATGCAGGGTTGCCATAAACCTTCAATTTGTAAAAAAAAAAAAAAAATGCAGTATCTGAGAAGTACAATAAAGCAAACTGCAATAAAATAAGGTTTGCCTGCAGAGGTACCTGTTTGGCCTTTGGTTCTGTTTAACAACAGCAACAACAACAACAAAAAAACCAAACCCAGAAACATTAAAAAGAATTAAGTTCTGAGTAGTAGCTTCTGATTTAAACTTAAATTTTAATGGCAAAATGGAATAGCAATAAGTCTTGCCCCTGCCAGTCTTAGAGATTCTTAATGCAGATATCCTGAATAGGTGTATTAAGTGCAAAATTTTGTGGATATGTCTATTTTCTGGGATAACCTTGTAGCTTTCATCATATTCTCAAATTGAGTTAATAGTCAAATAAGGTTGAAAACAATAGAAACAACAACATTGTCAGGAGAGCTTACCTTATAGGGCAAGCCCCTAGCTTCTAGTGGGAGTTGAATTGTAATGCAAACTCGTTTATCCAGTGTTTATGAATGTTATATTTTTATAACAGTCTACATGTATTACCAGATTTATAGTTACAAAAATACAAGAAAAATTCACTATGAAAACATCATTTTCCTCTGAAAATTCAGGTGGCACTTTAGAATCTCATATATATCAAATGCAAGAAATCAACTGCTTTTGGACTCCAGGACAGCCCATCATATTTGTATGCCCACCACATTCCTACAGAGCTGCAGCCATAGGAATCAAGATAAGAAACCTGGATCACAGATTCCATGGTTCCTAGACCAGGAAGGGAAAACTATTGGCCAGAATATTCAGTAACCAGGGCACTATGGTTATAATCAGCTGAAGGGAGATAGCTTACTCAGGGTTGCTTTCCTAACCCCCAAAATCTTAATCCACCCAATTTGGGAGTAGATTGTTTTTTGTTGTTTTTAATTTGACTTTGGTATACTGTCTGAAATTCTACTAATGAGAGATACAAGTGACTAAAGCACGTATTTCAGGAATGTGATTATTCTCTCTTTAGTATAAATTCTTCAAAATAAGATTCCATTTAAGGAAAAGAGACAGATGTTTTCAAGAAAAGTTAAGGCAAGAGCATGGATTGTTTTGGGTACTTACAGCCAGCATTGTTAGGGAGGGCTGCAGTCCTGTATCCAAGTTTGTTTTTATTGTTTTGTCTTCCTGGATACCTGGAGAAAGTGATGAGAGGACAACAAAAACTCTATATGGTGACTTTAAGATATATCCACAAATTCTGTGATATTCTACCCATCAAGAGGTAGAGCTTAATTCCCTTCCTGTTGAGTGTGGGCTGTGCTTAATGACTAGCACATGGCCTATAATGAACAGAACATGGCAAAAGTAACTGTGACTTACAAGACTAGGTCATAAAAGGCATTGCAGCTGCCTCCTTACTCTTACTCTTGCACTGGGGGAAGCTGGCTACTGTGTCTTGAGGAGCTCAAGCAGCCCCATGGAAAGGCCCATGTGATGAGGAACTGAGACCTCCTGCCAACAGCCATGTGAGTGAACCAGTGGACCCTCCAGCCCCAGCTAAGCCTTCAGATGAGAGATCCTGAGCCAGAGCCACCTAGCTAAGCCACTCTCAGATGACTCATGAAGACGGCATGAGATAATAAAGGTGTATTTTTTTTAAGATGTAAGTTTTGGGGTAATTTGTTATACAGAAATAGATAACTAATATGCTAAGTATCAACTTTCTTCTGAACCAGGATAGATACTTTTCTTATTCTTTTATCACATTCTTGGGTCTTGTTGCTAGTGCTGCCCTTGGACTAGTGGCATTATTTCTATTGTTGAGCTTTATAATGGGCTGAGTAGACTTCTGTGAATAGACTTGGAATGTAGCCATCATTTGCAACCTTATTTCTATATATTCAGAGTTTATAACAATAGACAAATGAACTTTTGAAACAGGGCCCACTTATAATCTTGGTAGTACCTGCAGTTCTGCTAGCTATTGCTCAATATGCCATTCATTTATAGGAGACTTCATAATTCTTTCCAGTCTGAAAAAGTTTGAACTTTTTTACATAGCAGATGGAAAAAGTTGCCAATCATTTAGCCCATCTTTCAACCAGGTAAACCCATAATATGTAGATTGTTTAGGCAGAAGCCTGTCAGATCAGTTGCAAGATAACATACCTTGGTGTAGTTAAAAGGAATAGACACAAAATATCCTATGTCAAAATATCTATGTCCAGATAGCTCTTGAAAAAATGACAAATCTAAAAATAATATGACAGCTAACATTTACTTAAGGCTTGTTTGTGCCAGGCGCTATGCAGGGGACCTGAGCTCACGTAATTCTTACAGCATCACTGTGAAGATGGTTGTGATTAAAAGCGTGGATCTTAGAGTCAGACTGCTTGTGTTTGAGTCCTGGATTCACCCTTTACAGTCATATGGTCTCTGGCAAACTATGTAACCTCTTTGTGCTTCAATTTTCTTACCTGTATAATGGGGATGATAATAGTACCCACTTCACAAGGGCCATGGTAAGGATTAAATAAGATAATACATGTAAAACATACAAAACTTAGCACACAGTAAGTGCTCAATCAATGCCAGCTATTATTTTTTTGTAGATGAACACAGGGTCTCAGGGAGGTTAATTATCTTGATTAGGGTCATACAGCTAGCAAACAGAGCAGGAACACAATTCAGATCAGTTTTGTTTCAGATCTCTTAACTATTACGCTGTCTCCCTCAGTTTCTTTCTGCACAAAAATGGAATGATCTGCAGAAAAGCGTCTAGACTCCTTGAAGCGTGTTAGCAGAGATCCCCATTTCATATATCAAGGATTTGCCCAGCACCTTGAGAGACTGGCATCATCCTGTAAAATCCCCCTTGGAAATGAGCACAAAAAAGTGAAAAAGTTTTTTAAAATTGAAGTATGGGAAAAGGTGCTACTCAGTTGACAGGTTCAAATGCTCCATATCCCCCATCCTGAGAACAGCTTTCTCTGTTGGAGTATGTGGCTGTAGTAGGTTCCCATAGGAAGTTTTGATGCGTCCCCTTATCCTTTTCAGAAGGGGCTGAAAGCAGATGCCTATGAACAAGGGTTAGTGATGTGATACACAGCTACAGTGAGTATAATAGTTTCTTCCTTCTGTTGGTTACTCTGTTAACAGTTTCAAGTTAACCCCTCCTCCAAGAAAGAAAAGGAGAAGGACACAAAATAGATAAGAGACTTGCCCAAGGATGGAAAAAGGCCCCTTTTTGGACAGGGAGGAGATAAAGGACAGGTCCCTGGCCCAATAGCTCACCTACCCTATCAGGGAAACTAACCTGTAAGCCAAAACCTACACTTAATCAAGTTCATAATTTCCATACCTTTGTTTTTGTTTTCTCTTAGTTTTTAAAATAAATGTTCCTATGGGTTTCTCTAACCATGCCTGGATGAAATTAGAGGGAATAGGAGCCCCTAGATGGGATGGGGGTTTAGGGAGTAAGCGTACCAGCCCTGGAATCTGGAGATGGTGGCTGGGCTGGAGGAGCTTAAAGTTGAGGGCAGAGGCTGACTTTGGAAGTGCTTCGTTGTAGAGATAAGAGCACATGTGAGAACTCAGAGAACCTGGCTCAGCTTCTACTTTTTCATTTATTTGCTGTGACCCCCTAGCAACATAATTTGCTGAGCTCATTTTCTTGTCTTTAAAAAGTGGGAAATAATATTTGTCCTATCTGTTTCATAGGGACACTGTAAGAATCAAATGAAATTTTGTATGTGGAAGGTTTCTTCCCTTATCAACTTACCTGAACTAAGCTACAAAGTAAGGGTACGGGCAAATGCTGGTTGTCAAGAATCCACCACTTATATCTGTCGCTTTTTAGGATTCCTAAACCCCAGTCCTTGGTTTATTAATGACACATTCTGACTTATTTAGAGCTCCTCTAGATGACCACCACACATTACTAATAATTACATTATTTCTATCCCACACTGCGTTTGTATCTGTAGCACCTGGTATCATGCTGTGGGAGAAACCCTGTAAATACTCATGGATTAATATATGAAAACATTTTAATGATAGAGTTCATCCATAACTTTAAATTCCCTTCTAACATAAACATTTCTATTTCTTTAAGCTGGTGTGTAAGGTCATTTCTAAGACATTTTTAGTGATGAGATCAATGTGTCTCATAATAATTGATGATTATTAATACACTAATAGTTTATATTTTTACTAGATCTATTTCGAAGAACATTATAACATTTATGAATTAAGCCAGGACAAGGAAGCAACTGCAAAGTGACTCTTTTGTGGCCTTTAACAACTGGTGACTTTAAACAATGAAGGCCATTGTGTAAATTCCCTGGAGGGGTTATTGTGGGGATTAATTAGATTACAATCTACAAAGTGCTTTGAACTTTTCCCAGAATTCCTTTATAAATAAAGATGGCATTAATCCTTTTTTTAAAAAGTATCTTTATGTTGGTCTCCCCAGAAACAAATGTAACAAGTTAATCTGCTATTTAACTGCCTGTGTTCCCTGAAGCGAAAAACCCAAGACTAAGCCAAATCTAAATTTCCTTTAGTGGTTTTAATCTGACTGCAGAAGCACACATGACTGAGCAAAATTTACTACCCTAATCACAAAGCTCTTGGTGCATAACTCAAATGATAGAATAATGTCTCATAATCGCCATGCCACATGGTAATTAGATATAAATTACTGTAATTATTACAGCTATTTTATACTGACCAACAAAGTTTTACTCTCCTCTTTGTTATATTTTAATAATTTACATTCTGCTCACTTACAAATAGGATTTCAGGCAGCCTTTCCTTTGGTAGTTCTATCTTATCTCCAAACAATGTAAATGATGAAAAAATTTCCTGATTCCAGGATCTGTTTAATCCTCATTATATGCACAGAAATACATACAGACATTAGTCTCCAGGTCTTCTCTGATCCTAATCCTGTCCTCAATGACCCACTCAGAGTATGCTGTCCCTACCTCTCACCTAGAAGGAACAGTTCTGAATATTCTGAGTGTTGGGCGTGAGGCTGTAGAAACTCTGGAGCAGGCCAGGTGAGCCCTAGGGGACAGTAGGATAAGAGGCCTATTGTAAATGAGGAACCCGTCTGGCAGGTGACCAACCTGGTTTGCTTGGGGCTAAGGGAGGGTTCTCAGGACATGGGACTTTCGAATTTACCTGGCCCTGAGAATAGATTCTGGAACCCTGATATTGGCTGAGTCTGCTGAGTGGGGAGAGAATCTTACCTGGGAAAGATACCTTGTTCCTTTTGTGCCCTGCAGTACACTGGGCTGGGTGTTCTCAGAGAACTCTGTACATGACTCCTGTTACATTGTGATGGAAGAGGTCAGAAGTGTCCAACAGGGAGGCCAGCCACACCCAGGCAGGGACCCCATGGCACTAGGGCCCTGTTAGAGCCATCACCGTTCCAGGTCAGTTCTGCAGCTTTGCAGGTGCTAAACAACTGCTCAAGAAACTGAGTAAGGTACCGTGGTAGTTGATATCTTAATTACCCTGGGGATATACCTTTCCTGTTCCCCTGGATACCCCCTTCACAGACCAGTGATAAGAGAAGCCAGGTTATCTAAGAGCTAGAGCAAAGGCGATGGGAGCTTTAAAAGACATTGCTTCCAGTTATACCCCTGTTTTCCTGCAGGGGTGCTCATCCTCACCCTCTGCATCTGGCTAGCTTCTGTTTAGCCTTCAAGGCTTACCTTTAACCCCCACCCCTGGGATTCTGCCCAATCTCCCTCATGCCTTCTTCCTCTTTTTTTCTCTTTACTCTTTCTCTCTCCCCCTCCCTTTCTCTCTTCCTTCCTTTCTTCTTTTCTTCAAGAAGTATTTGAATGCCTATAATATGCCAGTCATTAAACCAGGCTCTGGAGCTATAGAGAATGAGAGAAAGTCTAGATGATATCCCATCCTCCAATAGTCCTGCATACACATTACAAATTCTTACACTCTTTCACTAATTTTTCCCTAGATTAAAGCAGACTGTTGACATTTATATATATATATGTAAATTTTACATCTAGTCTTCCTGGAAATTTTTCCCCGGGCCCCCATCAAGTGAAGTCTGCCAATAACCAACCCCATCCATTGTGTACTGATTGTTGTAATGTAGGACAGGAAATTCACTTAATACTACTGTAGCTGCCTTTAGTCCTCCCAGTTGTGTTTAGTCCTGAGTTGTGACCTCAAAGCTTGTAGCCCTTTCTTCATTTTGTAGTTTGGATATTTTTATTCCAAAGTGCATTACTTTGCACTTGTTCCCATGAGATTTCATTTGTCAGTTGTCTGATCACATGGTCAGATTTATAGGCTGTTCTGATTATCCATCCCAGGGATTTTTGAACTTTTTTTTAAAAGGCCAGATAGTATTAATAAATCTTTCAGCTTTGCAGCAGTACCCAGGTGTCAGTCAGTTACCCAGCCATAGAAGATAGTAAACAAATGAGCATTGCTGTGTTCCAATAAAACTTTATTTATGGAAGCTGAGATGTGAATGCCATATACTTTTCATGTGTCACAAAATACTACTTCTCTTTCAATTTTTTCCCCACTATTAGAAAATGTAACAACCATTCTTAGATTGCAGGCTGTACAAAAACTGGCACAGGCCAGATCTGGCCCAGCACTGCTGATCCTGATTCAGGCTCGTCCCTGTTTAGAAATGTTGTCAGAGATTTTACCTCAGATGCTCTCCTCCAGATCATGTTCATGTGACTTTGTGTGTCCCTTCCTAGCACAGACGCCTGAGGATTCAGGCTGTTTGCTTGCTTTCATCAATCCTCACTTCCCAGCATACTATGAAAGCAGCAATATTTAGACCCCCAACTGTTTTGAGTTAGGTAGGGTAGGGCTGGGGCCCCAGAATCCACCGGAGTGCTTGCTTGTGGCTGCCCAAGCCTCTCAGTGGCTCCTGTTTGGACCTTTCAAAATGGAAATCTGATTGTGTCTCCAGCTTCCTCCGCTCCTCCACTCTCAGCTCAGGCACTCTGCTCCTGCCCTCCAAGCTGTAGCCACACTAAACTTGTGTTGTTTGTGGCTCTGACCACAGCCTTTTCATGTGCAGCCTCCTTACTTGGAATGCCTTTCTTCACCACTCCTTTATCTAGTGAATTCTACGTAAGCTCTAGAGCTCTCTCCCATGGCACCCATGGCACCCCAAGTCTGGATGAGCCCATTTGTGATATGCGCTCACATCTAACTTAGTAATGTTATTGCCATGAATGGCATTATTTCACTAATGGCTGCCTCTAACTCCCTTGTTAGACTGTAAGCTCTGTGGGAGTAGGGGCCTGTATTGTTGCACACCGCTGTCTCCTGGCACACAGTAGGTGCTCAGCAAGCACTCTAGTAGGCCTCAGACTGTTGGCTGGGGCATTGATGCCTGTGACATTCCCCCCGTCCCCCTTACTGGCAGAGTGGCCTCGGAGTCCTTCTCTATAAAATGGAAATAATGACTAGTGTCATTAAGTTGTGGTGACTTAAATGAGATAATATGCCTGACATATGGCCTGACCCAGTCACTGCTAGATTAGTGTTAGTCCCCTCACCCCTTCCTCTTAATTCATGTCAACTCCAAAGTTGCCTGACACCCAAGTACCACTTGCCCAGATTCCCCAAGCAGACAGGACTCCACCTTCCTGATGAGAACTGCACTGTTTCCACTGAGAAATCCAGAATTAGAAATATGACTACCACGCCCTTCGTATATCTGCTGCCTTCCCCGGGAGCTGTCACTTGGGCTCTCCTGTTCCCTCCCCCGACTGGAATCAGCAGGCCCCACCCATTGTTTTTGCTTCTGAGCTAGTTCCTTATTGCCTCACAAAACATTCCAATCTCATACAACCTTTATTATCAGACTCTTCTTTAGAAACCTGTCAACAGTTTTCTCAAGGTCTCTAGGTGAATAATATTAAGCAGTTCTTTATCTACATGCTATTTATTTCCTCAATAATTAATTTGTTGAATTTTCTCTTTAAAGATACCATCTTGCCTTCCTTCCCTGAAATTAATTTAAGTGTTTAGCCTGCCTATTTCACAAGTGAACCATAACTTCTTAGGTTCCCTTTAGAAGTTTCTTAATGATACTAATCATTGTGATATAATAAAAATTGTATTTTGAGCCCCACTGTTCTAGGAAACTTACATCATTTAATATAATCCTTATAACAAGCCAGTATAGTAGACACTTTTATTCCCATTTTGTACATAGAATAAATGAAATTTTATGAATAATTTGTTCAAAGTCACACAGTTAGAAAATGGGGGAATCAAGGTTTGTATCAGGCTTGTCTGAGCCAAATGCCCATGGTCTTTCCACTCTGATATTTTCCTCCCTTCTTATGCTTGGTGGTTGGTAATGGTGGTGTGAAGGTATGTATGTCACATTTTCACTTTTCTAATCTCCTGGATGGGCAGCCAGTTGTTGTGACTGGTTATGCATCTTGGCCAATGGGCCCTCAATGTCATGTTGGACTTCCAGGGAACTCAGGTAGGTCTTGAAGTATTATCTTTGCATTCAAACCGGTCATCATCCATCCATCATTTGTCCATCTCACGTTCCTTTACAGTCTGTACACCAGACACTGCTATGTGCTAAACATGTCTAAGGCCAAAGAAATGTGTGCCTAGTTTTTGAAATTAAGACATTGGGGAGTTAGTGGAAGAGGCAATGGGTAGAGGGAGGGCCTGAATAGGGGCAATGGAGAGAAAGGAAAGGACTTTCTATAAAGTCATTGCCCTGGGCTGGTGGGTATGATGGAGAAAGGCGGGGGAAGATTAATGAGATTCTTATACATCAAAATGGGAGTGATAAGGCAGAACCAACAGAATTTTTCCGTGGCATGAAATACTGCCTGTTTGTGGTAACTTATGATTTTCAGTTCCCTTCTCAAGAAGCTGGTACTTTCAGCTATCTGATATTCTCATTTACTCTCTTCCAAGCCAATTTTAGGAATTGGCCAGCCTATTGGTGTTGCCTTTGCATTTTGTGTTCTCTATACAGGTAGCATCCCCACTTATAAACAACAGAAATTTATTTCTCACACTTCTGGAGTCTGGGAATTCCAAGATCAAGACACCAGCAGATTCTGTGTCTGATGAGGGTGCATGTCCTGGTTCATAGATGGCCATCTTCTCCCTGTGTCCTCACATGGTGGAAGGGATCAGGGAGCTCTCAGGTGTCTCCTTTATAAGGGCACTAATCCCATGAGGGTTCTGCCTCCATGACCTAATCACCTCCCCAAAGGCCCCACCTCCTAATACCATCACTTTGGGGGTTAGGATTTCAACATATGAATTTTGGGGGACACAAACATTTAGACCATAGAAATGGGAGTGAAATTACTTGGGGTCTAAGATTTTCTTTAAAATATTTTAATTTTTAAAAGTGGGAGAAAGTGAGGCAAATGCATGCAAATCTTAATAATGATTGAATCTGGTTAAAGGGCGTTTTATACTATTCATTATACATTATATGTTACATATATTCGTTATACTGCTTACTCTACTTCTGCATATTTGAAGCTTTTCTTAATATAAAATTTAAAAATATAAAGAAAATGACGATAATTTACAGAAAAAATCAATGGGCTGAATTTTCAAGCCACCTTAACTGGGAATACAACATGGAAAGCTAATTTGATTTAATATTTCTGCATACACCTGAAATCCTAGCAAGGGCAGTTAGCTGTAGGATCCAAAAACAAAAGTTTAGTGCCCTACTGTCTTACTCCATTTGTACTGCTATAAAAGAATACCACAGACTGCGTAATTTATAAAGAACAGAAATTTATTTCTCACAGCTCTGGAGGTTGGGAAGTCCAAGATCAAGGTGCTGGCAGGTTTGATTGTCTGGTGAGGTCTGCATCCTCTGTAGGGGAGGAAGGCTGTATCCTCACATGGCTGAAATGTGGTAGGGCAAGCTAACCAAACAATGTGTGAAGCCTCTTTTATAAGAGCCCTACTCCCATTCATGAGGGAAGAGCTCCCGTGGCCTAATCACCTCTTAAAGGCTGCAATTCTTAAAACTATCACATTGGCAACACTTGAATTTCAGAGGGGACACATTCAAATGACATCACCTACTAACCATATAAAATAACCATCCATTTCTATTTCCTCTTCTTTCTTCAAAAAAACTTGATTTGATCTCTGCTACATTACAACTTCAGTACTGTCCTGCCCCCTCAAGAATACTCCCAGAGTATCTTTGAGTGCCCCAAACTCTTCAGTTACTCATTTACAGCTTCCTAGTTTACTCCAACAAATAACCGATTCTCTCCTTTGCATTTAACTTTTGCTAGAATGACTCTATTCTCTCATCTTCAGATCTTGAGGGATGCCTCACAATTGTTCCCTCCCCATACCAACCACATCTCAGCGCTGTCCATTACCCAGCATTCAACACAGTTAAACCCCATCAGCCCCAGACCACCAGGAACAAGCCTGTAGTCTGACAAAGTTAGGCCTGTTGACTCACAGAGAGGGAGAGTGCTCAAGAACTCTGAAATGCTGTCCTCAACAGGAGAGCTCTAGCAGCTGCCTTCTCGTGCAAATGTCTAATTAGAGAACAAACTCTCCTTGGATGTCTACGAATGAGTTAGCGCAAAAGAGATCATGTTTAGAGGATGAAAGCTAACTTCAAGGGAACAGAGAGAGGGCCCTAGAGACTTCTGGGCTCTGAGCTCTCCCTTATGACTCCTGTACTCTGGGACTGTGGTAGTCACCCAGAGAATGACATATTCCCAGCTGCAGCCAGGAGCTCCTCTCTCCCCTTCTGCTCTTCTGTTCCAGGAGCTAGTTCCAGGAACTGCCTCAAAAACAGACATTTGATGCCTACACCCATGGGCTTCTCTTGCTTCACTCCCTGTCCCCACATCAGGTACTTCAGTCCTGCTGCAGGCCAAGGGAGTGGTGCCTCTATTGCTACCACCAACAGCAACGGACCTCCATTTCTTCTGCTTCCAGCTTCTGCTTTTGCTTAGGAACTGCCATTCTTGTGATAGTGAGAGACCCTGCTAACTCAACTGCTGGTGAAGCTTCCACTCCTGCCAGCACTTCCACCCATCAGACCTCTTCCAGCGCTGAAACCTGAGAAAAGCAGGGCCCCATGACGATTTTCTGACCTTGGGGCTGACCTCTGCCCCGTTTGCTCAGCCGCAGCCTTCTGGATTGACAGAGATGGCCAAGGCAAAACCACTTCTGTGGCTTACAAATCTTTTTCAAAGGCATGATTTAATCAGATCCTCTTTCAGAGCTGTAAGGTATTTATTATTTCTATTTGAAGAAACAAGAAACTAGGGCACAAAGAGGTTAAGTAGTGTGTTTGCAGTCACAGAGTTAATGGGCAGCTGGACCATGATGCGAACTGAGGTATTCTATCTCTTGGAGGAGTTCATCTGCATCTAAATCCAAGTTATTACCAAGCTACTATATTTCTATAATTAAAATATTTATAGCAACCAAATTGTATTACCACAAAGAATGACTCATTATTAACTACAGGCTGAGATTGCTCGGAGCCAAATGCCATATTTTATTTTGTGCTGAATTTACTAATTAAGCCAGACATTCCTAATTTTTCATTGTGATGAGTCAACAAATAATATATACAGTCAATAAATCAAGAAAAAGAGGTATATATACAAATTCAATGGTAATCAACAGTAAAAAAATAAAAACCCAGAATCTGTTCGTAAAATCTGGGTAATGGGTGTGTGCAGGTATAAGGAGGGGTGGGAGATTTTTGTTTGTCATTTTAGACACCTCTGTACAGTCTAAAATTTTTAACATGTGTATTCTATAGATTAGAAAAATTTAAGAATAGAAAAAGAAATAAAATGAAATAAAAAATATCCCATCAATGACTGCTTGGTCATATGCAATACTATGCAGCCTTTGATTATTTACTTTCTATACTTCTGTATATTTGATTTTTTTCAATAAGCACATGCATTGAATATAAATGTATATGGAATATTCTGCAGGCTCAAAGCTAAAGTGATTCTGAGTGTTTCTTTTTTCATTTTTGCCATAAAAGAACCCAGTTGTGGGGCTGGGCATGGTGGGAGTTCAAAGTCTTCCTCTCCTCCCCACCCATCATCCCTACACTTTGGTATGTATCCTTTCAGTTTGGTGTGGAAGTATACCTACACACACACATAATTTGAGCAAGATTGAGACCTATCTCTACTAAAAATATAAAAAATTATCCTGCTGCAGTGGCACACTCCTATAATCCCAGCTTCCCAGCTACTAGGGAGACTGATGGAGGAGGATAGCTTGAGTCCAGGAGTTTGAGGTTGCAGTGAGCTATGATGACACCACTGCACTCTAGCTTGGGCAACAGAGAGAGACCCTGTCTCAAAAAAAAAAAAAAAAAGAAAGAAAAGAAAAGAAAAGAAAAAAACCCACCAACACCAACAAAAAAGCAAAAAAGCAAAAAAAAAAGTAAAGAAAACCCCAAGTGTGATTGTATCATGTTATGCAGGAGAGTCAGGATCTTACACTGACTTGTAGCTTCTAGTAAGGAAATTCATTGGTTCTCTGTTCCATGGTATTGTTGCAAAAGGGAGAAACAGAGAGTAGAAAAAATTTTTTTGAAAGGGAAGTTTGTGAAATGAATCACTCCACTCTTGTGCCTTGACTTCACCACAGCACTGACCAAAAGTATGATTCATGTTTCTTTTATATTATTAGATTGCCATTCTCTGCTTGGTTTTGAGCCTCTGTCAGCCAGAGTGAATGGGATTTAAGTCCAGTATTTGATGATTGTAAGAAGGTATCTGTCCCACTCTTTGGAGTTCTGGACTTGGGGTCTTGACTAATTCTGATACTTGTTAGGATCCTTTGGTGATCTTGGCAATTAAGTTACTGACTTTGAGCCTTAGTATCCTCATCTGTATTTTGGGCATGCTCATAGTATTTATCCCTTAAGGTTATTGCTGAGATCAAATGAGATAACCTGTATGAAGCCTTTGAAAATTATAAGCACTATACAAATAAAGAGTATTGTTTTAATAACAAGGTAATGTCCACTGACTACAGGGTTAGAAAATGGAGACTCCCTACCTTATTTCCCCTTTCCATCCTTTGCAAACCATCTTCAACACCCGCCCCCCCCC
>VBSM01001044.1:8742900-8791484 GCA_008086735.1 Cheirogaleus medius | reverse complement strand
TTTAAAGTTTTTAATCAATTCATTGAGATATAATTTGCATGCAATAAATGTGCTCATTTCAAGTATACTATTGTATGAATTTTGAAAGATGCATGAATTATATAACTCTCATCATAAGACACAGAACTTTTTCATCATCAGTTTCCTTATTTAAGACGTTAACACTTCCCAAAGAAATCTACAGATTCAATGTGATCACTATCAAAATCCTAACAACATTTTCTTGCAGAAGTAGAAAAAAATCCCTTCTAAACTTCATAAAGAATCTCTAGGGACCCCAAGTAGCCAAAATAATCTTGAAAAAGAACAAAGTTGGAAGTCTCATACTTCACGATTTCAAAATTTACTACAAAGTTATGGGAACCAAAATAGTGTGGTTCTGTCATAAAGACAGACATATAGACCAATGGGCTGAAATAGAGAGCCCAGAAATAAACCCCCACATATATGGTCAAATGAATTTTGACAGAGGTGTCAAGACCATTCAGTGAGGAAAAGACAGTCTTTTTTTAACTAATGATGTTGGGAAAACTGGATATCCACGTGTCAAAAAAAAAATGAAGTTGGACCCTTATCTTATACCATATATAAAAGTAAATCAAAATGGATTAAAGACCTAAATGTAAGACCTAAAACTGTAAAACTCATAGATGAAAACATAGGGGAAATCTTCATGGCATTAGATTTAGCAATGATTTCTTAGATACAATTCCAAAAGCATAGGGAACAAAAGAAAAAAATAGATAGATTTCATCAAAACCAAAAACTTTTGTGCATGACAGGTACACAACACAGTTAAAGACAACTCATGGAATGGGAGAAAATATTTGCAATCCATATCTCTGATAAGAGATTGATATTCAGAATATATAAACAGTTCAACAACAAAAAACAACTCAATTTTAAAAATTGGGCAAAGGATTTGAATAGATCTTTCTTCAACAAGATATACAAATGACCAATAAGCACATGAAAAGATGCTCAACATCACTGATCATTAGGGAAATGCAAATCAAAACCACAAAGACGCAGGGGCATGGTGGTGCACTCCTGTAGTCCTAGCTACTGAGGAAGCTGAGGTGGGAAGATCTCTTAAGCCCAGGAATTCAAGGCTATCGTGTGCTGTGATTGTGCCTGTGAACAGCCACTGCACTCCGTCCTGGGCAACATAAGCGAGACCATGTCTCTTAACCCTCCCCTCCCCCCACACAAGGAGATAGCCTTTACACCCATTAGATTGGCCATTATAAAACACACACACACACACAAAGTATTGACAAAAATATGGAGAAATTGAAACCCTTGTGTGTTGGTGGTAGGAATGTAAAAAAGTGCAGCTGTTGTGGAAAATGGTGAGGTAATTCCTGAAGAAATTAAACATAGGATTACCATATGATCCAGCCATTCCATTTCGCTTAGATACCCAGAAGAAGTGAAATCAGGGACTCAAACAGATACTTGTACACCCACATTCATAGCATTATTTACAGTAGCCAAAAGGAGGAAGCAACCCAAGTGTCCATAGATGGACGAGTGGGTAAACACAATGTGGTCTGTACGTACAGTAGAATATTATTCTGCCTTAAAAAGAAAGAAAATTCTAGCACATGTTTCAACATGGATGAACCTTGAGGACATTATGCTAGGTGAAATGAGACAATCACAAAAGGACAAATACTGTGTGATTCCACTCACATGAAATACCTAGAATAGTCAAACTCATAGTGACAGAAAGTAGAATGGTGGTTGCAAGGGGCTGGGGAGAGAGCTGATAGTGAGTTATAGTTTAATGGGTACAGAGTTTCAGTTTTGAAAGATGAAAAGTTCTGGAGATGGATAGTACTGATGGTTGCACAACCATGTGAATGTACCTAATATTAATATAACGGAACTATATACTTAAAAATGCTTACGATAGTAAATTTTTATGTTGTATACCCTACCATGATAAAGAAGCAAAAATAAAAAAACAAAAAGTTTTCTTGTGCCTCTGATTAGTTAACCCCCTTCCCTCCAAGCTCAGGCAACCACTGATCTGCCTTCTATCATTATAGATTAGTTTTGCCAGTTCTAGAGCTTCTTGTGATTTTTTAAAGCAAGCGTCCACTGATTCTGTGGCAAGACTGCTAGTTGCTTTCCAACCACCCATTCGTCCCTTCTTCCCAATGTTTTACCTGTGTATGTGGCTGTTGAGGAAAAGGCTATAGCTCTTCTGCAGCTACGTACAGCATGTGACTAAGTTCTGGCCAATGGGATTTGAGTGGAAGTGATGTGCGCAATTCCAGGGCAGGGCATGGAGAGGGTGTGTCCTTTCTTTCCAGTCCTTCTCCATCCTGCTGCCTGACATGAGGACTTGCTGGGGCTCTCTGAGACCCTACAAATGAGGCCAACACACAAGGGATGACAAAGCTACAAGCAGCCTGTGTCCTTGTGTGGGAAAAGATAGAGTTCTGTCTCCTTTGAGGCACTATTATTACCTTGGTCTCTGTTACAGCAGCTGAATATGCACTCTCATATAAATTCTACTGTGGGCAAGAGACTGAGCGAGGCAATAAATGTCTAAAGATGAGTGAAATAACTTGACAGTGCAAATACTGAGAGTTCACAACCTAGTGAGAGAAGCCGATACAAACTCAGTAACTGTAATACAGACTATGTAACTGCTTTATTGGAGATATAAACAAAGCCTGGTGGAAGAGACTAATTCTGATGGTGGCAGTACTAGGAAAGATTTCCTAAATAGGGTGATGTATGACTTGGGATTTGGACAATGAGGTGAATTCTGATAAATGGAAGAGGATAAATAGGGCATTCCAGGCAGAGGGGACAGTATTTGTAAAGGCACAAGGACATAGAAGTATATGGTCTATCTACAAAATAGCTAGCAGAGAAGACAGCATTCACACCAGCGAATGTAGAGGAAGAATAGCCCAGTTAGGAGGCTCATGTTGTGATGGCCTTTGAATGTCTATTAAGGAATTTGGTTTGGGACGAGTGGAATCTGAGGTGCTCATGGAAGGGATGCTTTGCAGGGAGCAGGAAATTAGATTCTGGAGCTCAGAAATGAGGAGCTTGGGAGTGAGGTGAGGGTGGGAGATGTAGATCTGGGTGTCACTCATATCCAGGGGACAAAGGGAACAGACAAGGAAGAAAATGCAGAACGAGAAGAAGGCAGAGGAGAAACCAGGCCACATCTTCCGGGGTGTGGGAAGAGGAAGATGGCAGGAAGGGAGTCAGTGAAGGAAACTGGGAAGTGGTCAGATAGGGTGGAAGAGACTCAGGGAGGGTTATGGTCATGGAAGTCATAAATGACCCCAGATGACTCCCTGGTAATGTCAAAATTATCCTTTCAATATTAGCCCATCATTTCCCCAGCATTCCTGGGGGATCACTTTAGAAGCAAATCACTTTAAGAATTATATATCAGTTATTCAGTCTCTTGGAGACTGCTTCAGTGTAACTGTCTTTTCTCTTGGCTTATGAATCTGATTTATCATCTGAGCTGGAATCTATAGGGTGTGAGTAGAAACCAACCACAGTAGATTCTGTGGTGTGCTGCCCAGATCTCTCCTTCAGGACAGAGGTGCTAATTTCCCTGGCTTCTGGGCATGTTGGCTGCTGATGGCTCACATAGCTGAGCTCCCTTCTGAAGGGTGCTAATTTGCCCAAGTTTACACCTCTCCTTAGGGGATGCCTGCCTCCAAGGATTAATTGATGCAAACATACAAATCTGGCTCCTTGCCTTGCCTCTATTAGAGAAAACTGGAAGGGTCATTGCAGCTCCAGAACTCTCCACAGGATTAGCCGATGTCTCTGATGCAACTCCTAAGCAGTTCGCCTCTTGTCCTCGTACTCAATCCTACTGTCTTCACTGCCTTACAGTGTTGTTCCTGGAAACACCCTCCAGTAAACATTCTGCGTGCAAATCTCTGCCTCACAATTCCGTTTCCTGGAGAATCCCATCTAGGACAGTTGGTTCCACGCCGTCCTAATGACAGCCTGCCGGTTGGCTAGCAATAGGAATCTCATCACTAGTAGCAGGTGGAATATTGTTAGTGCCTGGCAAACTGCAACTGTGCAACTATTAAAACATTCACTGGTGGTGAACTAGGATAGGCACTAGTGGAAAGGAATGCACTGTGAGATGTCATAACTCAGGTCTTTGAGACTTTGGGGGAAGTAGTAATTATAAGGACTAAGGAATTAAATGGCTCTTGTTGTATGCTATTGAAGCATTGAAATAAAAATAATGGAATACTGAGGGCAATTAACCTCTAGTTCAAGATGAAATGTGAAAGCCAGAGGCAGCCAGTAAGGAGACTCTCAAATCCTGCTACCAGATGGCAACAAAAGTTGAAGAACCAGCCCAGGACTATGATAGTAGCAAAGCTCCATAGCATAGTGAATTCTCATCCATGCCACGTTTGTTACACTAAGGTCAGGGTCTTGATTGGGAGGCAGTGGGACCCTGCAACTTGATATGGGGGAATCTAGATTGATAAACTTGAAAATCATGAATCCCTAGGTTCTCCTGGACCCTCTGGGCTCAGAGAAGCAGCCCAGTCCTTCCTGTGAAAGGCCAATGATCCCACTTTACTTAAGATGAAGTAGAGGCCTTTGCCTCATGAGACAACACGGACCCCTTCCCATAATCAACCCTCATCCCCCCACCTGGCCACCAGACTAATTTCTAGAATCAGGTAACAAGGTAACCCAGCACTTCCCTTAGCTGCTAAAGGAGGAAATGGACCGCCCTCAAAGGAGCTGCAGGATCTAGCTAGTATGAATCGGCAGGATCAAGGAGAGTATATATGGGACTGGATCCTAAGGATGCTGGATTAATGGGGGTGAGATACAAGGTTGGATAAAGAAGAATTTATGGATAGGGGAATACTCTTCTATAATACAGAATTTAAGACCTTAGGAAATAGTGTTAACTTGCTGCAGGATGGTTTCTGAGATAGCTTTGAAAAAGTGCAGTAGAAAATTCAGACTGCTTTAGAAGACAGTAAAGGATTAAAAGGCTCAGAAATATGTGCCTCCTAGAGTAGATAATAAGTCTGAAAAAGCTACCTGTTGACTATGTTCTGCAGAAGAACCCAGTTGATACTCTATTTATTAAAGTGACAAGGAATGTGCTGGTAAAAGGGACGCCTGAATCATTGAGAAACTCAGTGGTTACTCTCTTCCATAGGCCAGGACCACAGATGTAAGATAAGCTGTTACAACACTGGGTTCCATGATAGGCATGCAGATGATAGGATCCTAAGGTCATACAGGTCAGGTAGTAGCACTTAAACCATCAGATGCTAAGTGGGTGCAGTTATCATAGTAAGAAGAAAGAATAGAGTTTTCTCCAGAGAAGTCTGTTACATACAGGGCTATTGAGATGGTTAGGACATGATGGGTTAAGGAACAATATAGATGGACAGCCAGCACCAGTTTTGACTATTGCTCAATCTGTAAAATGGAAAGAAATCCAGAATGAATGAGCAGGAAGCTGAGGGCAGCTGTTGGAATAAAAAGATATGGGTCCTTGCCCAGTTTTTGCATCTGAGCCAGTTTTCAGATCCAGAGCCCAATGGATGAAGTCTGCTGTACCAAATGTATCCTTGCGAGAGAAGATTATCATGGGCTCAGGTACAGACTGTTGACCTGATGCATGCATTCTTTTCTATCTTGGTAAGAAAGAGTAAGAATCAGTTTGCATTTGTCTAGGCATGGACAAGGTAAATATTAATTTATGTTCCTGCCCTGGGGCTATGTTAATTTTTCCATCCTTTCACATAATGTAATAGAAAGGCACCTGGATCACCTACCTGGAAATTCAGAATATCTCATTGGTTTATTGTAATTATGACTTCATTAGACTGGATGAGAAAGAAGTCACCAGCATGGCCTTGGAAAAGCACTCGTGCTTCAAAGGGTGGGAGATTAACCCTATGAAGAGTCAGTGTCCCATGACATCAGTGAAGTTGTCAGAGGTCTAGTGGTGGGCATGCCAGGACATCCCCTCTAAAGTAAAGGACACATTATTGACTTTGTATCTCCCATCACTAGGAAAGAAGCACAATACCTGATAGAACTTTTTGGGCTCTGGAGGCAGCATATACCACACTCCAGCTCATTCACTGAATAACAGGGAAGGCTTCCCAGAACAGGGCATGGCTCTGCAGCAGGTCCAGCCCATGGTGCAGGCAGCACTGTTGTTTGGGCCTAAAGATCCAGAAGACCCTGTGATGTTGAAGGTATCAGTGGGGGGAAAGATGCCTTGTGCAGTTTATGGCAAGCCCCTGTAGGATAATCACCACGTAGACCCTAGGATCTGGAACAAGACCCACTATCTGCACACAATTTATAGACCTTTAAAAATATCAGCTCTTGGTGTGCTACTGGGGTCTTGATAGAAACAGAGCATCTGCTTGTGTGATATCATGTATCCATGTGGCCAGAAGTGCCCATTATGAGCTGGCTTCTGGCTTCTGTAAGAACCACGATGTCATGAGGTCAGGTAGGCCTAATAGCAAACCATTGTCATTTGGAAGTGCTGCATCTGGATTGGGTGCAAGCAGGGTCAGAGGGCACAAGTCAACTGTACAAGTGGGTAGTCCAGATATCAGTTATATTTACAAACATGGCCACTTTTATGATTTTAGGTAATGTTACCTGGGTGAAAAGATATCAGCAAAGCTTTGTCTTAATAAGGTTCTAACTAGAAAGACAGAAATTATTCTGAATATTTGAAAGAAAAAAATTTATGATAGGGAATTGTTACACATAGGTGATGGAAGAACCAAAAAGTCATCACGCGCTGGTGAGGTGATCCAGAGATTAGCAATGACAGGCTGGAGGAGAGGTAGTGTTCCTGGAACCCAGGTGTTGGGGTTATGTGGTGTGCCGGTTGTCACTTTATTGCCTCTCCACTCCAAATCCATTCTTCATTGCCTGTAGGCAAAATTCTAAGGTGGCCTCCCAAGATTCTCACCTCCTGGTGAACAGGTCCTGTGTAATCCCTTTTTCCTGAGTATAGATGAAATTGTGAACATGATTGATTTTGCTCCCATGATCAGGTTACATCAGAGGACAAAGGGAAAGAAGTAATTGAGATGCCAAATCAGTTACTTTGAGTTAATCAAAAGGATGGTTTTGCTGGGTGGGTCTGACCTAATCAGGTGTTCCCCTAAAAGGGACTGGACTCTTCCTGAGAGAGGAGATTCAAAGTTAAGAGTGTCTATGAAGGGGGTCACATGGCAAGAAGGGCCTCTAATTGTTGAGAGTGGTCCCTAGTCATCAGCCAACAAGAAAATGAGGACATCAATCATATACCTGCAAGGAACTGCGTTCTGCCAATGACCTTGGAAGTGGATCACTTTGCAGTTGATCCTTCAGATGAGGATATAGCCAGCTGACACCTTGATTTCAGTCTTGTGAGACCTTGAGCAGAGCACTCAGGAAAAATGTGCCAGGCTACTAAGCCACAGAAGCTGTGAGATAATAAGTTTGTGGTAATGTGTTACACAGCAATAACAAGCTAATGCAGGCCCTGCAAATGTTTCTCTTTTGTCAGTTGTCATTATATTAAGCTTTGTGGATAGAGGGAGCTGGAGAGACATTGCCAGAGGAAGGGTGTTTTTTCCTCCCTTCCTGATTCCCATGTGCTCTTCTATCACCAGTGCACCTTCTGCAATGCCAAGCTCCTGCAACATGCCTGACTTCTGCATTGCATGCAGTTTCTGCAGTATTCCCTAGCTAGCTGCACACAGCACATCCCTGTGGGCAGTTTCCCCATCATCCCTTAGAGTAGCTTTGCAATGAGCTGCAAGGTTTGGCATCTCTCTGTAGATGGCTTCCTTCACTACCCCAGCAAGGGCTGCTGGCATGGCACCTCAGCAGACTGCACTATCCAGAGAGCCATGGCTATTCCATCTCCAACAAGATCTGGGGCTTAGTCTTGGAGAGGATCTTGGATGCTCTATCTCAGTCCCAGCATCGTGACTGCTCCTTATGTCTGCTATTCTTGTATTCTTTAGAATTCTCTTTATTTTTTACTGGCTAATCCTGCATAACTCCAATGGCTGTAATAGTGAATAATTTTTTATATTAAACTTTCCCTGTTTGAGTTACTATTGTGGATTCTCTCTCCTGATTGGACTCTGGCTGATAGACCTAACAAAGCTGAATCATGGTGGGACTCTCCAGTGAGGAGCTGGGGCCAGAGCTGGTCATTGCTCCAGTTGCCTCCTAAGGCAAAAAGGAGGGAAGGAGAAATATCTTGATTTCTCCTTTACTCCTCCTTCTAGCCTCCCAGGCTTCCGTCTTTACCAGTGCCTCCCATTGGCCAAATCCAGCTAGAAGCCGGCTGTCACAGGGGCCAGGGAACAAAGCAAAGCAAAGCATTGTGACATGGAGCAAAGCAGGGGAGGATGGGACTGAGGGCAACCAGGACTGACAAAATCCTGCAGTAGTCATTGACATTAAGGGATTAGTTCTACTAAGTTTATGATGAGACATAGACTATATTTATCTCTTAATTAAGTAAATTAAATTAAAGCCTATTTTCCCCCTGGGAACATATAATAGATATTTTTTTCTGAAACCTAAAAAAGAAAAATGACATTCTGAAATCTTTAGCTGTCAACAAAAACTAATGCCTTTAAATGTACTTTTATCTAGTAAATGAAATAAGCAGTTTAGAAAAAATACTTTAAGATGAAGGTAAGTGAATAATTAATTTTAAAGACAGTACTTTCATAAATGAATTCAAATGATGTTGACAAGAAATTTACAGGAAGGCCAAAGACTAGGGCAATAATTTAGAAATTACTGGACCCACTGCCATTTTTAAGTTGAAAAAGGAAATGGAGATTCTGACCTCTTTGCATTATTGACCTCATCACATTATAAATAAACTGAATTTTTTTATATCATCTCACCCTTTGGTCTGGAGCATCTTCGGGAATAATTCATACTTAGTAACTGAAACACTTTGAAAAGAACATTTTAAGTAAAAAAAAATATGCTGTTTTGCAAAAGTCATTGCAAGTACACTTCTGGCAATTTTAAATGAAGCACTATTAATATATCCTAGCTAATTTAAATAAATCTTAGCTAATTTAAATAACTCTATCCTAAAAGGAAAGCTGAGTACAGAGATAATGCATGATGTCTTAAAATCACTAAAATCACACTTTCTGTATACCATAGAAAGAGAATAAAACTGTAATGGTTGGTGGCTACTTTGATAGCTACAGGTAAGATTAATGAATGAGTTTTGTGAAACTCCAAAGTAGAAGAATCACTGTCTTTTGGACAATATTTAAAATTCTTTGAATGAATAAACATTTGCCAATAATTTTACTAATAGTTCAAAAACACTGATAGTATTTCAAATGATTAACATTAAATATTACAAATATTCATTTACTGTCAGGTATCATAATACTAAACAGAAGAAAGAAGATAGCCTGCCCACCAATAGAAGCACAACATTGAAAGTGATATTAATGTTAGGAAAAGCCTTGGTATTGGTGATATTCTCTATCCTTCACTGATCTTCTAACTTTGGAGGTTTGGAATTTCAGTTGCCAGCTTAGCCAGTAGAGATTTACCCATAAAAAACTAGCTTACTGTATGCGATTGATTTGTACAAAAGAAGTGAATTTGTAATAAAACATAGAATTGCCAAGCCCCCTGATATCTATTTAAATCATTTAGTCTCTCTTATTCCAACAGGGTTGTCTACTTAAGAAACCAAATTAAGGCTGAAAGGTTACTTAGGAAACCTAAAGTTTATTTAAGAAATCAGGCGGCTGGGCTGGGCATGGTGGCTCACTCCCATAATCCCAGCGCTTTGGGAGGTTGAGTGGGGAGGATCACTTGAGGTCACGAGTTCAAGGCCAGCCTGGGCAACATAGCAAGGCACCCCTCCTCACCTCACCTCACCGACCCCCATGCTGTCTCTACAAATAATAATAATAATAATAATAATAATAAAATTAGCCAGGCAGAGTGGTATATGCCTGTAGTCCCAGCTATTTGAGAGGTTGAGGCAGGAGGTTTGCTTGAGCCCAGGAGTTTAAGATTACAGTGAACTATGATTATGCCACTGCACTTCAGCCTGGGTGATAGCATGAGACCCTGCCTCAACAACAACAGAAAAGATTAGTCTGGGAAGGACAGAGACAAGGAGAAGAAGAGAAAAAAATGAAAAGAATATAAGAATATAAATGTATTTATTAACACTGGTTTGTATACTTAAAAATGGTAAAGGTAGTAACTTATTTTTTAAAATGCATTCTACCAATCTCTGCCTTTTGAAAGTGGAGAGTTTAATCCTTTTATTTACTTTTTGTTTTTGAGGAGATGGGGTCTTGCTATACTGTCCAGGCTGGTCTCAAACTCCTGGCCTTAAGTGATCCTTCCCACTCAACCTCCCAAAGCTTCCAGATTACAGGTGTGAGCCACTGTGCCCAGCCAAGATGGTAAATTATATATGTATATTTTACCTCAATAAGAAAATAAAAAAATAAATCACATTAAGGTTAGTGAATATATATAATCAATGCACTAATAAGGGAAATAAAATTCTTTTGGTATGTAAGTGCTCAGTTAGGGGCTGCTATTATTTGCAATAGTGTCTATGGTTTACAGATCTGTTTCACACGTTGAGTGCTTGATTCTCACAAGAACTATGTCAAATAATGGGTCTGGTATTATCATTACCTTGCCTCTTTTACTGATGAAAAAAATCAGTAGGCTCAGAGAGTAAGTGAGTTGACTAAAATCTCATAAGTAATATATAATAGTTGACATCGGTTTTGGTTGAGCCAATTTCCTTCCTCCTTTTGGTAACAGGGCTCTGATTTTCCTTAAAGGAACTGCCCCCTGCCTTTCTGTAACTCCTAGCAGGACTGTCAATCAGGAGCTCTTGCCTCTCTCTCTCTGTTAAACGTGACCCACACTGAACCATCAGGATTCATTATATTCCCCCAGATGCAGAGATTGGTGTATGGGTGGGTATATGATCCAATAATTTGATTTTTTTAAGGGATTGAAATTAATGAATACTAGAAGTGAGTGGCCTCACTTAGGAGCTAGCTATAAGGACCATGAAACCCTGGAGCATTTCCTACCACACCGAGAGAGCCGCTGGAGTGAATGCTATACAGAGGAAAGCAGTGTGGAGAACTAAAAGGAGAGAGAGGGAGAGAGTCCTGATTTCAGTGGAGGAAATGGATACAGAAATCCTTGAAGCCAGATCAACTCCTAGACTTTCAAGTGCATCATTAAATTCCTTGTTTTGCATAGGCAGGTCTGGATTTCTCCTCCTGCAACTAAAAAATTCTAACTAGTACAGCTGTTGGTTATCTTAGTTGGGCTTGAAACAGATCTTTGGACTTCAAACCCTTTGCTATTTCTACTGCTGTATGCTTCAGAAAGATACTTCTAACTACAAATGTCAAAACTGATCAGGCACTTTTGTGGGAGATTTGAGAATCTGTCCTCTTTTCATAGAGACATATTGTCCTAGGTTTCCTTCAAATTTTCATTTTAAAAATTCTATCAAGAGCGTGGGAAGACAAGCCACAGACTGGAAGAAAATATTTGCAAAACACATGTCTAATAAAGGATTGTTATCCAAAATATACAAAGAACACTTAAAATTCAACAATAAGCAAACAAACCACCTGATTGAAAAATGGGTAAAAGAGCCAAAGAAGATATATAGATAAAAATATGCACATGAAAAGATGCTCAACATCATATGCCAGTAGGGAATTGCAAATTACAACAACAATGAAATACCACTACATACCCATTATGATGGGTAAAATCCAAAACACTGACAACACCAAATGTTGGTGAGGATGTGGAATAACAGGAACCCTCATTCACTGCTAGTGGGAATGCAAAATGTTATAGCCACTTTGGAAGACAGTTTTGCAGTTTCTTATAAGACTAAACAAACTCTTACCCTACAATTCAGAAAAATCACTCCTTGGTATTTACCCAACTGATGTGAAAACTTATGTGTACACAAAAACTTGCACATGGTGTTTATAGCAGCTGTCTTCGTACATTTGCACTGCTATAAAGGAATACCTGAGGCTGGGTAATTTATGAAGAAAAGAGGTTTGTTTGGCTCTTGGTTCTACAGGCTCTACAAGAAGCATGGCACTGGCATTTGCTTCTGGTGAGGGCCTCAGGAAACTTCCATTCATGGCAGAAGGTAAAGTAGTACAGGCATTACAGGGTGAGAGGAAGGAAGGAAGAGAGAGATTAGGAAGGTGCCAGACTCTTTTTTACAATCAGATCTATTGGGAACTAATACAGCAAGAACTCACTAGCGAGGATGGCACTAAGTCATCCACATGGGATCCTCCCTCATGACCCAAATACCTTGCACCAGGGCCCACCTCCAACAGTGGGGATCAAATTTCAACAGGAGATTTGGAGGGGACAAATGTCCAAATTATATCAGCAGCTTTATTCATAATTGTCAAAATTTGGGAGCAACCAAGATGTCTTTCAGTAGATGGATGTGTAAACGGTGGTATATCTATATAATGGAACATTATTCAGTGCTAAAAAGGAATGAGCTATTAGCCATGAAAAGACATGGAAGAAACTTAAATGCATATTACTAAGTGAAAGAAGCCAGTCTTCTGAAAAGTTTACATACTGTATGATTCCAATAATAGGACAGTCTGGAAAAGGCACAACAATGGAGACAGTAAAAATATCAGTGGTTTCTAGGGGTTGGGGGAGAGAGGGATGAATAGGTGGAGTACAGATGATTTTTAGGGAAGTAGAACTATTCTGTATAACAGTGGTCTCCAAGCTTTTTGGCACCAGGGACCAGTTTCATGGAAGACAATTTTTCCACAGACAGGGTCGGAGGGAGGTCGGGGGGTGGGGTGGGGAGGCGGACCTCAGGCAATGATGCAAGCGATGGGGAGCAGCTGTAAATACGGATGAAGTTTTGCTCGCTCGCTGCTCACCTCCTGTTGTACGGCCTAGTTCCTAACAGGCCATGGACCAGCACCAGTCCATGGCCCAGGGGTTTGGGACCACAGCTGTATGATACCATAATGCTGGATATATGCCACTGTACATTTGTCAAAACCTATCGAATGTACAATATCAAGAGTGAACTCTAAGGTAAACTATGAACTTTGGGTAATAACAGTGTATTAACGTAGGTTCATGGATTGTAACAAATGTATCACTCTGGGGGGGATGTTAATAGGGAGGTGTGAGTGTGTGGGGATAGGAGGGTGTACAGGAACTCTCTGTATTTTTTGCTCAATTTTACTGCGAAACCAAAACTGTTCTAAAAATAAAGTCTATTAAAAAATTCTATCACCTGCTTTTTCTCATATTGCCTCAAGAATAAAGACTCTAATCATAGGCACCTGTGATAGTCATCAATGCTGTTCACATTCTGGTTCTCTCCCTCCCCAAGCACATGCTAGCATAACACTTCCCTGCCCCTTTGATGGTTGGGTGTGGCCATGTGGGTTGGGTGTGGCCATGTGGGCTGGCTGTGGGCAATGAAATGTGATACCTGTCACCTGTGAGAGTGTGTGTGTGTGTGTGTGTGTGTGAAAGTCTTCAAGAGTTGGTGTTCACTTTGCCATGTTTCTTCTTCCCATAGCAATGACTGAGGATGTTTCTATGGTAGAGGCTGTCAAGCCTGGGTCTCTGAGTGAAGACTTTGTGGAGCAGAGACCTTCATAAAATGGGCATGTGGAGTGTCCTAGGCCCTGAGATGTTAGGGTTGTTACTGCAGTAGAGCCTAGCCTGCCCTGACTGATGCAGTACCTCTAGTGACCCTTGAATAACATAAATAAAAGAGATAAGGGAAGTTGAACTTATATCTCTCATTTTAAAAAGTTAATGTTTATTTGAAAACAGAAATTTGAATAAAACTTGCCTTGTATTTTCTTATATAAAACATTTCTAGTAATTGTGTTCATTTTCTAAAATTTTCAGAAGCCATTGTTTTTGACTTCTACATATATTTTACAAAACTTTTTGGTGGCGGGGTTAGCAGGAGGTGTTGGTGAAATAATCCATGTAAAAATATGCTTGTTACATAATGCAAGGAAGGAATGTGGAAAGTGTAGCAGAGTTGTAGTGGGTGGAAGTATTTTAGCACTTTGCTAATGTGAAAGAATATTTCTCATGCAAATACAAGGGAAAAGTGGTTAAAATTGCTTGAGAAAAATGTTGTCTTTTCATATTGGTTAACCACAGGCAAAATGGTAACTTTTTCTTTGGTACCTTAATTTCCTGGATTTTATACCTACAATTCCCCTCCTTCCTTTTAATAATTTTGCAACGGTGTAACCCTATATCAATGTGTTTATATTTTCAATATGTTAATCCACTGGAAGTATAAGGTCATAGGCTGTTATATCCTTCTCCTGTGCATATTCCTCTTTCCCATTCCTTTTCTCTTCATCCTTAGTCCTTATATCTTTCTCACTCAAGTATTTTGTCCCCCTCTCAATTCTTTCTCTGTTTTTTTGGAAAAGGATGGAGAGAGCAAGATAAAGGGGAGGGTAGAAATGAACGCCTGTGAGACAAGTAGGTTAAACAGAGTAGATTTTTACCAAATCTTAGCACATTCTAAATATAGGACATCTGATCCATAAAAGGAATAGAAAATATTCATGTAATAATGCTTCTTTCTTTACTTGAATCTCTTACCTACCTTCTTCCATTAGGCTAGAAAAAATAAAGGATATAGGAAAATTTAAAGAAAACAGCAAAAATGAAAGGTGGAATAGTAGTTTTGATGTATTTATTACATTTGCTCTTCCTCTTTCAGATTTCAAAGTCCTTGAAATAGCATTTATTTTGCTATGAATATATATATACACACAGTGTATATACAGTGTTTAACTCTTTCTAGATAGATTTTCTTTGAACTAACTTATTACAACTATATGACTACATTCTGTGTTATCTTTTGTCTTCTTAAATTCTTTTCGTCTAACAGACTATGCAATACCTTTCTCCATTTGATTCCTCATTTAATCTGTGTCACTCAGGACAGTTTGTGCCTGATGCCCTTGAATCTGAAATATATTTTTGCTACTCACAGTGTTTTTTCCTGCCTGGAAGACTTTACTAGTTTTACTCTTGCAGATTACATTTTATCTGTCCTTCAAGGTATGGCTGAAGTCCCATATCCTCTACTAAGTTTTAAAACTTTGTCTAGTTACTTTCTAATTGTGCACCACACAACTGCATATCTGAGATAGGTTGTATAATGGCACCCCTCAAAGATGTCCACGTTCAGGTCCTTGGAATCAATCAAAGCTACTTTACATGGCAAAAGAAACTTTGCAGATGTGATTAAATTAAGGACCTTGAGATGGGGAGATTATCCTGGATTATGCAGGTCGGTTTAATGTAATCACATGGCTCCTTATGTAAGGAAGGCAGGAGGATCAGTGTGGGAGGGAAGGTGATGTGACAGTGGAAGCAGGGGGAGAAAAGGCCATGTGATGTGGGGCCATGAGCAAGGAAAGCTGCAACCTCTGGAAGCTGGGAAAGGCAAATTCTTGGGAAGCAGATTCTTCCCTAGAAGCTCCACAAGTAAGCAGCTCTGCTGACATCCTGATTATAGTCCACTGAGCCTAATTTCAGATTTCTAAGCTCCAGGATTTTATTAAGATAATAAAATTGTGTTGTTTTAAGCTACTGGGTTTGTAGTAATTTGTTATAGTAGCCATAGGAAATACGGCATCATGTCCTTTATGTTCCTCTAGGTCTGTTCCGCATAATTGAGCATTTTATTGTCATGCTCACTAATTCTGCTATGTATAAATGATAGAATATACATTCTTGGTGAATAGGAATCAGGACTTTTTTTTTTACCCCCTACAGTGCCTAGTTTTGTCCTAGGTATTCAGATGTTTGGAGTGGATGATAACTTTGGTGCATAAAAGGGAATGGGGGAGATAAAAGGCATTTTGAAAGACATAAAACTTAATGAACTGTGTTTACTTCCTTGCGATCAAATTCCAACATCTTGTTTTTGAGCTCTGTCACATACAATGTTATGTTAGGTGCAAAGTAGACATTTAATGAAGACTAGAACACAGAGGGCACTCAACAAGCACTTAATGCATTGAGCCGAAATCTGTGGGGATAAAGAAGAAAAAGGAGAAAGATAAAAGCAAGATGGGTCTGGTAGAAAGTCCTCCTTGTCTATTTAGCTGATTAGTTTTTGTCACATTAAGTAACGTTAATGCTGAAAAAGAACATCAAATTTCTAACATGAATTTTTCCCTAAAACAAAATGGAGAAGATGATAAAAATAGGCAGGGTGTAGCAGTTTAATTTCATTCATAGAATTTAATGAACCAAGTTTTTTAAAATCTATGTAATATGCTTAATGCCATGCTAAGAGATAAAGAAGTACAGACAACCCACAGGATGTGGGTCTAAAGAGTCTTACTATGCAGTTGGGAGATAATACTAGCAATGAAGTAAGGTGGTTACCAAGCAACCGGCTCAATGCCCAACATGCATAGAAGCCAATACTGTAGCACTAGCTTTTGAAAAAAGAAAAAGCTTTATTGTGAGTTGACTGACAAGGAGACAGGAAGCAACACTGAAATCTGTCTTCCTCATCTGGGGGTGGGTCAAGCTTTTATGGCATTTCTAACTAGTCTCAGGTGATGAAAATGCAGCTGGTCTGTCAGGCTGGTGGTATTTGCAATTAGGAGGTTAAAGCTTTTTCTCTCTGTGCATGCCTGGGCAACATGACTTGTGATTTTGGCTCTGCGCCATGTGTTACAACTTAAGCAATGGTTAATCAGTTTGAGCTGGTCCTGTGGTTACAGGTTACCAGGCAGTTTATCAGGTGCTATATTGGGTGATTCAGACTTTAGAGATTATACATATTTGGAAGTGGGGGCTAGAGAATCAATACTTCATTCATTCACTCAATATTTATTGAGAGAGAACCTATTATGGTTCTCTGTGAATAAGAGTTTCTGTTTGGAGTTGCCAATCTAATCGAGAAAGGGAAATAACTAATACAAGAATGGATTAAGTACTAAATAGCAGGAGGATGCTTTGTAGTTGAAAATGATTATTACTGTAACTTCTGAATGAAAGAAGTGGGATCCTCAATGATTTTAAGGTAAAGATATTATTTAGGCTGAGCCTTGAAAGATGAGGACTTTGAAAAGATTATTCCAAGCTGAAGCATGAACAACAGCACTGAAGACATGAAAGGGCATAGTTTTAGGAGAATGCTCAGATGAAATAAAAGATGTTTGAAAGATTGTGAATTACTTTCCTATTGCTGTGGTAACAAATTACTACAAACTTAAAACAACACACATTTATTATCTTTCAGTTATATAGGTCAGAAGTCCAACACATGACTGAGATAAAATCAAGGTGCAGGTAGGGCTGAGTTCCATTAGAAAGGATGGGGGATGGAATCAGTTTCCTTGTTGTTTCCAGCTTCCAGAAGTCACCCACAAGGTTGGTTGGAGGCTCCTTTCCTCTATTTTCAAAGCCAGCAACATTGCATCTGTCTAATCATTCTTCATAGTCACACCTCTCTCTTGACTTTCTTTTGTGCCTTCTTCCAGTTTTAAAAGCCCTTGTGGTTACATTGGGCTCAATGCAATCATACAGGATAATCTATTTTAACATCAGGTAATTAGCAACCTTAATTCCCCTTTGCTATGCAACTTAACATAATCACAGGTTCCAGGTATTTAGGCTGTGGACATCTTTGAGGGGCCATTATTCTGCCTACCACAGGTAGTGTCGATGGAAAAGAAGCCAAACTCTGTAAAATAATTTAAAGAGGTTTATTCTGAGCCACATTGAGGACCATGACCCAAAGCCACACCCAAGAAATCTTGAGCAAGTGGACTCACTGTGTTTCAGTTACAGTTTGGTTTTATACATTTCAGGGAGACAGAGATTACAGGTAAAGTCATAAATCAGTACATGGAAGGCATACATTGGTTTGGTCGGAAAAGGTGGGCCATCTTGAAGTGGGGGGCTTACAGGTTATAGGTGGGTTTAAAGACTCTGACTTGTACTTGGTTAAAAAATGAAGCTTCTGTCTCAAGGCTTGGAATGTTTTCAGGTAAGTCTGTTAAACATAGACAAGCTACCAGACATATATTTATTGTGTAAATTGAGGACTTGCAGGTTTGTCTTGAATAGCCTTAGGTCTGTTAATGAGTTACAAAGGATATCTCCAAGAAGTGGAGGGGGGCATGATGAGGAATGTCTGACCTCCCTCCTCATGGCAGGCAATTCAGTTTTAGGGTATCCTCTTGGCCAAGGGAGTCCATTCAATCAGTAGCCAGGAGGAGCCTTAAGATTTTTAGTTCACAGTAGTAAGGAGTTGTTTATCTTGAGAGGCCAAAAGAGAAGGGGTGTGAATGCATTGATAAGGGCAATTGGGAGCTGGTACAAGTTTCTGAGGCTTGATATAAATTTTCATTTTGTTGAAGACAGCTTTGACTACAGCACACAAAAGTGTTTGAACAGGTGAAATCAGGGAGCAACATTAAGAGGCCACCACGACATCGTGAGAGCGTCTAAGGTAAGGAAGGCATAGCGGATAGTTTTATTTGGTGTGAGGCTGTCTCTGTCCATTTCTAAGTGTTTTCCATCAAAACTCAGGACATCATCCCACAGGATCTCAGCAAGCGCAGCTTCCGGTAATTTGGCTGAATTTGTTCGCGGTAGATGCTACAACGGAGGCTTTAACTCATTCATACATCTACATTTAACAAGGGGAGAACGTAATCATGGCAAAGGCCCAATTAGCGAGACTGAGTCTCACAGAGAGCCAGACACCGAAATTTTTAAAGGTCCAAATCGCAGGGAAAGCTCACAGTCTCCGTTCTTAAGGTTCTCCCTTAACACCGAGGCAACACCAAAAAGCTGTGCTACGACAGGGCTGAAGCCCCGTTTTCTACCTAGTCCCAGTGGACAAATCCTGACTGTTCGCCTGCGCACAACAAAGACAACGCTCTGCCAGTCTTGGAGACTCACAGCCCAAACCCGCCACCGCCCTCGCCCCTACTCCCCCCGATCGGGTCCCAGGGACCGGAGACCCGCACAGAAGAGTCTACAAACGCGTTGATCATGACGTCAGCGCGGGACCCCAGCGGCGCTAATGGGGCGAGCCAACCATTGATCACATGACCTGAGTCTGCCGGTTTCCGCTTCCGTCACTTCCGGGTGTGACCGCCGCTTTGGTCCGGCGGGGCCCTGGAGACACTGAGTTCTTCCTCCTTGTAACTGACTGAGCAAACGATTGTGTCTTCCCTGTTCCCAGCCGGAGGGACATGAGCGTCCCTGGGCCGCCGTCCCCGGATGGGGTCCTCACAAGGCCACCCAATAGTCTGGAGGCCGGGGAGCCGACGCCGGGTATGTGCTGTCTGGCGGGACAGGCGGCCGGGGTTGGGTGCTAGGGGCCGAGACCTGAGTGGGTGGGACTCCGGAGCCACCCCGCGGGAGTTAGCCGCTTGCGGCAGCTGCGGCCCAGTGACTGTGGCCTCGCGCGGAAGTAGGGGACTGCGCCGGCCCCCCTGCCTGGAGGAATGGGCGGGAACCAAGTCCCTTGGAGAAGAGGATACTGGGGTGCAGTTGGAGGCGGTTGATGAAGTCATTCTGAGTTTGTTGACTCAGCACATCGCTGGCTATTTGTCATAGGGTAGTGGTTAGGGATGAATTATTCACCAGAAAGATGATCAGTTTATAATTCAGAGAAGTGATGTATGCGATATTGACCGCATGACAGCATGAAATGCTCTGTTAACTTGGTGACATTAATTCATCCCTATTTCTCCAGTAGTCTCTCTCAATCCAATTCCAGGAGCGATTTAAGCCCTAAGGCACCCATTGAATGGAATGAATGAACTTGCTATGCATTCAGAACGTTACTACTTATTACCATCCTTGAGAGAATTGAGAAAATAGTCATTCAGGGTATTTTCTGTGTCCTGTGGTTCTAATGAGGAACCCTACAGGAGAAAGGCTGCAGGGCTTTGGATCTGCCTTTTCTTTTTACCTCCTGTTTCGGAAATATAGGGATTACCCCAAATAGTACTCTCAGCATTTTCCTGGTCATGCTTTCTTCTCAATTTTTCCTCAGTGGTCTCCTCTTCACACCTTTGTGAGTCACTTCTGTAAATAAGACTTCCTTGTATTTATTTGCAACTTGGGTCCTTCTCCTAACTCTTGCGTGCTCCTCCATCTGCTTTCTGGATATTTTGACACGGTTGTTTTGCACTGTATCACATACAACATGTACATAAATAAAAACAGATGTCTGATCCTGTTAATGGTGCCAAGTCACTCTGACTTGGAACTTAGAAATCACTCTGGACTCTTTCTCTTTTCTTCCCCCTTTGTTTAGGGGATTGTACTATACACTTTCCATCTCCTCTTTGTAATTTCACCCTTAAAACAGCAGTTGTAAGGCTAGCCCACTTCCAGTCTCTTTTTTTTCTTTTTAATATTTTTTTAAATCTTATTTTCCTGCTATCTTCTTCCTTCAGATACTTCCAGTCTCTTATTCTTCCAATGCATCTATCTGTCCCACTGCTGTCACATCACTGCCCCAAGATGAAGCTCCAGTCTTGTCATTTTCTTGTGCTTGGAAGCCTTAAATGACTCCTCACTACTTACTAACAAAGATCCAAACCCATTAACTTGGTACTCAAAGGCCCTCACAGGCTGGCCACATGGTCTTATAGCTCACTATTGCTATGCTAGTATACATACATCCCATGCTCCAGACACCTCCCCCTTCTAGAGCAATCCTATACTGTATGCCCACCTTTCTTCGTGCTGTTTCCTTTGCTTATGTCATATCCCTTCCTCTCCTGTCATAGTTTTCATCCACATTTGGAAAGAGTCCTCACAGATTTTTGGTGAAAGTGTAAACTGGTGCCGTCTTAGGAGAGCAGTTTTGCAACATCTGTTTAAAAATGCATAAACAGCCGGGCGCGGTGGCTCTCACCTGTGATCCTAGCACTCTGGGAGGCTGAGGCAGGCAGATTGCTCAAGGTCAGGAGTTTGAAACCAGCCTGAGCAAGAGCGAGACCCCATCTCTACTACAAATAGAAAGAAATTAATTGACCAACTGAAAATATATAGAAAAAAATTAGCCAGGCATGGTGGCACGTGCCTGTATTCCCAGCTACTCGGGAGGCTGAGGCAGAAGGATCGCTTGAGCCCAGGAGTTTGAGGTTGCTGTGAGCTAGGCTGATGCCACGGCACTCTAGCCCAGGCAACAGAGTAAGACTCTGACTCAAAAAAAAAAAAAAAAAGAAAATGCATAAACACTTTCTCCCAACAGTCTACTTCTAAGAATTTATCCTACAGAAACAGTAACACAAATATGCAAAGATAAGCAAGGAAGTTCACTGCAGTATTGTTTGAATAGCAAAAAGTGAAAATAACCTAAATAACCTATCTATAGGGGACTGGTCGAATTCTGTTCCAACAATGGTCAAGTTCTATTCTGTTAAAAAGAATGTTCCATGTGGACAGGTTTGAGAGTTAAACAAATTTAATTTAAAAAAAGAAAATGTAGATCTATATATGTTCATATGGAAAGATATCTAAGGTATGTATTTAAAAAGTTGAAGAATGGTATGAGTAATATTTCATTTGTGATAAAGGCAGTGTATGTGAATTTGCAGGCACTTTCTGCAAGGCTGTGTAAGAAACTCGAGAGTGACTCCTGCTGGAGTTAGCGGGTAGGAAGGAGTATTTTTACTTTTTAGTTTGTACTTTCCTCTGTAGAGTTTTAAGTTTTTACAGTGAGCAACACTTAAAAAGAAAAAAGAAATGAAAACTCTATCCATTCTTCAAGCCTCAGCTCGAGTGGCCATACTTCCTTTAGTAATTGTTTCTAGATATTCTTGGTGAAAATCATCTCTCCCCTGAATTTTCATAATGGTGTCTGTTTCTCTAATGGCACTTCTCATATTCTGCAATTCCCCTGTATTGTGCTCTTTTATGGAAGGGAACTTGCCTTATTTACTGTTGTAACTTCAGAACCTAGTAACATAGACATTGAGCAAATTTTCTTATATGAATAGGGTAAGGACCCTTTCTTCTTCTTTAATCTCCCATAATAAAATATCTTGAACTTAGTAACTAAAGATATATAAAAACACGAGTAAGGGAGACTGGTCCAATAATTAACCAGAAGACTGGGGAAGGGGAGGAGTGCCTGTGAGTTAAAATGTGTAATATATTATAAGTGAAATGCATTAGTTGTTATTCCTTAAAGTTGAAATATCCTTATTTGAGTGTTTCTGTTTATCTGTAATAGTTACGTTTTATTTACTTAAATAAAATTGCTGTTTGTGCTGTTATTGTGATCAAGCCTTAAGCAATGGCATTAGTTGGCAGATATAATTTATTCACTCCACATCTGCTGATACATCAGTGGCATAATATATTTAAGTGCTCTACTTTTCCCATTATATTTTTATTTTATGTGTGGAGTGCTTCAGTTTCTAGTTAACTCTTGTTTCAGTGTAGCCTTGCCACTTTGGGAAGTTCAGAGTATGTTCATCTGTTTCTCAGGGTTAAAATAAAAATCATACAATTTTATTTCAGTTTTTTTAAGAAGCTTATTTTGAGTATGAGAGCATGTTGTTTTCCTCAGTCTTGTGAAAATTCAAATCTGTGGCAAAAACCATACCTAGAAATGTGCTATAAGCAGTGTGTTGTGATAAATGTGTTCTATACTGTGATCTCATTTGATGTTACTGATTGTTACCAGACTATGATTGCAGAGAGATGTTTCAGAGTTTAATATTAATCATAATTTTAGAGTGCAATTTTAGTAAAGTAACCATTTTGCTTTTTTTTTTCTCATTCTAGATCAATGATTCTAAAATCTTACAAACTATTAATTGAACCCTATTTAGAAATTGTTTTTCACTTTTTTTGGTAGGAATAGTGATTGATGGGGATTCATTTTAGACATTTTCGAATGCCTGGCATAGTGCTTACACAGTTATTATTCAAATGAAAAGGATGGGGCATTGTACCTGACATCAGGTCTAGATTTACACACAAGGCAATTATTATACACTATTTTCTATGGTAAATTAAGGTGCTGAATCTTAAGGAAATCTTTCATCTCCTCCCTAACAATTATTAATAATAAAACTCCCTTTTATGTGTAAATAATATATCAAGCTCTATGCAAATTAATGTTGACCTATATATTTTTTTCCATAGAAATGAAAACATATATTTAGGCATTACATTTTTGTTTATATAATTTCTACATGCTTTTGAAAGCGAGAATGCTTTAGTTTAGTGACTATTATCCACTTTTCAGCCTGAGACTCCTTTAATAATCCATTGAAGACAATAAATCCTTTGCCCTGAAAAATTCATAAACATACAGAATTTCAAAAGAATTTTAAAAGAACATATGTTAATGTTCTTTTGCCCTAGACTTTAACTTAAAACTTTAGCTTAAAAACGTTTTTTTGAGCACTCATAACCCAGTTTTTAGAGGAGGCTCAGAAGGTAAAAGAAAAGGGTACCTGTAATTGTGAGAGAGGGTGTGTGTGCCCTCAACCCCACTGTGGGCCTCCTTCCTACCTACTGCTCCCAATGTCTTTTTAGTACCCATGTCAATTTAAAAGCTTCCTAAATTTGATTTTTGCTTGGGAACAGGTTTAAGTGACACTTCTCCAGATGAAGGGTTAATAGACGACTTGACTGTCGAAGACAAAGCTGTGGAGCAACTGGCAGAAGGATTGCTTTCTCATTATTTGCCAGATCTGCAGAGATCAAAACAAGCCCTCCAGGAACTCACGTAAGCTAACAAAAAAACAGATATGCGTTCATTTCCTCTCTGGCATGGTCATAATTTACTGTATGATTGTGTACTGTATAATATTTTATAGCATTAAATCATAATTGAGTATTTCTGTTTCTTTAGTGATAGCAAATGGGAGTAGAGCAGTATGTAGTAATCTAAATGTAAGAAGTGAAGTGAATACTCCTACAGTGTTTGAAATCTTCTAAAAAGTACCCCTAAATCTTATCTAGATTCTGTGATTAGTTCTGGTGTTTTATCATTATTTTATGATAAAACATATTAGGTATTGTTGCAGGGTGAGTATACACATATTTCTTAGTAGAGTTGAAAAATTGCCTCCATAAAAGTCACACTTGTTTTCAATTGCTGGTTCAAATGAGTTTCCAGAGATCCTTAAGTATCTTTTTTCAGGTGATTGTTTCATTCCTAGTAGATCACTCTACTAGCTAAATAAAGGATTAGAAGATATGTTAAGAGAGAAACAGAATAAGGTTGAACAGAACCCATAGAATGAGATCAGTATACAAAAATATACACTCTGACTTTATGAGCTCCCATCCAGAGACAACAGACTTAGCTTCTGTCTCTTCCTGGGTCAGGACCTCTCTGGATTACCCAGGCTGGCCTGTCTATCATTTCTTTCTGTGGTGGTCAGCTTTAAACTGGCTATGAACTGCTGCTGCTCTAAGACCTACACTTTGAAAACTTACTTCAGAGGCCTTTATTAGGGGAAAAGGACAGGAATGATCAACAGCTATGCCCATTTAGTAATTATTAGTAGCAGATGTTATACTCCTTGGTGTTAAGGTGCTAGCTAAATGAATATAAATGTACTGAGTTCTAAGACTACATGTACCCTACTATAGTTAGAGAATGGGCAACATTCTCAGTTTTCTGCTGGTTCCAAGCGAGATTTTTTATCCCTAGCATATGGTATACCTTGTATTTTGATGCCAGTCAATCCTTGTGGCAGAAAAGTTGTAAGATTTTGTGGGGGAGTTTGGATGAGGTGATAGACTGAAGGAAGGTAAAAAACTTGGTTGGTTTCTGGCATGACCAGCCCTGATCCTAAAGCTGTGGGGGGCTGAGGGGAGGTGCCACCTAGAGTTACCTCCTTAGCATAAACTCAGATATGATCCTAGGAGCTTATGAATAACAAAGACCTCATGGATAACAAGACACTCCTGTCACATGGGAAATTCCAAGGAGCTCATGAATAACAAAGATACACCTATTTTTTGGGAAATTCCAAGGATTTTAGAAGCTCCCTGACAGAAACCTGGGACAAGGATCAGACACATTCTTTATTATATAACAGATATCTGTTCAGGTATTTTGCTCATTTTAAAATTGGGTTGTTTATTTTCTTATTGTTGAGTTTTAAGAGTTTTTCGTATATTTTTGATACAAGTTCTTTATGTGTTTTACAAATGTTTACTCCAAGTCTGTGGTTCATCTTTTTATTCTCTTAACATTGTCTTTTGCAAAGTAGAAGTTTTTAATCTTAATAAATTTTTAAATTTAATAAATAAATAAAAATTAATCAATTTTTTCTTTTTTTTTTTTGAGACAGAGTCTCAGTCTGATGCCTGCCTGGGCTAGAGTGCTATGGCGTCAGCCTAGCTCACAGCAACCTCAGACTCCTGGGCTCAGGCAATCCTTCTGCCTCAGCCTCCCGAGTAGCTGAGACGATAGGCACGTGCCACCATGCCTGGCTAATTTTTTCTATATATTTTTAGTTGTCCACCTAATTTCTTTCTATTTTTAGTAGAGACAGGGTCTTGCTCTTGATTAGGCTGGTCTCGAACTCCTGAGCTCAAATGATCCTCCCACTTCAGCCTCCCAGAGTGCTAGGATTACAGGCATGAGCCACTGTGCCTGGCCGAATCAATTTTTACTTTCATGAATTGTTCTTTGGCATTGTATCTCACCACCAAACCAAGGTCACCTAGATTTTCTCCTATGTTTTCTTCTAGAAGTTGTAGAGCTTTGCATTTTACATTTAGATCTTTGATCCATTTTAATTTTTGTGGAGGGTGTAAAGTGTGTGTTTAGGTTTATTTCTTTGCACATGGACATCCAATTGCTCCAGCACCATTTGTTGAAAAGACTATCCTTTCTCCACTGCATTGCTATTGCTTCTTTGTCAAAGAGAAGTTGACTTATTTGTGTAGGTTTATTTAAGGGCTTTCTATTTGGTCCCATTGATCAATATGTCTGTTCTTTCACCAGTACTATGCTGTTTTGATTTCTGTAGCTTTATAGTAAGTTTTGATATTAGGTACTGTGGGTCTTCCAACTTTGTTCTGTAGTATTGTGTTGGTTATTCTAGGTCTTTGACTTTTCATATGAACTTTAGAACAGTTTGTGGATAACTACACAATAACTTGTTGGGGATTTTGACTGGGATTGCATTGAATCTTTAGATCAAGTTGGGAAGAATTTACATCTTAAAAAATATTGAGTCTTTTAATCCATATACTTGGAATATCTCTCTGTTATTTAGATCTTCTTTGATTTTTTTCATTAGAGTTTTCTAGCTCTTACATATAGATACTATACTTATTTGTTTATTACCAAAGTATTTCACTCTGGAGGGAGAGCAATTATAAATGGCATTATTTTCTAAATTTCAAATTCATTGCTGGTACATACATGGGAAAGCAACTGACTTTTGTATATTAACCTTGTATCCTGCAACCTTGCTATATTTGCACATTAGTTCTAGGAAGTTTTTTGTTGATTCTTTGGAAATTTCTATATAGAAAATCGTCTGGGAACACAGACAGTATTATTTCTTTCTTCCCAATCTATATACCTGCTATTTCTTTTTCTTGTCTTATTGCATTAGTTAGGACTTCCAGTATGATGTTGAATAGGAGTCGAATGGGAGTAGTGAGAGGAGACATGCCTTGTTCCTGGTCTTAGGGGGAAAGTATGTAGTTTCTCACCATAAGTGTGATGTTAGCTAAGGTTTTTAGGTTTTTCTTATCAAGTTGTGAAACTTCCTCTGTCTTCTTAGTTTGCTGAGAGTGTTTTTAATCAGGAATGGGTGATGGATTTTGTCAAGTGCTTTTTCTGCATCGATTGATATGTTTTTCTTTATTGATGTGATAGATTGTATTGATTGATTTTTCAAATGTTAAAGTGGCTTTACATACTTGTGATAAATACCACTTGATTGTGATATATAATTCTCTTTATACATTGTTGGATTCAATTTGCTAATATTTTGTTGAGGATTTTTGCATCCATGTTCATGAGAGTGATTGGTCTATAGTTTTCCTTTCTTGTAATGTCTTTATTTGGTTTTGGTTTTGGGGTAATGCTACCTTCATAGAATGAGTTGGGAAGTGCTCCCTTTGCTTCTGTAGTAGTCCTCCCTTAACCATATGGAGATATGTTCCAAGACCCCCAGTGGATGCCTGAAACTGGATAGTACTGACCCTATAGAGGCTGAGTATCCCTTGTCCAAAGTGCTTGGGACCAGAAGTGTTTCAGATTTTGGAATATTTGCATATACATAATGAGATATCTTGGGGATAGGAGCCAAGCCTAAACATGGAATTCATTAATATTTCATATATACTTTATACACATAGCCTGAAGATAATTTTATACAATTTTTAATAATTTTGTGCATGGAACAATGTTTTAACTGTGACCCATCACATGAGGACAGGTGTGGAATTTTCCATTTGTGGTGTCATTCTGCACTCAAAAAGTCTTAGATTTTCGGATTTGGGATGCTTAACCAATATATACTGGTTTTTTTCTGTAGTTATATACCACTGATGAATTTAATTTATAAATTAGGCATAGTAAGAGATTAGCAACAATAACTAATAATAAAATGGAATAATTATAAAAATATACTATATAAAAGTTATGTGAACATAGTCTCTATTTCTCTCTCTCTCAGAATCTCTTATTGTACTGTCCTCACATGTCTTGTGATGATGTGAGATGATATTCTGCAGACTGCGGTTGACCAGGGATAACTGAAACCAAAGAAAGAGAAACTACACATAAGGGGGAACTACTGTATTTTCCGGAAGTGATTGTGGAGAATTGGTATCATTTCTTCCTTAAATGTTTGGTAGAAATTACCAGTGAAGCCTGGTCCTGGTAATTTCTTTCTTTGGAAGGTTATTATTGATTCAATTTGTTTAATATAGGCTGACATAGATTTTCTATTTCTCCTTGTATGAGTTTTGGTAGTTTGTGTCTTTCAAGGAATTAGTCCAATTTATCAAATTTGTGAGCATAGAGTTGTTGAAAGTATTCCTTTATTATTCTTTAAATGTCATTGGGATCAGTGGTCATGACCACTCTTTCATGCATGATACTAGTGATTTGTGTCTTTTCTCTTTTTTCTTGGTTAGTTTATTAATTTTACTGATCTTTTGAAGAATCAGCATTTGGTTTCATTGATTTTTTTTTTCCTCTGTTGTTTTCCAGTTGTAGCAGCCTGTTTTTCTGTCCTACTTATCGTGTGGATGGTTGACTTGGTGGGTTTTCCCGTCATCCATTCTGTATTTCACCTTCTCTGGTCTCTAGCCTGAGCTGAAGGGACAAATTTATGAGTTTATACTAAACTCAATGCTGTATAGTGGAGATGTTGTAATTGCACTTAAGTTTCTTCATTGCTATTTCTTTTTCATCATTGTTCTTTATTTAGCATAGTTTTGCAAGCAAATCACATATTTTTCTTTGTTTGTAGAGTTAAGATATTCAATTATGTGACCCTTTAGTGTCACTTATTCCTGTGATCCTAACATTGATTGATCTTGAAAGAAGTGTCAGGGAAGTTGGCTTCTGTTCCTCAATAGGTTTTGAATCAGAATTTTAATGAGGAACAAGTTGTCTGGTTTGACCTTTTTACTTCATAAGTGAAGAAGAGATTTAGTACCAGAGAAATAAACTAAATTTCCAAGATCACACATTGGCTATTGGCAGGGGAAAGCTTGTGATTCTTAGTCTTATGCTTTTTTCATCTTGCTGCTTATTTATATCTTTTGACTTATTATCCCTTGATACTCCATCTTTCCCAATTCTAATTCTAATATAATTCTAGTCTTTACTCCTCATTTCCTTTATGGGAATGTTGTACTTTTAAGATATATAAAACATTGAGTTTCTTGGGCAAAATATTAATAACATAGAAAACTATTAGAATATATAGAGTTGCTAAAAATAACAAGTAATAAGATACTTTTAAATGATTTGATTATTTTAGTTATTAGCATCTGAAATTGGGGCAAGAATAAAAGACAAATTTAGTTATCAGAATGTAGCTTTGGAATATTATTTTGAAAAAGATTATGCTAAACCAAATAAGCTGTGGACAATCAATAAATTTCCAAGTTAATTTCTGACTGTTACCATTAGCCAAGATGAATGTGATTCCTTTTAATGAACCAGCACTTAATAATCTGTGGAATTTATTTTGGCTGTGTGCTTTTGTTTCAGACAGAACCAAGTTATATTATTAGATACATTGGAACAAGAGATTTCAAAATTTAAAGAATGTCATTCTATGTTGGATATTAATGCTTTGGTGAGTATGATTTTGTTGGTGTAACTTAATGACATCTTGTATTAGAAATAGTTAGGTTTATCCTCCTAACTTTGTACTTAAATGTATATTTAGGATCTTATTGTCTCGTTTTTAAAGTTTAGAATTTCATGTTAGGAAAAGATGGGAGGATGATGCAGGCCTAGAGACATAAGAGAGAAGGGAAAAAAAGTACCTTATTTTTAGACAAAGTAACAGAGAAAGAAGAAATGAGAGATGTCAGTAGTAAGATTTGCAATCTTAATGTGGCTGCAAGTAAAGTCATAGTCTGATTTTATAGACACTCTTTATATCTCTCTAGACCTTCCAGTTTTCATTTCCTAGATGATAATCAAAGCCACTTTTGGCTGAGAGGAGAAAAGAGAGGAAGACTCCATTCTGCCCCTTCAGAATGAAATAACAGTTAACAATATCTGCTTGGTTCCCTTGCAGTGGCAGTAGAGAGTGCTTTACTTTCCTTAAATGAAACTGAGAGTCGTTTTTAATAGGAAATCTTGATTTGCTTACTAGAACTTCCATTGTTTTGAATTGTTATCTTTCAAATGTTGAATTTGTAATAGGAAATTGAACCTATTTATGAGTCTGGAATAGATCTGTTCATAATTAAAGACTTAGAAAAGAGAACTGAAAGTAAGGAACCTTTGAGGTACTATTTTTTACTTTAAGGAAAGTACATCTCTCTTTACCAATTACATGGATTTCTTAAATTACTATTTTATTTAATTGTATGACATATTCATAATGCTATAATACATTAGCACTGTGGGTTGAAATGGACACTTTGAGAATGATCAGTTATATTTTTCAGTATAAATAGTTGAATAGTTGAATTTCATCAGAAGCTCTATAGCTTTTTCATGAGAGGAACTGATACTCTTTATTTTAAGGAACAGGGAATTAACAAAAATAAGGAACTTGTTGCTACCTTTCTTTTCCTCTTGAACATTAAGAATAGCTTGATTTGCATGGTTTTGTAGCCATTCATATATATTTCAAAAAATGGACTTTCCATTGGACAAAGGTGCCTTACTAATGTTTTCCTTTTATAACAGTCAAAAACAAAGTCCATGTTCTCTAGCATTAGACAGAGGCCTGTGCTAGTAAACAGTCTTCTGCCTAGTAGTTCCTGACTTCTTGTGAAGGAGGTGGGCAAGGCTACACTGACCTACTTTTGTGTTCTGCACTGAGTTCATATTGCAGTAGAAGGAATGTTTGTTGAATGAATGAATGAACCAAGCAGATGTAATAACTGTTGCTTCAGTCTGAAGGGGCAGAAAGGAGTCTTCCTCTTATTTTCTTCTCTCAGCCAAGAGTGGTTTTGATTATCATCTAGGAACCGAAAACAGGAAGACCCAGAGAAATATAAAGAGGTTCTGTAAGTTCTAGAGCTCATCAAACTATGACTTTTTTTTTTTCCTTGAGACAGGGTCTTGCTCTATTGCCAAGGCTAGAGTGCAGTGGTGTCATCACAGCTCATTGTAACCTCAAACTCCCAGGCTCAAGCAATCCTCCTGCCTTAGCCTCCCAAGTAGCTGGGACTACAGGTGTGTGCCATCACACCTGGCTAATTTTTCTATTTTTTATAGAGATGAGGTCCTGCTATGTTGTCCAGGCTGGTCTTGAACTCCTGGACTCAAGCAATCCTTCCATGCTGGCATCCCAAAGTTTGCTAGGATTACAGATGTGAGCCACCATCCCTGGCCCAGACTGTGACTTTGCTTGCAGCCATATAAAGGTTGCAAATCTCTCTACTGACGCATCTCTTATTTCTTCTTTTTCTGTTACTTTGTCTGAAAATAAGGTGCTCTTTCCTTTTCCCTCATACTTCTCTAGGCCTGTATCATCCTCCCGTCTTCTCCTGACATGAAACTTTATTTTAGGCTGTGCAGGCTGGCTGAGATGTAAAGACTGTACTTATAATTCCTTGGGAAGCAAAGTATCCTCATAGAGGTTGTTCTATTTAGTCTGACTTCAGAAGCCCAAGGAATAGAACTGAACTTGTCCACAGTCCTCTCAGGGCTCTCTAGCCACAGCTTGGGTTTTCCTGATGGGCATTTTACTTAAACTGTCCCATGTACCTTGGCTCATCCTCCCTTGTAAAGGAAGTAGAGAGTGTTGTACTTTTCTTAAATGGAACTGATAATATTATTGGATAGTCTTATATTGCATGTTTTTAAAGCAAAATGTTGTCTGTACCCAATTTAATATAAATGTCTATTTTATGTTTAGTAAATCTTTTGTGTCAATCTGAACTGAATCAAATGCTTTTAAAATCCTGCTCTTGTCTTAAATGAAATTTTTATTTTGGAATTAAAATGTGGAGATAATTAAGACTCTAAAAAAATTTGACCAATTTAGAAAGAACAAACTGTAATAATAGGCATTGACTTATTTAGCTATTTTGATATTTTAGTCTATTTTAACTTGACTCTTCATTTTTTTTCCATGTCAAGTTCACTGAGGCTAAACACTATCATGCCAAATTGGTGAATATAAGAAAAGAGATGCTGATGCTTCATGAAAAGACATCAAAGTTAAAAGTGAGTTGCAAATTGTTTTATGTTCTTCACAAAAGTAGAAGTTTATTGTTTTTCTTCAGTATTTATTTTTTGACTTTTATACCTCCATATACAATAGCAGATTTCATTTATGATACATTGTTTTCTTTTAAAAAATGTCATGTTTTTGAACCTCACTCTGATCTTCCTTACTAATAGCCAGGCTGGTAGCTCATATTCTCCGGATATTTTCTGCAGTTCTCATTTAATAAGAGCTTAGAATAACAACTCTTTTTTGAATAAAGGGGACCTTTAAATTACTCCAAATGAATTTAAAAGTTAAATATTAAATTTATTAGTATGTATTGATTACCTTAAATCAAAGCACTATTATTTTTAAATTAGGTCATAACCTGTAACCCTTGATTGTTTTCTTGGTTTTAAATTTTTTTGACACAGAAAAGAGCACTTAAACTGCAGCAGAAGAGGCAAAAAGAAGAGTTGGAAAGGGAGCAGCAACGAGAAAAGGAATTTGAAAGAGAAAAGCAGTTAACTGCCAGACCAGCTAAAAGGACATGAAGAGTTGTGTTTGTGTGTTTTCTTTCTCTATCCCATATTTGGATTAAGATGACCTAAGTGTAGACTGAAGTTGAGGTAGTGCCTTATACCATGATTGCTGTGTCTCCATGTCTTCATTTCAGCCATTCAAAAGCCTTTCTTTCTAAGTAACTTACATAATGTTACTTGGTTTTGATATTTTTATGTAATTTTTTCAACTTTCATTTAATTTTAAAATTCATTATTTTGGCCTTGAATCATTTATAAACTGGAAAATGATTTGTTATGAGTCTAGATTCTAGTGGTTAAAAATTAGTATAAATTTTTTAGCTTCTTAATGAATGTAGATTTCAAAGTTTCCATTTCTTATTTTATGAAATGACTTGCCTTTCTGGGAATACAATGCTGATTTTTGGTAATTGCCTTCTCATGGCTTAGTAAAGAAGAAATGACAACTATTTAATCACATATGCCCCTGCAAAAGAGGTAGTGTAAGCCTTTGCGAAGAACATAATGGAAAAGTGTATGCACAGGATATAACAGCACTTTAGACATAATTTAGGTAAGCAAGATGCCAGACAGATTGTATTAACCCTGCACTCTCTCTGCTTCTTACTGTTGCTGTTGTTGCTGCTTCTGTAACTTTTGGGTGCAAAGTAGGTTACATCTGTTCCTAAAGTTTGATGGGGGTAGTGGAGCTATCACATGTTCAAATGAGCTTATATATTTATAATACTTAGTAATAGTTATCACACAATGAGAATACGGTTTCTGTGCTTTTAAAAAATTCGTAAAGTGTAGAATGCTGTGTACCAACTACCCACTTTATAGATAAATGACAGGAATGGTGGAAAATTAGTAAGTAGCTTCAGAAAAGAGGCAGCATGATATCTTTAGTGTTTTCTAGAATTTTTTCCTGATATTTTATGTAGGAACTTATTATGTGAGGAAAATATTACGAAGTTTAAAATCGAGAACATATTATTCACTGTTTTAGTACTATTTAATATCTAACTGGTCTCCTACTATATACATAGGGACTATACAGAACCTGTGAAGGTGTATAATTAGAATGTGTATCTTTTATAACTCATATTACATTTTTGGTAAGCTGAAATCACTACCTCTGATCACATATCAGGCTAATGATGGAGAAGGCATTAGATTTGACTATTAAGAACTGGTCTGTTTAAAGATTTAAATAGTGTGTTCAAAAGAGCCTTTTTCTTCTTTAATGAATGAATTATGACTTCACAATTCACTTACTTTGACCTCGTATTTAAGAATTTAAACATATTTTATTTGAAAAGGCTAGGTGTTGCCCTCAAACACTTGGCAAAACTGCTTAAGGCAGGATATATTAGGGCTTGCAGGACAATATCACCAAATTGCTGAATGTACTCATTTATAATATATCTGACAAAGGCAGGGCATTGTTTCTCAGAGTGGTTTGGGACCAACTGCAATAGTTGTTTAAAATGCTGGTTCCTGGATACCACTCTCAATTTACTAAAGCACATCTGGATTTTTTGTTTGTTTTGTTTTTAAAGTTTCTCCCAGTGATTCTGATTTACCTTAAAAGTTGAGAACCACAGGTCGTAGTGGTTTAGGTCAGGGTTTCCCACACTAAGCTGCATAGTATTATCACCTGGAAACTTAAAAAAATAAATGCAGACATTCTGGATTCTTGGTCATAAGTTATGATGTGGAGCCCATGTATTTTTTAAAGAGCTCCCCAGATATGATGTAAGGACCCACCGGTATAGACTCTCGAAAGATTTATATTTATAAGCAGTGAAATAGTTTAAAAGGTACCCAGTAACTCTTAGGCTTAACCTTATGAAATAAATTCTGAACTGCTGCTTTTGATATAGTCAGATTTAAGACTGAACCCTAGCAGGCAGGAAAGAGATACAGAATTCTGGTCAGTTAATTGAACTTTTGTGACCTGCATTAAAATAAATCATGTTTATTGAATGAATGGCAAGGCACATCTACTTTTAGAATTGTATTATTTAAGTTTTGAAGACTTAAAAATTTCATCAAATGAATATGCATCCACTATTTTAAGGTCAGTTGTGAATCAGAAGTACTGTTATCTTGGTAATTAAAATCTAAAACTTTAGCTGTATTTCAGTAACATAGAAACATATCTTACTGACTAAACCTGAGTGGAACCCTTACAATTTGTCTTAGTGTATTTTTGTATAAAATAGTGAATAGGTATTTAGGAAGTTTCTGGGTTTTGGCTAAAAAAATTGCCTTTGTTTTGAAACTACATTACATGTGTACTGCACTGAAATGATGGGAGTACATTTTGTATTTATTTTGCAGTGTCATGTAAATATGCAGATGTTGAATATAATATATTAATAGATTGTGTCCAGAGTGAGTTTTTGGGTGGATACAGTTTATAAATATACCACTTTATGTACCCTCATACATTTGTTTGATTTTGAGCTTGTAAAATGAGAACTACTTTTTACATATTTAATAAAAAATGTCTCTGAATTATCTGATGTCATTTATCAAGCACCATTCTGTGCATAGCACCATATACTCCCCTTTATGTACATTATTTCAAATATTCTATGCTTTTGATGTCCTCTCCTGTCATCTTCCTCTTAATCTCCATCTATTATGTCACAGAATTATGAATCCACTCATGAAATTCCTTTCAGAAGGGTGATAGTGTGAAAAGATTGTAATTGAAATAACCCAACTTCCCCCTCCAGCAATAAAGAGTCAGCTGACTTTTTCTCAACCAAAAAAAAAAAAAAAAAAGAAATAACCCAACTTCATGAAGTTCTTCACTATTCTTTGAGAATAAAAATAATAGCTACTCCTTTTAGTGGTTTGGTAGAAAGTGCTTCAAAAGGATCCCTGTGTATATAGCTATAAGTAATGGAAATTTCCAGCTAATCGAATACTTAGGTTTTTAATTTTTTTAACTTTGGAGTTCTTAGACCCCTGAGGGACTTCTGTAGATGACTTTTGGAGGGGACATGAGCTCTCATAAATTTCTCAAAGAATTTTGTGTATTTCTCCGGATTTGGTCTAGATTTCATCAGATTCATATGATGAAACCTTTGTCTGTCTATCTATCTAAAATACCCTCCAAAGTAGCAGTCCCCAACCTTTTTGGCACCACGGACCATTTTCATGGAAGACAATTTTTCCATGGACTGGGGAGGAGGGGATGGTGTGGGGATTATTCAAGCGCATTACATTTATTGTGTACTTTATTTCTGTTATTATTACATTGTAATATATAATGAAATAATTATACAACTCACCATAGGTTGGGGACCCCTGCTCCAAAGCAATGATTCTTAATCATTAAACCTCCAATCCTCACTGCGCACATTATTTTAAGAAGTTACTTAGTTTCTAGAGTTTTCTTTTGGATGAAGGTAGTTCCTATCTATGTTTGTTCAGATTTATCAGATATTTAAGATTTGTTCTGTTGCTGGTTATTCCTGTTTCAGCTCAGTTTGCATGTATGTGGCCAGAGGCCATTTAGTCTTCAGATTAACATTTGAGTAAGACAGGTTTTATTTTCAAAGCCAGTAAGAGAGAAATAAGTAGTTCTAATGACTGCAATTTAAAAAGGGTTTAAAGCAAAACTCCAAAGAAACAATGTAAAGGAAGGACACAGAGGAGATCTTGGGTAAAATTTGGGGTAGGATAGGGGTGGTAGTTGAGAAAGAGAAAGGGGCAGCCTGAGACCAATGTGAAAGGTCAAGGTAATTTATCCTTCATGTTCATACCCTGAATAATGGAGGCTTATAAGCATGTAAAGAATAATAAATCAATAAAATCCACCTAATCCACTTTTAGGTTAAAAGTAGCAAAAAGTCGCCCACTACTACTTCATTGTAAACTGAAGAAGAGGTTATAGCTGTTAATTCTAGTTTAGACCATAAATATATTCCTAATGGGCTCCAGGAACCGTGCAATGTTCAAATCCTGATAAAGATGGGGCTGAAAATCACTCCAAGAATATATGGGTAATTTACACTCCTGTTTATAAGCTTGACTTTTATTCATTAGAAAAGACAGTTAAAAAGTACAAGGGAATACTAACAAACAAAAACATGTCTATAAACCTGAAGGTTCCTGGCCTTCACTTTGTGCATATAGGGCCTTAGTAACACAGTGGTGAGGACTGGGGACTCTGAACAGTCAGACTGCTTTGGTTCATATTCTTACTTGATTTGGGATCTTAGACAAATTGCTTAAGCCTGGTATTGCTCAGTTTCTGAAACTAAAGTTGGGGTACGAGTTTTAGCTTCATAAGGTTGTGAAATTTCATGTTATTTTTATAAAAGTCCTTAACAAATTAGTAAGAGCTCAAATGTTGGATGTTATATCTCAGTACCTTGAACTCACATATCTACATGAGGGGCCCTTTTTGCACATTTATTTTTGTTACTAAGTTTTCCTCTGCCTATGTCTGCATGTTGGATACCTGTTCATTCTTTGCATCTCAAATATCATCTCTTATGGTTTTCCTCCCTGCCACCCAAATAATGTCTCTTTTTCTGTGTTCCCATAGTACTTTCATAATACATTCGCCTTAGCACTCAGTATTAGTTATATGTTCATATGTCCCTCAAGATGTTATGAAAATGTGTACTAGGTATGTAACTGTGAAGTGAATTGTAGGATACGGTAACCAGAGGGCCAAGATAACTGCTGCTTCCCGGAAACCCCCATCTTAGGAAGGTTGATTGTAGGGAACCAAACAATCTCTGTAAGTAGAAGGTAAATAAATTAAGAAAGCAACCAGATTGCTTAACATGCCATTAGTGACTTTTTTTCTTTTCCCTTTTATTTTCATGGTATAAAAGGTTAGACAGATGTACATTGCAAATGCAGAGATCTACTTCTTGCTTCTGTCCAAGATTGCCTGCTATGTAAGTTTCCCCTGAATAAATCTTTGACTACCTACAACCTGGAGTAGTCTACCTTTTCCTGAGCTTGCCCTCTACTTACAGAGGCAGTTCTTGGTTCTGGCAGGGAATTTTCCCAACACAAGATCAAAGATATTTCTTCATCACTTTTTCATTCCACTGTGTAGTGCCTAGCCTATAGTTGTATTAATCATGGTTCTCCACAGAGAGATATTTTTAAGGCATTAGCTTACATGATTGTGGGGGCTGGCAAGTCTAAAATTTACAGGGCTTGTTAGCAGGCTGGAGACCCAGGGGAAGAGTTGATGTTGCAGTTTGAGTCCAGTGGCAGTCTGGAGGCAGAATTCCCTCTTCCTCCTGGACCTGTCTTTTTTTCTTAAGGCATTCAACTGGTTGGATGACTTCCCTGCCATTATGGAGTATAATCTATTTCACTCAAAGTCTACTAATTTAAATTTAATCTCTTTTAAAAGTACCTTCACAGCAACATCTAGACTGGTGTTTGACTGAATATCTGGGTGCCATGGCCTAGCAAAGTTGCCACATAAAATTTATATTCACAGTTGTTTTTCACTATATATTTTGGGATTGAGTTGAATCTTGTAGGATAGAAAGAGAGACATGCATACATTAAAAATAGCTATAATAAAAAACCGGATTACATAAATGCCAAATAAGGAATATTACAATAAAAAAATTGAATTTCTGAAATTCATACATGGCTAAGTAGCCTGCAATCCTTGGATAATTCAAGCTACTGCTTCCATGCCTAATTACATTATTTAATTAGACTAAAAAATAATAACTCCAGATCTTGGGAACCAAATGTGCTCAGAGTTACTGAGTGAACTTGAAGTTACAAAAATAGATGCCACATCTACTATTTAGATTTATACTTCTCCATCAACTAGGGGCTGCTCAGTACTCTTAAAACAGCTTCAGGGAAGAGGTGGGCGGGCAGTTTGAGAGCAGACTCAATAGATAAGCACCTCTCATCTATTAACTCTCAGTTAACGCCCAGATAAAGTACAAATGGGACAATGCTGCCATCTTGTGGTACTCTTTGTTCCCCTCATTCCACAAATTCTAGTATCATCTCGCTTGATTGGATAAGCCTTTTAACTATAGCTTTTTAGGTAAGTCATGATTTTCTGTATGGTTTGACCTTTTGTTTAAACAATGAGATGCTTGAAAGTAATCTATCTGAAACTTTTGATAACATTTAAAACAACTTTCTTTCTTTCTTTTTTTTTTTACTTTTTGCATCTTGTAGTTTGATGTTGGGCTTGAAGTTTTTTTTTGTGTGTGTGTGTATGTGTGTTTTTTTTTTTCTCCAATCATGGTCATTTAATCTATCATTATCATCAACCATGCTCAGAATCATCTTTTAAGAAAAACATTCCAGTTCAAAGATCTTGCTGTGAGCAAAGGGCCTGGAAGCTCTGTTTTTGTTCACCTGACCCTGTGATGTTGGGCCTTAGCTGATTGGATCTGGGGTGGGCACCTGATCCTAGGGCAGCCAAGCCATGAGCTAATCAGTGACAGCAGAAACTTGCCTGGATGGGGACTATAGAGCATGTCATTGGCTTAGCCATTCACTGTCTGGGGAATGTGCATCACAGTACTCAGAATCAGCACTTTATTGCAGCAGAAGTGAGAACACACAGACGCAGACAGAGAGCAAGTGAATGTAGAGTGGGGATGAGTAGGGATCCATGAACTTATATTTCTGAAAGGGGACAAAGTAATCAGACCCCTCAATGCCTTGGATCCTGAAAAATTTTCTTGTATGAGGCTCTGTGAGACCTGGGTGCTGGACTTTTCTTGGGTTCCTATGGGATTTAATTACTGGGCTAAGATTTTCCACATTTCCACAAACATTTTTACAGTACCATCCTCCTGTTCCCTGCTTCTCCCATTTACGAGCTAACCTTAACATGTCTCTATGTATTGCAACTATCATTGGCATCTAACATTATCATTGTCTATTAGGTTGCTCTAGTATGTTATGTTTTTTCAAAGTTTTAAAATATGCATTATTTAATTTAATAATAAGGATCCTACTTTGGAGTTTATATATTTCCATGTCTGCTAATCCAGGAATTTGAGGAAGTAGACATCAGTGACCAGCATGCAGATGCAATCCTATTCTCAGCCACACACCTGTGTTCCTTGCTTGTTGGGTGTTTCTCTTCTTTTGTCCAGTTTCTTTTCTTAAAGTGTTCACATCTCTGGCTGGATTTCTAATCCCAGATTTACTCCCAGCTCATTCTCAAATCTAAAATTTAGAACCCCAGCTCTGCTGAGCATTTCTTTTACAAGTCAAGTGTTTTACACATGTTATCTCATAGCAGCAACCTTAGGAGGTTGTTATTACCATTTTACAGCTATTGTTATTACCTTAGGAGGTTGTTATTACCATTTTACAGCTATTGTTATTACCATTTTACAGATGAGGAAGCTGAGACACATTGAGTTTGGGTAACTGCTCAGGATCACACAGAGGTACGTGGTGGGGCTGGGATTTGATTTTGGGAAAAACTTAAAGCTACCATGTCACGGGAATTTTCATAAACTGAAGACCCTAGGAGTGGATACATCTTCATCTGCTAATTTTCTCCCCTCTCTCTCTCTCTCTCTCTCTCTCTCTCTGTTTTAGAGACAGGATCTCCCTCTGTTGTCCAAGCTGGAGTGAAGCAGTATGATCATAGCTCACTGCAGCCTCCAGCTCCTGGGCTCAAGCAATCCTCTTGCCTCAGTCTCCTGAGTAGCTGGGACTGCAGGTGTGCACTACCATGCTCAGGTAATTTTTTCCCCATTTTTTTAGAGATGGGGTCTTGCTATGCTTTCCAGGCTGACCTTGAACTCCTGGGCTCGAGTGATCCTCCTGCTTTTGCCCCCTGAGTTGCTGGGATTACAGGCATGAGCCACCGTGCCTAGTTATGCTAATTCTCTTTACCCAGTTTGACAATATTGGAAGAAAAAAAGTGAAGACGGCATGAGTTTCCACATTAGGAAAGAGCCTTGTGGTAAGGATGCACAGAGCTCTTCTTTGATTTTCCTGCAAGGTTGCTTTAATTCTAGACAGACCCTAAAACTCAGCACCTTTAGGGATAGATGCAAGCAATAGTGAGACTGGAACTGGGTGAGATATGGCCCAGGGGCCTTCCCTTGAGCTGCTAATAATGCTGAAATAGGTAGAAGGAAGATGAAGTTGCTGGGAGAAAAAAGCGACTCCAGAATGGCTGGGATGTTCCCAATAAGGCAGGACCATTCTGAGATATTTTATCACCACCACCACGTGGAGAGAGCTGTCTTTAGTATTGCCTTCCTGGGCCTGCATTTCTGGGTCTGCAGCCTACTCCTTAGTTCCATCTCTTTTGCAGCACCTTTATAGCTTTGGGGAAAGAACATAGCTGCAACTAGAAGCCAGATGTTTCTCACTGGATCAAGTTAGATTCCCTCAGGGGTAAATGTGCAGACAGAGGTGATCCCTAAGACTCTTCCAGCATTAACATTCTGAGATGCCTTGTACCCCATAGATCTTGGTGCAGTGGCAGCGCCCAGACAAATGTACTCATCACAGATGGGTTGTTTCTGGCCTCTAATCACCCCACAGCCCAGGATTTGGATGACGAATCCTGAGGTCCACAAATTCACTGTCCCAGAACGGAGGAACAAAGAAGAGATTGCTTCTCATGAGGGCAAGTACTCCTCTCCTGTTTGGATTGACAGTATAATAGCAAGGAGAGAAGAGGTGAGGCACACATGAGTCACTTTGCCCCTCTGCAGTCCGCCTGGGAGCCCTCTCATTCTACTGACTCACCCTCCCCTCCCCAAAGAGAGGTGTCATCCTGAGCAGCAGCTTGTACCACCTTGCAGGTCAGACCTGTTATTAAAGATGCAGGCTGGCATTTAAAGCAGGCGGTGTCACACCCACCCTAGTCTTCGTTCTGAGCTCCTCTGGTGGCCTCACACACCTCTAGCCACAGGGAATGTAACTGGCAAGGGCCCCAGCGCTGTGCTCTGAGCCCTGACTGCACCCGCACCGGGGCACGCTTCCTGCAGGCTGCTCCTAGAGATGGCTGAGCATGGCAGGGATACTAAGGCAGGTCCATTCCTGGGAGACATGGGGCTTCTCTGATGGTTGACTTTGGTTCAAGAACTCCCCATTGGCTTTGCTGAAGCTCTGCTTTGCAGTTTAGGGTGCTTTCCTGCAACCTTCTTTCCCTTCTTCACTCAGGAAGACAGTACAGGAAAGAATAAAGAGGCTGAAGGAAGTAAGCACGTTGGGAGGGCTGTATTATGTAAGGCCAAAAGACCCACCATGTCCCATGAGAGGGCTCACAAGACACACCATCCACCTGGCCATCCAAATGCTCTGGTGAGCAAGGCACCATCACTATGGAGTTCTGCAGGCCGGGGCTGATGGTAGGAGCGTGGTTACAAACTGAGCTGGTCAGCATCTATGGGCATGATGGAGGCCAAGAGGTGGTGCTTAACTGCCAGAGGCCAGGTGAGAGGTCCCTGCCAAAAGACAGGGTTTGAGGAGCAGTTAATGGGCTTTACCAGCAGGGGGAGGGGAGTTGTGGAAATGGTCTATGGAACATGGTGTCTATTTGCACCTAGGGCCAAGATAGGCAGACAGTCAAGAGGGGTGCTGCTTAGCATCTATAACAAGGGTCAACAAACTTTTTAGGTAACAGGCCAGATTGTAAATATTTTAGGGTTTATGAGTCATATGCTCTCTGTTGCAGCTGCTCAGCTCAGCTGCTGTGGCACAAAACAGTCATAGATAGTGTGTAAATAAACAAGTGTATCTGTGTTTCAGTAAAACTTCATTTACAAAAACAGGTGGTTGACTGGATTTGGCTCATGAGCCATGATTTGCTGATTCCTGCTCTATTTTTTTTAATAAAGCAAAATTTCACGAGCAAGAGTCTGAGAGCAATCATTTCAATAAAAAGCCGTGTTCTCTTGCTCAGTTCCCAGACTTGAGTCGATTTCCAGATCTGGAACCCATTGTCTGAAGAGGTGGCTGGAGGAGGAACCCTGCAACACTATGGCGAATACCTGCCATGACGATTCCCCAGTCTACTCCAGGGACCTATGGCCATTTACTTAGGTGACTGTACGCTAGGAAAGGGGGAATAATCAGACATTTCTAGGACTATTGGACAAAGGGTCTGAGTTGCTCTGATACCAAGAGACTCAAAGAAGCATCATAGCCTTCCTGTTAGAGTGGGAGCCTATGGGGCACCCACTATGGGGACCAGGTAAAAACGGGGTTCTGAATAAAGTCCAGTTTACAATGGGCCCAGTGGGCCTGCAGACCCATTCAGTGGTCATACTGCATTTTTCCCACCACTCTGGCCTCCAACGCCATGGGGCTCTGTGGCAGGGCTGACTGCACTGTGGCTTGGACCTGCTGGAACACCCTTTCCTGTTCCAGCCCCACTCAAAGCTGGCAGCTTTCTGGGTCATCTAGTACACGGGCCATAAAAATATCCCTGGGATGGAATGTGTTGCCTCCGGAACACAAAGAGGCCTACAAAGCACTGTCTTTCTTCTTGGTGATGGGGTTAGAAGATGCGGCAATTTGCCTTTTACTTTAGAAGGGGATATTTCAGAACACCTCCAACTACTAGACCTCTAAAAATGTCACTGAAATGGCCTGTTCTGAAGTCTTCCTAGGGTTTATCTCCCACCCTCTAAAATGCATGCATCTTGTCAAGGCCTCCAGCATCCTTGCCCACTCTGGCTGGTCCTGTCCAATCAACTTGGTGTCATCTCAGTGTCATGGATCAGTGTGATATTCTCTTGAATAACCCAAGAAGTCCAGATCTCTCAGACTATATTATGATAGAGAGTGGGAGAGTTAACATAACTCTAAGACAAGCAGTAAATGAATATTGTTGTGTGGTTGTCCTGTCCAGAGAGCCTCAGCCAGCACTTCTATCTGGAGGTTTAGGGAATGCCTGATCCACAGGTATGAATCTCATATAGCAAAACATCCAACCAGAGGATCCACTTCAAGTGAAGGAGGTGTGAGAGTGGATCATGATCATGGGATTCTCTGGTTGTGGCATAGACACCCAGAGGTAACTGGCGTTATGGATTGTTGGAATGGTCTAAAGTCCCAGCTCTGAGAGAGGATGTGAAAGGATGGAGTGCCATCTTCCAGAACATGGTGCATTTATTAAGTCAGTGATATATGGTGCTATGTCACTTCTATATAGTGCTGTGTCCCCAGTAGGAAGGATACAGACCCTGGAAACCAAGGGGTAGAAGCAGGAGTGGTCCCACTTACCATCATCCCAATGACCCACTGGGGGATTTTGTGGCTTCTTTCCCTGCAACTCTGGGCTCCGCGTGGTTGGAGGTCCTGATCCCCAAAGGGAACACACTCTTGCCAGGGACATAATAAAGGTCCCATTGAATTATAAATTGTTGCTGCTGACAGGGCACTTTGCACTTTTGTGTCCAGGGACCAGCAAGCACGAGAGGGGTTGCTGTGCTAGCAGGAGTAGTTGATCATCAGCTAGCAGGGAAGGGAGGCTGCATCTGCACAGTGGGGCAGGCAGGAATGTGTGCAGAACTCAGGTGATTCACCAAACTCCTCCTGTACTGTCTTGCCCCATTAGAACTATGAGTAGGCACATGCAGCGACCCCAGTTAGTACCTGGAATAACATGGTGCTTTAATCTTGCTATCCTATCATCTGTGTTTGTAACAAACCCTTCAACATGGTTTTGAGTTTCTTCTTCCCAACAATAAAAACAATTTAGGCTTCCTATCTCCTGGGTCAGAGCTGGATATTTCTTATCCATGAAATGACTGGATTTCAAATGTGCAGTGCAGGTCACATAGGGGTTAAAGTTTTGTATATCATTTTTACCATGACTTCTCCCCTGACTGACAAGGCTGACTACATTTTAGGCACGGGGTTGTAGTAGAGGTTCCTGGGAGAGGAAGAGACATCTGGGAGGGAAAGATGAGAAATCATTGAGAGGAAAGAGAATGGGAGTAAGAAAGAGGGAGAAAAGTAAAGGGTAGTTGAGAGGAAACAAAGAAGCCTTAAGTGACATTTCCTAGAGAAATATCCTTGGTAGGGGCCTCCCTGGATCTTTTTTTTTTTTTTTAATCTCCTTGTTATCAGTCTATTCAGATTTTCTGTTTTTTAGTGATTTAGTCTTGATAGGTTTTGTATTTCTAGAAATTTGTCCATTTCATCTAGGTTGTCCAATTTGTTGGTGTACAGTTGTTCACAGTACTCTCTTATAGTCCTTTTTATTTTTGTACAGTTGGTAGTAATGTCTCCACTTTAATTTCTGATTTTAATGATTTGAGTGTTCTTTTCCTTTTTTTCCTATAGTTTTTTCTCACTAAAGATTTTTCATGTTTGTTGATCTTTTCAAAGAATCAACTTTCAATAGTGAAAGCAGTATTACTGTAGAGCTGTCTATTTCTCCCTTCCATTCTGTCAGTTTTTTCTTCATATATTGTGATGGTAATTATGTATATAAATGCTTATAATTGTTATAGCTCTTTGCTGGATTGATTCTTTTATTAATATATAATGTCCTTCTTAGTCTCTTGTAAGCTTTTTTGATTTTGGAGTCTATTTTGTCTGATATTGCTATAGCCACTCCTTGCTCTCTTTTGGTTACTATTTGCCTAAAATATTTTTTTCCATCTTTTCACTTTCAATCTATTTGTATCTTTGGATCTAAAGTGAGTCTCTTGTAGACAACATATAGTTAGATCATGTATTTTTAATCTATTCTGACAAAGTCTCTCTTTTGATTGGAGAGTTTAATCTATTTACATTTAAAGTAATTACTGATAAGAAGGAACTTACTTCTACCTTTTACTATTTGATTTCTCTATGCCTTATAGCTTTTTTGTCCCTTATTTTCTGCATTAGTTTATTCTTTGTGTTCAGTTGATTTTTTACAGTGAAATATTTAAGTTCCGTTCTCATTTCTTTTTGTATTTATTCTACAGCTATTTTCTTTGTGGTTACCATGGGGATTACATTTAACACCCTAAAATTATAACACTAATTTGAATTTATACAAGGTTAACTTAAATGGCATATAAAAACTCTGCTCCTTTAATAGTGCTGTCCCCACCCTTTTTGGTTATTGATATTGCAAATTTACATCTTTATACATTGTGTGTCCCAAATGTAAACTTTCTTTTAAATGCATTAGTGTCTTAAATTATGTAGAAACATAGAATTCTACTCTAAGGTTCAATTTCATGTCTAAAGGGCACTTTGTAGTACAGTACATCTGTCTATACAGTAAAGAGTTAGCTTTACCACATCTCAAATAATTCCCATCTTTGAGAAACTGTGACCAATAATCATACACAAGACCCAATATTCATACTCTTCCATTTGTCTTAGGGCAGAGATGTTGAAGAACTTTTTTCTTTTTGTTTCTAGTACAACAGCTGCCTGAACATTTGATAACAACAACAATAGCTGTCTTAGTCCATTTTGTGCTGCTATAACAGAATGCCTGAGACTGGGCAATCCATGATAAACAGAAATTTATTGGCTTACAGTTCGGGAAGCTGGGAAGTCCAATATCAAGGTGCTGGCATCTGACAAGGGCTTTCTTGCTGTGTTATCACATGATAGAAGGTGAGACAGAGCAAGAGGGGGAGGAACTCATTCTTTTGTAATGGCACCAATCCCACCCATGAGGGTGGAGCCCTCATGGCCTAATCACCTCCTAAAGGTCCCACCTTGTAATACTGTTACAATGGCAATAAATTGTCAACATGAGTTTTGGAGGAGACAAACATTTAAAACATAGCAATAACATGATAACTACAATAACTATAATATTAGCACTTACTGTTAACTGAATACTTATTCTATGCCAGCTATAGTAGCAATCACTTTTTATATATTAACTTATTTCATTTTCATAAGAATCCTATGAAGGAAATACTTTTCAAAATACTCATTTTATAGATGCAGTTAACTGAGGCAAACTGGAACATTCTCTTTGAGAGTAGTGATGTGCAAACACAAAGATAACTTTTGGTCTTCATAGTCCCACATACTCTGAGGTATTTATGGCTCAAGAGGCATTGTGTTTATTCTTCTAGCACACCCTCGTGGTAGGAGGACAGATTTTATCTCTATTTTATAGATGAGGAAATTCAGGTTAAAAGAACTGCCCTAAAGAGAATTTGAGATTAAATTTCTGAGAAAGTCTTGATTCCAGATCCAGTACTTTTCTTATGTCCCAGGAGACCCCTCTGGATGGAAAGGCTAAGCTGCCGGAGCCACACTCTGCTCTACAGCATGCTAATATACATATATTTAACAGAACCCTTTGTGGCTCTAGGACTGAGGATTTTTCACTATCATACTACCTTGCTTATATATGCAGAAAACAACATATGATAAGAAGACTTTGTATTTATGGAGCCTATAGTAGACATCTTCCACTCCCTCCACCTTTTGCCTGATATTCAATCCCTTCCCCATTTTGGGGGGACACTCATCATAATAGTTCCAGTGGAAGTCAGAGGGGCCAAGTATGTCTCTCCCTGCTTTGACAGCTGTGATTCTGGCCTTTGACATACCATTGGTCAACTGGACACTTCCACTGAGAATTGAATTCTGATTCTCTTCATATTTGTGTCACTCATTCTAGAGTTGTGATGATATGGGATTATCTTGGGGGCAGCCAGCCTGTTCCTGCTAAAAGATGGTGTGGTACTTACTGCTTTTTGATTCTCCAGAGCCACCCTGGTTCCTATTCAGATCTCCTGCCATCATTACTCCATCATTTTGATGGTTCTGTGAATCCCTGAGAGCATTTTAATATCCCTTTTCTACTTAAGGTATGCAGACTGGCTTCTTGCTTGCAACCAAGAATGCTGATTGAGATAGAAAGCTTTGTAGTTTGTGAAGCACCTTCGCATACATTAGTGCTTCTTGTCTGGAAAACAACTTCAATGACACATATGAGGAAACTTGAGCTATCCTGTAGCCTGGTTGCAATTTTAGTTATTATTTGACAACTATAGCCTGGTTGGCTGTGAGGAAAACAGCACATTTGGGAGGTGTTGGTGCTTCCTTTAAAAAACCAGGCATAAAGCATACTTGTCCTGTCTGCCCCCCTCCTTCTAGTTCTGAGAATGCCTGGTGGTCTGGCAAGATGAAGACCAGGTGTTCTTGGTGCATAGCAGGAACTCATCCCCAGCTCCTGCACAAGTCTCACTGCAGCTCAGCAGAAGCTGTGTTACTGGGTTACTGTCCCAGCTAGGGAGGTTTTGCCAGGTGGAGTGTGTGTGTGTGTGTGTGTGTGTGTGAGTGAGTGTGTGTTGCGCTGCTTCTCTAGCTACTGACTCATGTAGGGAAGCATTTGCAGCAGGGAAGGGATGAGGGTGGGGCTTGCTCAATAGGCAGAGAAGACAGTACTATTTAAAGCTACATGGCAATAGGATCAGCTTCTTTGCCCTGCTCTTTCTCCTGTCCCTTCCCTTTCTTGTGCTATTAAGGATCCCTTTCTCTGTTCCCACCCATTCCTGCTCATGGGCCTATGTGTCTTCCCAGAGCCTTGTCAGTTTGCTTTGCCTTCTTGTGGATGTTCCTGAATTGGGGTGTGTTCCTCTTAGTGCCAGCCCCTCCTATCACTTCCTCTTCTCACACTTTAATGATGCTTCTCCTAGTTTCCCATCTCCCCTAGTGCACTTTCACTGCTCTGCAAACGTCACATGGGTAGGAATTGAGTCTGAATTTTTAACAGTGTATGCCCAGACAACAGGTATGGGGCTTGCTTGACATATACTGGGCAAGGACTCAGTGAATATCCCTCAGATGAAAGAATGACTGCATAAGTCAGGGAGTAAACTCTCAGTCCCCTTCTTCTTGTCTGATGGGAAAGTTATAACCTCTGCTCCCCTTTGAAGGGTTCTCTTTGGCAGTGGAAGGAGGGGTCTTGGGTGAGATGATAGAAAAAATACATGTGAAGCCCCCAGGATGTGGGATTTGCTCAGGACATATTTCTTAACTCTCAATCTGATTCCATAGGCCCCAACCTAAAACCACCCAGCAAGTGTTGGCACGTTTTCTGTGATTCCTTCTTGTCTGCACCCTTTCCATGTAAACCAGTGTTGAGGGCTTGCCATATAATTGT
>VBSM01001044.1:8706634-8741649 GCA_008086735.1 Cheirogaleus medius | reverse complement strand
ATCAAAGTTCATGGCCCCTAGGTTAAGAGCCCCTAACGGTAGAAAGGACAATGCTCAGGAAGTCAGAAGGTCAGATGACTTTGCTTCTGGGCTTGACACATCCATTGACACTTCCAAGTTCCAGCATGACCTTGGCTTTGGAACTTCTTTGAGCCTCAGCTTCTTCATTGTACAGTGGAGATAACAGCACCTTCCCATGTATTTAAGGCAACCAGCACTGCATCTGGTACAGAGAGGTGAAGTAGGTACCGTTTATTAGAACTTGTCTGTATCCCTCCCAAGCTGATGGCCATCACCGTGGTATCCCCAAACCTGGTACATGGAAGGCACTCAGTAAATATTTATTGAATGAATACATGGGTTGAAGAGGGTTGCTTTTAACTACAACTAAAAAACAAAATTCATCAAGGAGACAGCTGGTGGTTTGGGAAATGACTGTTTAAATTTGAGGTTTGTTTTTTTTTTTAAACTGGTTGAACAAATAGATAAACACATCTGGAACTGGAGTGCTTGAAATGTAAGCCGGGGCCCATGGATCTGTGTGTGGTGTTCTGCCAGAGAAAATGAAATTGAGTGTAGGAAGGAAACCAGGATTTCGTTGCAGAACAGTTTCTCCTCCATCTTCCCTGTGTTGAGGCTTGTTAATCCGATGTGTTGTAACACAGGAAATGTCTTACAATGAATGGACACAGACCCATGATGAGGCATTTCTGGGCATAGATGTACATTCCTCTTTCCTCTTTTCTTTTCACCTTTCCCTGATCCACTACCCACTACATAACTCCTCTCTGACTCCGAAGATTTGGTAATAGGGGCAGTGTGGATAGTTTGCTAAAAGCTGCCTAGTCTAGGCCTGAAGCCAACTAGTTGCTTTTTAATTCCCAGCCTTAAAAGTCTATTCAATCTAACAAATGTGTATGGTATTAATAAACAAAAGTAGATCCAGCCAACCATCCCTGTGATTTACTCTGTGAAAGTGTGGGGCAAGAGGTGGGGAGAGAACTTTGTAAAACCGGAAATTTAGAACACACTGGTGCTGTCTATGCCTGTATCTTTGGGAAGGGCAACCACTGGTGTTATGGACTGTGTGTGCCCTGCCGCCCGCAAATTCATGTTAAACCCTAACCTCCAGTATCCTGGGATGTGACTGTATCCAGAGCTAGGGCCTTTAAAGAGGTAATTAAGTTAAATTTGGTCATTAGGGTGGGGCCCTACACCAATAGGAATGGTGTCTTTATAAGAAGAGGAAGAGACATTAGGGGCATGTGTGCACAGAGAAAAGGCTGTGTGAGGACATAACAAGAAGGTGGTCGTCTGCAAGTCAAGGAGAGAGAGCCTTACAGGCGTCCTCAAACTACGGCCCGCGGGCCACATGCAGGTGTTTTTGCCCGTTTGTTTTTTTACTTCAAAATAAGATATGTGCAGTGTGCATAGGAATTTTTTTCTTTTTGAGACAGAGTCTCACTTTGTTGCCCAGGCTAGAGTGAGTGCGGTGGCGTCAGCCTAGCTCACAGCAACCTCAAACTCCTGGGCTCAAGCGATCCTACTGCCTCAGCCTCCCGAGTAGCTGGGACTACAGGCATGTGCCACCATGCCCGGCTAAATTTTTCTGTATATATTTTTAGTTGGTCAATTAATTTCTTTCTATTTTTAGTAGAGACAGGGTCTTGCTCAGGCTGGTTTTGAACTCCTGACCTTGAGCGATCCGCTCGCCTCAGCCTCCCAGAGTGCTAGGATTACAGGCATGAGCCACCACGCCCAGCTGTGCATAGGAATTTGTTCACAGTTTTTTTAAAAGTATAGTCCGGTCCTCCAGCGGTCTGAGGGACAGTGAACTGGCCCCCTGTTTAAAAAATTGGAGGACCCTTGCCTTAAGAGAAGCCAGTACTATCACACCTTGGTCTTGGACTTTTAGCCTCCAGAACTGTGAGAAAATAAATTTCTGTTGTTTGAACCATCCAGTCTATAGTATTTTGTTGTGATGGCCTTGGCAAATTAATACTACTGTGCACCCCACCTGTCCAGAAGAGTCTTATACATGCTCTCTTTCTACAGACACTCTGTATGGTTCCTGGGATCCTGGCTGAGGTCATTAAAGCTATATTTACCTTTACAAGTCTGACTGTCAGGAAAAGAACTTGGCGTCTTCAGCAAATGACCCAGTTCAGCTGTTGTGTCCTGCACATAGTAGGTGCTTTATAAACACATGGTTGGTGATGGGATGATGGTACATCCTTAAGTACCATGGGGTGACTCCCTTCTAATCATAATGAATTTCCAAGCTTTGGTCTTAGCCCACCCCTCTGGGAACTTTCATTCTGTCTAGCTGGGAACTACCAGCTCCAGCTTATCCATGTTAATGGAGAGGAAATACCTGTGTCTTTATCCTGGAACCCATCCCTGACTTCTGGAAGTGGGGCCTGGGGTGGTTATGTTCTCTGATACTTTCTTGTTTCCTTGGCTATTTGTCTAAGGCAGCCCCTGATATCTCCATAGGAAGATGATATGTTTTAACAACCGCCTTGTTTAGGGTATAGATTGTGAGAGCTCCTCAAAAAAGTATTGAGTCTACTAAATGTGGTTTTGCGTTCCTGTGAGCATGTGAATGATGCTTGAGATGGATGAGGGTCCGTCTCATTCTCTGGCCATCTGAGTGTGAATGATGATCATGAGCCAAGGTCTAGGTGATCAAATCTAAGCTGGTTTCGAATCATAGAGTAATTAAGGTCTTTAACGTCAGCTAGACACATCTGATTATTTTATACTCAGGGAAATGAGTCAAAATGGTTAAGTGACTTGCTCATGGTCCCACAGTCTCTGTTTCTTCACTTATAAGATGGAGATAATAATTTCCATCTCTCTGGTTGTTGTGAGAAATTACGTAAAGCACATATCATAATGCCTGTCACATAGCAAGCCTTCAACAAATGATTGTTTTCCAGATGCTTTTATTATGCCTGGGCTAGTGCACCTACCCATAGCAGATGCCCAGTGAGTCACGGTGGATAATGGTGCAGGTGTGGCACTTGGGGACAGAGACTGAGAGGAATGGTTTCCATTTTGATTATGTTCCAGGCCTGGATATAAACCCTTGTCATTCTTTGCCACAATAATTCACAGCTCTGATCAATCTAAAGAGTTAATAGAACAAATGTCTACTTGTTGCCATTTGAATGCCTACTTGTGAAACTTCATGTCCCTTTTCTCCTCATTTAGAGGATCACAAAGCTTTAGAGAAGGAAGGGACCTTTGAAGCCAGCCAGTCCAATCCTTTATCCCATTGATGAAGAAAGCATAGCCTGGAATGGCTAAGGAAGACCCCTACCTGGCACCACCTGGAATGTGGACCTGTGTCATCTAGTTGGACACAGAGACTCTCCCTTTTAGGGAAACCAGCACACCTGGTATCTTGTCTACACCTCATTCTGTCCTAACCATTAAAGGATGAAGTTTAGCGTCTTTTCCAACCATGTTCAAAGAACAAATGCATACCTTGTAATTAAACAGTCTCTTCTCATTGTGCTAAGACCTCACACACTGGATTCCAGGGAATGATATGCCTGAGTAATGGGTCAGTCCCTGTTCACAGTGAAACTCCACTGTTCAGAGTCACCTTGCATGAGAGACTCGGAGCGGGAATCGCAATGCTCCTGAGACCGATGAGTAATTTTTCTGTGGTCATTTAACAGATTCAGGAAACCAAGGCCTAAGTTGATCCCTGCTGTGTGACTGGGAGCAACGTAATTCCACAGCAGGGTTCCTTCTTCGGAGAATTGGGTTCTGTAGTCTGCAGATGGGCACACACAGCCACATGTAGACTTTGAAAGGAAACCTTAAATATACTTGACAGGAGGCCAACTGTGAATGGTGGGGTTGGAGGGGAGCTGAGTTGTGCTTATTTATACGCTAGAATGTGAGAAATCAAGTCCCCACTGGCTAAAGCAAGCAGAAAAACAAGGCTTTTTTTTCCCTATAGAATTTAGTCAAAATCCTTAACTTTCAATTGAAATAGTCCAGTTGACTGACTTATTTTTTTTCCTTTTCTGGAACCTGAATGCAAGTATTTTCCTTATGTAAATATAATTTTTGTTTTCTGCTTAGCGATTGTGTTGGTTCAGTGAAATTGTCAGTCCTTCCATTATAATGCTTTCTCTGATTATAAAAAGTATAGGCTAGGGAAACTTGAAGGAAATTTCTCAGTAGCAAAGGAAGCTACTGTTTCATTGGAATCTTCATTAGTGACTCTTAATCAGTAACTCTTTAAAGAAAATTCCCATAGTTTGTCCCTAATGAGTTAAGGAACTAAAGAACCCCACTGTGACTCCAATCCTGAATCATCAGCGAGCTGCATCCGTACGATTGCTCCTGTTTCTCTGATGACTCAGTCCTGGTCCACAACTGGACTTGATTCATAGCTTAATATTTAAACAAATGTTTGGATTTATAACAGCTCCAGAGGGAGGGTTCCAATATCGCCCCGAAGTGCTAAGATTGCTCCATTTTCCTTGTTTGTTAACAATATAGTAATCTGGTTCCTGAACATACAGGCAAGGAAATGCTGACATTACTCAAGAGGAGCTGTGCCAAGAGGAAGGGCACGGCAGCGTGATCTCTTCGCGGAACAACACTCAGTTGATTTTCAAGGTGGGTGGTTTCCTTCTCTCTCACTCTGCTTTGGGCCTTTACTGCATTTTGAGAAAATCAGTACTGTTACATCCTCTCCATTATCTCTACCAGAACACATGGATGTAATGTCATAGTTCATATTCTTCCTTCTTCTTTATCCCATATATCTAATTGTTGCAAAACTTTCTTCAACACGTGTCTCACATTCATGGCTTCATCTCAGTTCCCACCAGCTCTTTACTGGTACCTGAGTTTCCGAAACAGCCATCTAATGGATTTTCACATTCCTGGCCTTTCCTGTTGCAGTAGATGGACTCTTCTTATTCACTGCTGGCTCCGCAGTGCCCAGCACAATGCCTGGCATATAGTAAACACTCAAAAATGCTGAACTCAACTGAATTGCTCCAACTCATCCTGTCAATTTCCCCAGGGGACTCTTTCTAAATCTTCACTTTTTAAAAAGCCAGTCAAATTTAGCAGTGTCTAAATCTTTCTAAATCCAGTTTCATTAAGAACTTCGAAGGACTCTCACTGCCATCACAGGGATGGCAAGCTCAAACACACACCAGTGCTGGGCAGGTAACTTAAAGGAGCAAGGAGGCTGGGTGGGGCTGGGATGAACTGGAACCTTGTGCAGGGTGGAGATGGCCAATGACCGCTAAGCTCCAGCCAAGGGTTTCCATGTGAGAATGTGGGCTTGGTGTTGCCAGAGGCCAAGAATCTGGAATTTTTTTGGTGAGATCTCCAAAATTTGTAATGTTGGCAACTAATTCAAAATTCAAGAAAACACTGTGAGCCAAACAAAATGCAGCCATTTGGCCTGCAGATTGCTGCTTTGTGACCCCTAGATGGGACTACTATTGTCTAGGATTAAGCTCTCAGACCTAAATGTTAGCAACATACGCCTGCGCAATCTTATTTCTCTCTCTTCCCAGTGCACACCTGCCCTAGGCTGCCCTCCTTTAGATCCACAGAATGATTCTCATTCCAAGTGATTCTACTTCCAAAACCTTAAATCCAATTGTCCAAGACTAGCTCAAACAGGCTCCTGCCTTAACTTCCCTGTTTGTGCTCACATAATTCCTTTCTCTTCAGCTGCCTGGATGTCAACTTTGACTTGTTTTTTTCCCAGAGGCCTTTCCTACTTCTCCGAAATCATTTTTTTCCCAGCCTCTCTCTTTTATCTGAATCTTTGTTTGCATTTCTAATGCTAACACCTAATCCAGGCCCTATCACGCACACCTGGACCCCTGCAATGTCTCCTAATTGATTTACTGAACTGGTTTTGTTTCTCCTCCAACTTAATTTGCTCCATACCAGATTCCTCTTAAGTTGCCCCCTGTGTTCTATCACTTTCCGGAGCTTTGTTTTTCCATGGAAAGCCTCAGTGTCCTAGCACGGCCCTTCATAATATGGTTATATTTCCTTCTTGTCATCTCAAAGTCAAGTCAAATCTGGTCTGCCTGCCGTTGCCCAAACACTGCCTGACTGATAAGCTGGGCTTCCTGTGTTATCAGTCAGCGTATCTGGGAAGCAGTTGGCACACTGAAAGTGTTTTTAGGAAGGGCTTAATGAAATAACTATTTACAGAGGCTCGGGCAGGCTTAAGGGAAATGAACAAGAGGGTGAAGCAATTGTATTGGTTTGGGGCTTGAGGATGCATAGAGGGGATGGATAGAGCTTCAGCTGATGACAGGGCCACCCCACAGGAGCCAAGGCCTTCGGCTCGGGGATACACCCACTGCTGAGAGCAGGCTTGGCAGAGAGGGGGCTGGAGAATATATAGCCTGACCTCCCTCTTGTTCTAATCTCTAATCTTCTACTAGTGCCTTCCATTGGATGAACCCAACCAGCAAGCAGAGGGCAGGGGAGGCCAGCTGCTGCACACCTTACGGGTCTGCTCTCAGGGCTCAGAGCACGGGCAGAGAAGGGTGGAGAGAGATCTGGAAGGCAGTCACCACCTCTTGATTCATTTGCTCAAGCTATTCCCTCTTCTTGGTGTACCCTCCCGTAGAAGTTCCACTTATCAAAATGTGGCCAGTCTTTTACCTCCTGCTCAGATTCTACCTATTTCTTCAAGCTTTCATTGATTATGCTTCATCAAAACACCTAATGGTATTTGGTTCGTATTGTTTACATGGCACATTGCTTCTGCCACTGGAGCTACGGGTAGTTAGATGTGCGCACATCTTTCTCCTTCTAGCTTGAGTAGGGATGTGTCCTAGCACTTTGTGTTTTCCTCTGCACTCAGTATACTTTTTTGGGAATGAAGTTCTACCTTCATTCATTGTACATATATGGGGCATATAAAGGTATTGAATAAGTCCACTCATTAGTTAATTCATTCTTTTTAGCAAACATTACTAAGATCCTTCATTATACTAGCTGCTGTACTAGGGACTGTACTAGGAACTTGGAATAAAACAGTGAACATGTCACATCAGGCCCCTGTGCTGACAAAGCATGCATTCTAGTGGAACAGAGTACATGTTAGTCCTTCCCCCTCCTTTCACCTATTATATCTTCCTGAAATGGCCTTTCCTGGTTCCTTATCTTAGCCATGGCCCAAAATCCAGCCCGAGTCCCAGCTTCTTTAGTCCCTCTAGCCCACATTGATTCTATAGTCATATTACCTACCTTTCCCTTCTTGGAACTTTCTAGTAGTCACTCAGTTATTTGTTGACATTTTGATACATCTACTTTCCCAGAGAGATTCAAACCTCTTGATGGTTTCAGACTCTGGTTCTAGACTCTGGTCTCATCTATCCCCACTGACACTCTCTGGGCCCTTCTTGTCCTTCACTGGGGTGGTCCAGCTGGTTGGTGGTATAGGTAGAGAGCCTCTGCAGTGTACCAAGAGTGTAGCACTGAGCTCTTTGGCCACCTTCTCAGGAACAGTTGCCAGAAAATGGGGTACCTTTATTTTCTAACCCTTTATCATTTCTGGACTAGCAGAAGGGGTGTTGAGGTTAGCTTCCAAAAATATGGGTTTATATTCCAGCTTGTAGATTTTTTTTTTTTCCTCTTAGAGACAGGGTCTTGTTCTGTTGCCCAGGCTATAGTGCAGTAGTGTGATTAAAGCTCACTGCAGCCTTGAACTCCTGTGCTCAAGCGATCCTCCCGCCTCAGCCTCCCAAGCAGCTGGGACTATAGGCATGCACCACCGTGCCCAGCTAATTTTTCTTATTTTTTATAGAGACAAAGTCTCGCTATGTTGCCCAGGCTGGTCTTGAACTCCTGGTCTCAGATGATCCTCCCGCCTCAGCTTGTGAATTTAACCAGCATGTCATTTAACTTCTCTGAACCTCAGTTTCAGAGAAGTAAATGAGAATAACAATACCTATCTCATGGGATTGTTGTGAAGATCAAGTATGATGATATATGTATTAGTTTCCTATTGCAGATTTATATCTTACAACACTGTAGTTGTGAAGTCTGGCACAGGTCTCACTACTAAAATCAAGGTGCTGGCAGGGTCACACTTCTTCTGGAAGCTCCAAAGGAGAATCTATTTCCTTTCTTTTTCTAGTTTGTAGATACCGCCCACATCTTTGGTTCCTGGCCCCCTTACTCCATCTTCAAAGCCAGCAACTTTTCATCTTTCTGACTATTCTTCCATGGTCATGTCTGCCTCTGAGCACAGCTAGGAAAGGTTTTCTGCTTTTAAGTATCTATGTGATTAGATTAGATTGGGCTTACCTGGATAATGCAGGCTACTCTCTTCATCTCAATGTCCTTGACTTAACTACATCTACAAAGTCACTTTTGCCACATGAGGGAACATACTCACATGTCCTGGTGATTAAGGCATCTTTGTGGGGAGGGGAGGCCATTATTTTGCTTATCACAATCTATACTCAGGCTTCCCGAGATCCATGCCCATCCCATATGCAAAATATTATTTCCTTCAGTCCAAGTTCCCCAAAAGTCTTAACCCATTGCCGCATTAACTCAAGTCCAAATTCTAATCTAAGTATCATTAGCTCAAAAGTCTCAATTTCATCATTTAAATACTTTAATTATGTATAGATGAGTTTCTGGGTAGGATCTGTCCTGGGGAATAATTCCTGTGAAACTAAAGAAACAAGTTATCTGCTCCCAAAATACAATGGTAGGATAGGCATAGGATAAAAGTTAAAGACATTCTGGTTAAAAAAGGGAGAAAATGGGAGGGAAAAAGGAGTCACCAGTCCCAAGAAATTTCAAAATCCAACTGGACAAATTCCATTTGGTTTCAAGGCCTGGGAATGATTCTCTGTGGTTTTCAGCTCTGCCCTCTGGGACATCCTTCCTCTTTCATGAAACATAGCATGTGTTTGCAGCTGAGTAGTTCTAGTTCATTTTTGTTCAACATTTATTCCTTCGGTTTATTTCTTTTCTCTTGCATTTTACTAAAAGCAGCAAGAAAAACTCTGGCTGCATCTTCAGTACTTTGCTTGGAAATCTCCTCAGCTAAATGTTCAATTTAATCTTTTACAATAGTCCCCACACCCCACCCATTTTTTTGCTTTCTGAAGTTTCAATTACCTGTGGTCAGCTGTGATCTGAAAATATTAAATGAAAAATCCCAGAAATAAACAATTCATAAGTTTTAAATTGTGTGCCATTCTGAGTGGCATGATGAAATCTCATGCTGTCCCACTTCGTCCTGCCTGGGACATAAATCATCCTTTTGTCCAGTGTCTCCATGTTATTTATGCTACCTGCCTGTTATGTAGTAGCCATCTTGTCGTTAGATCAACTGTTACAGTATTGCAGTGCTTGTGTTCAAGTGACCCTTATTTTATAATACTTAATAAAGGCTCCAAAGTATAAGAGTAGTGATGCTGACATATTGTTATAATTGTTCTATTTTATTATTGTTGTTAATTTCTTATTGTGCCTAATTTATAAATTAAACCTTATCACAGGTCTGTATGTATAGGAAAAAACACAGTATATACAGGGTTCCGTACTATCTGAGGTTTCGAGCATCCACTAGGAGTCTTGGAACATATTCCCCATGGCTAGAGGGGGAACTGCCGTACAAATTCTACTTTCCACAGAACCGCAATTCTCTTAAGCTTTCTGCCACCATATAACATGGATCCCTCTTCTCCAGTGTCCAATAACATGTTTCTTATTTCATTCTGAGCCCTCGCCAGCAGTAACATCTTTATTTCTACTATTAGAGTGTTCATGGTGATTTAGGTACTCTCTAAGGTAATTTGTGTTTTCTCTACTGTGCTTCTTAACTTCTGCAAAGTCAGTTTCCACTCTGGGGCACTGTTTTTATGATTTTTGTTTTTTGCCTTTTCATTCATTTTAACTTTCAAACATATAAGAAAATAGACCACCACAAGGAATGCTCATATATATACATCAGTTGGCTTCAAGTTGCTAACACCTTATGGCCCATCTTGTTTCGCCTACACTCCTATACAACCCTCCTGAAATATTTTGAAGCAAATTCCAAATTATTTTAACTATAAAAATTTTCAGTGTCTATTTCTAAAAGATAAAGATTTTTTTTTTTTTTTGTGGCAGGGTCTCATTGTGTTGCCCATGCTAGACTGCAGTGGTGTTATCATAGCTCACTGCAACCTCAAACTCCTGGGCTCAAGTGATCCTCCTGCCTCAGCCTCTGGAGTAGCTAGGACTACAGGTGCTCACCCCTATGCCCAGCTAATTTTTCTATTTTTTTTAAAGACAGGGTCTGGGGATCTCATTGTTGCTCAGCCTGGTCTCGAATTCCTGGCCTCAAGCAGTTCTCCCACCTGAGCCACCCAAAGTGGTGGGATTGCAGGTATGAGCCACTACACCTGGCCAAAAAAAAGACTTTTAAAGAACTAAATTGGTACTATTATTGCACCTTACCCTCCCTGCAAGAAACCTTATGTTTTCTTCTTTTCAATTTACTTAGTAAGCTAAAATTTAATACCATATATTCCCTCCCAGCCCATTCCATGAGATTCAACCAAGAGTTGCTTTAAATTTGAATGAGAATACAATTCAGACAGTAGGCATTTTTCCTGAGTTATCAGATAGTTTGAATTAAATTCTGCTGCTTAATTAGTGATGTGACCTTAGGCAAGTTCTCTAACCCTATTTTAATCCTCAATTTTCTCATCTGTAAAATGGGGATATTATTTACAGAGTTGCGAGGAGTTTCTGAGACAACATAACTATTAATAGTAAACAATAAATGTTAGCTATTGTGATGATGATAATTTCTTTCTACTTTTTCCTATCAAATCCTGTCTTCTGGAAATAATTTGGTTATAAGGTGTAAATAACTGATGATAATGTTAGGCCCAGAAAGCCCAAGTGGGAGGATCTAGTTGAAGAGAAGTCTTCCAGGCGTCTCACCACCTGGGCATTAGGTGTAAGCCTGACTGGTGCTGTGTAGACAAGGCTCGCTCTTGCCTCAGTGACTGGAAGCCACAAGGATCCAGAGTGACAGCTCAGAGTCAGCTTGGCCAGGTCTGGTGGGAAGAATGGGGGTGGGGGGCAAGAGCTGAGGCTGTTCCTTGTTTGCTTTCCGCTTTGACTTTGGAAGTGTTCTCCAAAGGTGGTCTGTGAAAGGTTGGCTCTGTGGTTATTGAAAATCAGAGCGAAGTGGACCCAGCCCGGCCTAGGCTTGAGCTAAAACAACTGGGAGCTGTAAAAAGACTCACTGTTTCCTCAAAAGCAGAAATAGCTGCAGGATTGACTGCAAGCCTACTGGCTTGGTGGACCTTTGCAATGAATGTTGTAATTCTAGCTGCTCACGCACCATGTCATGTGACATGAGATTAGGAAGTTTTTGACACAGGCAGCCTGTACTGCTTGTCCAGCAAGGGCTGCTGAGGAGAGGTGTGGCGTTCCAAAGACCTGTCCAGACCTTGGCCTGGAGCCAGTGGCCAGTGATGTAAGTAGAGGCCCAGGCAGCTCTCTTAACTTTCAATCGGCAGGGATTTTACTTGTCCAGGCAGACTATAGATATATCAGAGCATTTATTTGAATGCTTTGAAGGAGGCATTCAATTGATTTAGAATTAATAGAGGGATTTTTATCTAACTTAAAAGCATGATATTATTTAATTATAAAATATAGTACGTGTGCCACTTGTTAAGTAAAAATTAAATTTGCCTTTTTATTGATTTTTTAAAAGTGTGTTTCACCTTGTAAGAATGTAGATATAAAGTAGTTGCATTCTTCTGTATTATTGGCAGTGAACTCTTATGTCTTAAACTAACAAGTATATATGTTTCAGGCTGTCTTCTGGGGAGACTAAGAAGTCATATTAGATTTATACTCCTTGATTGTTTTGTCGATAGAGGTTTTCTGTTTCTTCTCTGCTGACCTCAGGGTCGAGTTTGGCCTTCCTTTCTTTTCTTCTGCTTTCTGGTTAAGATTGTTTGGCTGTTGCAACAACCAGAAAAACAGACAATTGAAGGAAGCCATAGACTTGGTTTAGGTCAACGTCAGAAATTTGTGTTGGTCCCTGAGTGATATTTTCTGACACCACTTCTAACACAAAATGTATGGTTCCCGACACCAGTCAGTTCTCTGACACCAACTGAGGGCCCAACAGTTCAATTCAGTTCTGATGTTACTTCCTAGAGTTTGTACGGACCCTGTAGGTTAAAGGCTCAGTCCCACAGACTGTCCCCACTTCAGATGCCAGCCAGGCAGTGCATCTGCTCCTGGCCCCCAGGTGACCCACACTTGTGTCTGGCTGGCTGCAAATTCCAGGGTTCCCACGATCTCCCCTTGGGTTCCATAATTAGCTAGAACTAATCAAAGAACTCAGGAAAACACCTTACTTATGTTTACTGGTTTATTATAAGGGATACAACTCAGGAATGGCTAAATATTTCATAGAAGAGATACGTAGGCCAAAGTAGGGGGCGTGGCGCCACAGAGCTTCCTCCGCCCCTCTGGGCTCCAGGCCCTCCCTGCACAACGAGTTCACCGACCTGGAAGCTCTTTGGCTCCGTGTTCAAGAGTTTTTCTAGAACTTGGTCTCCAGGCCCCTCCCCTCCTGGAGATCAGGGGCTGAAAATTCCAGCCTTCTAATCACAATCACGTTTTTGGTCTTTCTGCCGACCAGCTCCCATCCTGATCTATCTAGGGGACCCACCCTTGGTCACCTCGTTAGCACAAACTCAGGGGCTCATTCTGAACAACAAAAGACACTCCTATCACTCAGAAAATTCCAAAGGTTTTAGGAGTTCTGGGCTAGGAACCAGAAAGAGGACCAAATATATTTTTTATTATACCACAGTTCCAAAGTGGCATTTTAAAAACTTATGCTTATGCATCATTGTGCTGCGGTGGTTCTAGTCTTTGACTCTAGACTGCCTTCTCCACAAAGAGTGTTAGATTATGGTTCCAGGTTTGCTGATCTGGAAGTTTAGATGATGTTACACTGTTAGACGGAGAGAGTTACTGAGATTTTTGGGAGTTTCGAAACTTGGGACATTTTCCCTAGCACATTCTTTTGTATTTTTGGAATTGTTGTTTATAGTTGGAAAGTAAAATTTGGCTGCAAAGGCCAGGACATTCTGCTTCGTGGTTGTTATTAATGGTGCTGATGAAACTGATTCAGAGGACTTTGTGTTTATAGATACTGAATCCAGAAACAGGCTACGGGTCACTGCTGAAATAAGACAGAAGCAGCCTTCTCGGCTGAGTGAGGGAAATATTTGTGTTAACTTTTAAGAGAAGAACCACAGCATGTTAGGCTGGAAGGAGCCTAGCTAGGAGGCCAAATGACCTCAGACGGAGTGGCTGGAAAAAGGAAACTTAGCCAAGCCATGGGGCTAAGATACAGTGTCGGGACCATGAAAACATGGTTTCCCTTTTCTGAGAAGTTGTGGGAAATATGTTTGCTTTTTATTTTCCATTTAACATTATCACACAAGCATTGTTTTGTTGTCGTTGATACATAGTTATTCTAAAGATCACAGATGGCATAGTGGAGAAGTCTAAAGTAGAAGCCTGGGTTCAAATCACAGGGCAGCACTTACGGGCTGTTTGACCTTCAGAGAGTCACTTAACTGCTACCTGCCTTAGTTTTACCATCTGTAAAATGGGGGTAATAACGGCAGGCAACTCACAAGTTAAATGCTTATGTAAAGTACTTAGTATTTGTTAGTCACTACCACCAAAATGAGGATTTTATTAACATTAATATGTATATAGTAAAAACTTTTATAAAATACAGAAAAGCAGAAGAAATCAGAATCACCCATTATTCTAAAACCCAGAGAAAACCACTTACCCAGTACTAAGATAGTTTTTGGCTGTCTTTTTTTTTTTTTTCTCCAGTGCATTTTCTCTTACATAGTTGAGATAATATTGCATTTCCAATTTGTATCCTGATCATAACATAAACATTTTATATATTTTTTGTAAACATAGTTTTAAAAGACTACCTAAGTCATTTTGTGTACCGTATTTTACTTAACCTTTCCCCAGTGTTCTGACCTTCAGACTGCTCTCTGCCCCCATATTGAATTGGAGACCTGAGCCTTCTCTGGCTGGTAGGGAGCTTGTAGTTGTTTTTTTCTGTTCTCAGGACGTAATCAGGACTAGTCCACAAACCAGTTAACAGGGGGTTGATCATATTATGAATAAGTGTGTGAGAAATATCTTTGTAATAGTGTTTCTTCTTCAGTATTAGAGGTTATCTCCTTAGCCTAGATTCTCATAAATGGAAATACAGGGCACCAGGATGGTAAGTGTTATTTTCTAGAAGGGTTGTATTGATTTTAGACTTGGCAGCAACAATGTATGAGCCTGCCCTGCTTACCAGGGGCCCGTGAATCCCCTCCCTCCAGCTCTGGCTTGCTTCTCAGATATGAAATATTGAGGAAATTGTCAGTGGTGCCAAAACTCTGAAATAGAGTTAATCGTAATTAAAATCAGCACCCCTGGCTCCTCCTTCCCACTGCCCATCATTTTCCCCCTCCAGGGCCTGCCCTTCTTTCTTTCCTAGCCCCTTCCCCTCTCAGCTTTCTCTGATCCTCTGGGGCAGCCTTCCTCTTCTCCAGTGTGAGGGGGACGTTGGGGGAAATGACATAATTAAATCGTTCCATTAAGATGTTAGTGACCTTAGCAGCTAGAAGTCTTATTCCTTGGCTGGGCATTTGCATTTTAATAAGGTCTCTTGAAGCAGTGTTGAACCTGAAGGACTGAACTTGATGGTAGAACTTAGGGCACTGTAATACCCAGGAGGCAGAGATCCTCAGTGTGGCCCTTGAAGTTATACAGGTGGGTGGGGGCCTAGAGGTCAGGCCAATTCAATGCACGGGGGAAGCAAAGGCCAGTCCCTGAGAAGCCTTCCTTTCCTCTCTGCCAAAGTACTAGCTGCTCAGATTAGAAACACGTTTTCCTAAAGGTAAAAGTGCATCTCTCGGAGGAACTACTAAGGAGAAATTGTTTACCGAATTGGCTATCATGAAAGGATGGTCAGCAGCATGTGCAGATTCTTTACATAAAATATAACTTTATGATACCAGGCAGGGCTCCTTTTATGGCTTTTTAAAATCATCTGGTTGAAATTGCTGAAGGGGTGAAGGGCCTTTGCCTGCGTGATTTGGTTAAATTTTATGGCCCGCGGTAAGCGGAGTCAGGAAGGCTCTGAGTGGGGGCTGAGGCCCTGATTGCCACAGTCAGAACCCGGAGTGGCAGCAGGTGGGTTTCTTGCCGGACTATTTCTGCTTCAGCAAAGTCTCGGGTGCCCTTGACAGCAAGGAATGTTACAGGTCTCTGTCTGGACTCCGACATCAGTTTCAATGGATTGAAAAGCCAAAGAAAGCATTGAGGAGCATGCCTGAGAGGAGAATGGGCCACAGCTGGATACAGTCTGATGGTGCCCTAGGTCTTAAAGATGGATGAGGATGGGTACAGATGAGTTATTAGGAAATATTCAAAGGGTGGGGGATACCTGGTTCAGACAAAGTCCTTAATGGCCTGAACGTAGGAGAATGGAGAGAGACAGAAAGCTTAGCCGATTGTTAGCTACCAATTGAGCGCTCCCAGGATACCACAGCCAGAGGGAAAGCCGTCTTGAGAGAGGGTGGGGACCAGCTGGAGTGGATCAGGTGCCAGCCTCCTGTTCCTCTGCAAGAGGACATGCCTTGGTCCCATGGTGGTCTCTGCCTTGGCACTCATCCCCATCTGTTCCCTTCTAGCCTGATCCCACCTGAAGATGTCTCCGCTGGTCGCCTTGGTGTCGGGGCCCCGTGCCCGGCTCTTTGCCTGCCTGCTCAGGCTGGGCTCTCAGCAGGCCGGCCCCCTTCAGCTGCACACGGGGGCCAGCTGTGCAGCCAAGAACCACTATGAGGTGCTGGTGCTGGGCGGGGGCAGCGGTGGGATCTCCATGGCCGCCCGCATGAAGAGGAAGGTGGGTGCAGAGAACGTGGCTATTGTTGAGCCCAGCGAGGTAAGTCTCCCCTTTTGAGTGCCTGAGTGTGTGCACACACATGTGTGTGTGTATATGTGTTTGGGATGAGGTGGGCATGGCTGTCAGGTTAGTGTCTTCATGTCTCCAGGTTAGTGCTTCTCCTGGGCATGAGCAACCGCCCATCCCAAAGGACTGGGAGAAAGTGGAGGGAAGGAGGGCCGGAGGGAAGACAGATCTCTCAGCTTTTTGTGTTCTCCTTTGTATTAGTTTCTTAGGGCTGTCATAACAAATTACTACAAACTGGGTGGCTTAAAACAGCAGACATTTATTCTCTTACAGTTCCCTCGCCTCTCTGCTGGCTTCTGGTGGTTCCCCACAACTCTTGCCACTCCTTGGCTTGCAGCTGATTTGTTCCATCTTCACTTGGTGTTCTCTGTGTGTCTCAGTGTCCGTGTGTCTTCATGTGACCTTCTTATAAGGACACTAGCCAATGGATTTAGAGAACACTCTATTCAAGAATGACCTCATGTTCACTGGATTGCATCTGCAAAGACCCTATTTCCAAATAGGGTCACATATACATGTACTAGAATTAGAATTTCAATCCACAATTCAACCCATGATACCTTCCCGCCCCCATTCTCCTGCCTGGAGGAAAACCAGTGGCCACTGCACTTTTCTGTCTGTTCTAGTCTGGGGAAGGGACGATGATTTGGAGGGCCCAGATGCCTCTGGAAAGCTGTCAGTGGGCTTGAGAAATTTAAGTGCAAGGGGATTATAAACCGATTATGAGGGAGAAAAGGTAGCTGATACTAGGAGGAAAGACTAAGTCTTATGAAGAACATTTTAAAATGGTCCAAAAGCTTCAGAAAAATATTTAATATTTTTGGTGGTTTGCCTAATGTTTCCCAAGGAACTGGGCGTGCACCAGTTGGGAGCTGCATCCTTGGGAGGAAGAAGCAAATGGATCAGGTGCCTATTCTCGGGGGAGGGTGGACAAGAAAGGCAGGCTCCTTGCCAAGAAGTCTCCCCAGTAGAGGATGATGCTACCCAGGGCTGCGGTCTGAGAGGAGACTATAGAGGAGCGCTCTCTGTCACTTTCCTTTTCAAAGTGGTGTCTCTTCAATTGAGGGACACCACTTTCAATGACAGTGGTCAGAGAGCCGTACCAGGTGGCCATTCTCTCCGGTGTATATGTTGTACTGTAGCTAACTCATGGGCAGGTCTGCCAGTCAGCCTTCTCTTTGTAATGAGACTGGCTCCTCTGGGAACTGGATGCAATTCAGGAGGCCAGAATCATATCTGTCCTGCCCTGAGAGGAAGCACAGAGCAGGAGTCTCTCAAAGGAGCTGCCAGTGGCTCAGGCTTTTTGTACTTTCCTGCTGAGTCTGGTTTAGTGGTAGCTGGAGCTGATGTTTGTAGTCTAAAAACTGAGCTTGTATTTTTGTTCCTCTCCCTGTTCAAGATGGACTTGACATTGAGGAGCTCTCATACCTGGAGACCTCTGCCCTCCTCTAATTTGATCACATCCACTATTGGTTGTAGGGAGATTGCCAAGACATTTCTGGTGTCCTCTTCACCTTTCTGTGGGTTTTGGCAGCTCTAGCCAGCCAGTTTGAGCCACTTTGGCAACATGGAGAGCTCTTGGTGTCCCAGTCTACTCCACGAGTGAACTGAAATTCTCAGAGGCCATTAAACCAATCTGCCCCTTGCCTCTGAGTCTAGAACTTTCACAACTAACTTAGATCAAGAGTAAACCATTGGAAGCAAGAGAATTCCAGAAAATCATGAAAGTTCAGGCTTGTGTTGCATTGTGGGGTAGAGGCTGGTGCCTACTGGCTTTGGGTGTAAAACCTCAGAGAAAGGAGAAGGGCTAATTGGGAGTGTCTGCAGTCCTCCGTGGGCTTGGGAAACACAGTCGGAAGTTAACGAAGTTTCGAGGATCTCCAGAAGTGACTGTGAACTTTCCTGACTTATCACTGTCTCCACATGCTTCTGAGGTACCGTACTTAGGCTGCCAGGCTTAATTTTTCTTTATATCTGTTCACATAAAGGTATCCATAATGTGTGTGTCCATATGCATGTATATATAATGTATACATATTAAACATCAAATCAACTTTCAGCAATAAATAATAAGGAGGTCACTAAAGACAGTTTATAGCTTTTTTGGATGATCCTGGAGAAATCTTATGTCGAGTGACTATTCTTCAGAGCTTAACATAATAGGAGACACCAACCAGGGGAAACTAACCATTTGGAGACTTTTCTATGGGATGCTCTAAGGGTCAGGAGGGAGTAATTGAGAGAGTCTAGCTCATATGCCTTTAGTTATAAGCCCTTTGATCAGCCTCAAAATGGAATAAATCCCCAACTACTTTGTTTCTCAGAGACATTTCTATCAGCCAATCTGGACGCTGGTGGGTGCTGGTGCCAAACAGTTGTCCTCATCTGGTCGTGCCACAGCGAGTGTGATTCCATCTGGTGTGGAATGGATCAAAGCCAGAGTGGTTGAGCTGAACCCAGACAAGGACTGCATCCGCACAGACAATGGCAAGGAGGTAACCAGTGGGGCCTTTGGATTTTTTGTTAATCTGAGGGCTTGTATCAATGCACAGCCACTCTCAAACTGGATAGCTTCATGGTGAAAGAGTGGTATGTATTTATGCACGTGTGTACCTGTATCAATGTGTGTGTGTTGCATAATGCACAAGATAGCAAGGCGTGTGGTCAGTGGAGGATAGGGGGAGGGACTGAGAGATGTTGAATTAATAAATAAACAAAGAAGACAAGTATTTGTTGAACACCCACTGCATACCCTGTTGCTTAGAATCTCGCATCTGAATGTTTACTGAAAAAATACTATTGCTACGTGTTAAAATAGCAGACCCTCCTTACATCTCTTTCTTTTGAAGCAGCCAGCCTTTCTACTTGACACTTTGCTTCCAGAGTAATGGGATGCTGGAAAATATCCACCCTAGTAACCCTGGGGGCATCATGCCAGAGCATAGAGAGTAGAGGGCATGGATGGTGAACTGGACCCTGTACCCCTCTCTGCCTGCCTGCCCACCTCCCTCTGTCCCAAGACATTACATCAAAAAATGGAAAGATGGCACTGACCACACACATCTGGGGCCTGAGTCAGCCCTTGGGCTGCTTCTTTTTGTGTCCTGGTCTAAAATAACACCTTTTCCTGTTGCAGATCTCCTACAAATATCTTATAATTGCTCTTGGAATCCAGTTGGACTATGAGAAGGTACTGTTTTAAACTGTTTCTGTGTTACATTGGCTTATTATGTCAAGATTAAACACTGCATTTAGTTGCTTTATATTCATTTTGCCAAGGAATGAAGTTTCAAGAAATCCTCTTCTAGTTTTATTTTTCAACAGTCCTTTTATCATTTTTCAAAAAGTCTTCTCTAAGATTCTGTCAGTAGTAACACGATGTTCTAGTTTTAAGCTTTGATCAGAGTTCCGGATGTCCATGCCCTGATCGTAATTCTTGCAAAACAGCAGCCTTTTCCATCCTTATAAGAAACCTGACTTTCTATGTGGGACTGAGTTGGCAGTATTAAAGATCACATTTTCTTTTGGAAGTAAGATTTAGATTATGAATCTTTAAGCAGACTTTAAGAGTAGAATGCCAGCAGTTAGTTTATCAGATACTGGAAGGACATCTGGTTATGTTGTGTAAATGCTGGGTTTTTTGTGACTGACACAATGTAGATGCTACCCAGAAGTTCCTTAGATCTCCCTTTTCAGTGAACTAGGGAGCCAGCTGCTATCTGACGGCTGTGAGACTCAAGTTTATTTTTCTAAAATATAGTGGAGTAAGTCAGTAGTAGTCATTTCCAGGAGCTTGTTGGGAACTGTGGATAAATATTTGCAGCACATGAAGCATCAGTGCCAACCAGGTCATGAGCTGCAGGAATGTGATCTGGACAAGGACCTCATTGGGGTTGGCCCAGTAAGGGTCTTTGAAATGCATTTTTGTGTTAAAAAACAAAAACAAAACCAAACCTGAATTGTGACATGTCCGGGGGAGGGTAGTGAAAATGTCTTGGGATGTGTTATGTGAAGGTTCAGAGAAGCCATGAGTTGGTGTAAGTGCTGAGATGATTTTGAGTCAAGGTGCCATGAGTCTCCTGGAATGACAGACAAGCTAAGGAGTAGACCAAATGGAGAAGTGTGCCAATTTCTACTACTTTTGGAAGGTCCATGCCTCCCCCAAAAGACCCTGCAGTGTTGACCTAGGAAAAGCAGCACATCTCCAAGGTAGTCTACTCGACATCCTCTAATGCCACGTGAGGAGGACTGAAGAGGTCAGTGCTGAGAGTTCGTAGCAGCCTCTTGCAGCAAACCACGAAACAATGATAATTAAAAGTAGCTGTTATTATGGAATCTCTGCTATGTTCTGGGAACCTTGCTAGGAATCAAACATGGATTCTTCACCACTACTTGTGAGAGAGGCATTTTTATCTCCACTTAATAGGTGAGGAAACTGAGGCTAAGAGAATGTAAGCAACTTAACCATGGCCACTGTGCTACTTGGCACTCTTTGATTGCGGGTACTAGAAAACTACTCTGAAAACTACTAAGTAGTAAAGAGTGGGGGTCATTTGATGAAAATACCAAAGTATTTCTGGAACTCTAGGTGAGACTCTGGCAGCACTGGGCGTCCAATCTGGGCTCTGTTGGACCAGGCAGGCTCTCTCTGTCCATCCGTCCCCACCTCTTTCTCAGCCAGCCTCATGGGATCTCTGCAGCGTGGCATCCTGCTCGCTGGTCTATTGTGTGGTAGGACAGTCCCCAGCTCCCTGGCACACAGCCTGTCACTGTGCAGCCAGAGGGAGAGTCACATTTTGTGTCTTTCCCTGACTCTCACTCTCCCCTCTCCCTTCTCCCCTCCTCTGCCTCTGTCTGCTCAGAGCTCCCGGGGGAAGCGACTCTGCTGGGATGAGGGGCCACATGCCACCCTTCACAACACAGGCTTCCTGAAAGGAGCGTGGTTACCACTGTATGGCACCTTTTCCCTCAACCACGGTTTCTTTAGACTAGAGAAAAATAATGAAGGAGATAATGGGTCATCGGCTGTTTATTTATCTCTTGGATAGCGAGTTTTGCTTTGGGAACTAGGAGATACGGTGGTCCTATGGGAAGATGCGTAGGCAGGCGGTCGGAGACCTTGGTGTCTAGTTCTTCAGGAACCTGGGCAGGATTCTCAGCCTTGCTCTGCTTCAGTTTTCCCGTCTGTTCTATGGGCTAATAATATCTCCCTGCCTCCCTCAGAGGCGTACAGCGAATATCCAATGTTAGCAGAGTTGTGTAACTTTGAAAACATTAAAACATAAGGTGACTCTATAATAATAATTATTATTATTGAGACTGCTAATATTACTGCTATCTAAACTGTAACAGGGGTGATCAGTAACAAAGAAATAGTTTCTCTTTATAGTGAGTGTGAACAAATAATGAACCCAGGCCACTGAGGAGATGCTAGGACTCTGTTTCCTTGAGGCCTCAGGGGTAGGTGTCTGGGGTGACCCCAGAGGTGGCCTGGAGCATGGCCTGGGGAGGCTCTGAAGGACCAGCCCATCTTGAGGACTGTTTCTTGATGGTTAAAGTTGAATCTTCTCTTGCTGAGAACTGGTGCCTAAGTTTCTTTAACTCGATCTGTGACATCTTCATTGCACTCTGTGAACCTTCTAGCATTTAAGATTAAGTATGTAGTTAATTGTATTGGCAGTAATAGGCTAATGTTTATGGGGCACCTACCGTGTGCATCAGTCCTTTTTCTCATCCCCGAACATGCGTGGTCTCATTTACTCCTGCCAACAACACTATGCAGCATGTACTTTTATCCCCATTTTACAGGCGATGAACCTAAGCTTCTCAAACCTCAGTGTGCATCAGCTTCCCCTGGGGGGCATGTTAAAACAGAGTGCTGGGCCTGCCCCAGAGTTTCTGAGTCAGTGGGGCTAGGGTGGAGCTGATAATTTGCATTTCTAGCAAGTTCCCGAGTGGTGCTGGTGCTACTGGCCTGGGGACCACACACTGGGGATCCACTGGCTTAGGAGTCCTAGGTAATGTATTCAGGGTCACAATGCCTAGTAAGTGGAAAAGCTGGGACTCAAACCAGGTGTGTGGGATTCTAAAATCTGTGTTTTTAATTACTTGACTTTACTGCCTTTACCAAGAATTGGATCTGGTAAAAACGGATACAGGGCAGTTTAAGTTTGCTGTTCTTGACAATATAAATGGCTTTTGGTCTTGCCTATCATTTTTCTTCCCAGTAAGGCAACTGGTTTTCCTAAAACGAAGGATGGGCGGCTTCTTGCTCTCACTTTGATGGTGGGAAGAGTTTTATGTATGTATGTATGTATTTAATTATTAATTTAGGGGGTGCAAGTGTTTTTTGTTGTATTTAAATCATAGTCTCAAGGCCAAGGAGGTGGAGGAGTTCCCCAGGGCTGAGCCCATTCTGCAGTTTGACAGGCGACTGCAGGTGCCACAGCTCTGGTCTTACACCCTCACCCACCTGCCTGCTCCGTGTCTGAATATTGAGGGTAATAATAGCACTGAAATACTGGGAAGGCTGTAGAAATGGCAAAGAACAAAGACTCTAAAGACACTGTGTTTTTATTTATAAAGAATTTCTGTGTGCTCTTTTGCAGATTAAAGGCCTACCTGAAGGTTTTGCGCATCCCAAAATAGGATCTAATTATTCAGTGAAGACTGTAGAAAAGACATGGAAAGCTCTGCAGGACTTCAAGGAGGGCAATGCTGTCTTTACCTTCCCAAATACTCCGGTGAAGTGTGCTGGAGCCCCCCAGAAGATCATGTATTTGGCGGAAGCCTATTTCAGGAAGGTATGCTTCCTTTCCGGGGTCAGAGATCAGGGGGGCAGATGGTGCTAATTCAGTGATTGCCAGAATTCTGTTTTTATTCCTATCATGATACCTTTTTTATTTCTAAATTTTTATTACATCTGTAACAAAATTATATAATTGGAAGGAAGAGGTCACTCGTGATCTAATTGCTATAATAAAGCTGCTGTCATCAGTTTGATGTTTTCCAGGTTTTTCTATATACTTTAAAAAATATATGGTTAAAATCATACTGTACATACAAATTTAGATGTATTACTACATACTAATAGTCTTTGTAACATACTTTTAAATATGTGAATAAAAGGCTACTGGGGAGGTATATTAGAGATTATTTAAATTTCCATATAGTTAGACTAAAAAAATTCATTTTTATACATAATGTTATCCTCAACTTCCACTCAAGGTCATGAATATTTTTTGGCTCTTGATACACATTTTTTGAAAATAGGCAAAATGCCAATTTTAAAAGCAAAAGCTAGGCGTGGTAGCTCATGCCTGTATTCCTAGGTCTTTGGGAGGCCAAGGTGCTTGAGGCCAGGAGTTTGAGACCAGCCTGAGCAACAACATAGTGAGACCCTGTCTCTACACAAAAAAGTAAAAGATAAAAATAAAAAAAGTTAGCTGGGTGTGGTGGCTCACACCTGTAGTCCCAGTTACATGGGAGGCTGAGGTGGGAGGATTGCTTGAGCCTGGGTGTTTGAGGTTGCAGTGAGCTATGATGATGCCACTATACTCTAGCCTGGGAAATAGAGTGAGACCCTGTCTCAAAAAAAAAAGGGTAGTTTACTTGGACATCCTCTGAAGCAAAGCAAAACAAAACAAACAACCCCCCCCCAAAATGTTCACATAGAACTTCAGACCTTTGTAGAAAGATATTTGGGCAGGTAGGAACAGGTGTCTGCAGCTAAGTATACCTGGCTCGAGGTTGTGGGGGAAGCTATTCTTGCCTTCCTGCCCTTGTCTGGGATGTGACATTTGGTTTACCAAAGCGGAGTTTGACTTGAGACAGTGGCAGGATTCAAAGCAGCCTGTGGTCCCATGTGGGGACAGACGGGGAGACCAACTGGGGAAGACGGGACTGAAGAGTTGTTGAATGTGTGCTTGGAACCCGGCACTGGGCAAGGCCTCCTCCATCTGAGTTCTGTGAACAGCAGCTCCCCTGGGGGTGGGGTTAAGGGACAGTTCCAGCAATCACTTTTGGTCCTAACAAACTTCTTATGGGTCGTAAGGGGTTGGCACAACCTTTTGAGGTTCTTACCCACCTAACTTCTTCAAATGGTGAGATCCAGGTGAGCAAGTCCTAAGAGGAGCTGAACAAAGGAAAGAGTAAGAGACCAGTTTTTTCTTCCATCCTGGAAATTCTCCTCGCATAACTCTTTTCTCCCAAGTGTTGGATGGCCCGAGAGGAAGTTTCTCTGTCAGGTGCAATGACAACTTCTCTGAAATATGAACTTGAAAGCAGGAACTTTGTTTTGTTCACTGCTGCTCCCTCAGCACCTAGAACAGTGCCTGACCAACCCTAGGACTTGGTTAAATATTTACTGAGTGAATGAACACATGAGTAAACAACTTGGCTCTATTCTATCTTTACCCTTCAGCTGAACGGTGCCCACCTTGACCTCCAGCTCAAGTGTGCACTTGGTTACTGTGTCCTGGGCAGAAAGTAAGGAAGAGGTAGCGAACTGGTCCACCCATCATCCCCCCACTGGGTATAGTGATGGGAAAAGCTGGCGAGATCTCTTCTGAGGGTTTCAATTCTCGTCTAGGTTAAAAAAAAGTAATGTTTGGTGTTGGTTGTTTTTCTTCTTTCCTGTTTCTTAGGTGGGGAGGCGATCCAAGGCCAATATCATTTTCAACACTTCCCTTGGAGGAATTTTTGGGGTTAAGAAGTACGCAGATGCCCTGCAGGAGATCATCCGGGAGAGGAACATCACGGTTAACTACAAGCAAAACCTCATTGAAGTCCGAGCTGATAAACAAGAGGCTGTTTTTGAGAACCTGGATAAACCTGGAGAGACCCATGTGATTTCAGTGAGTGGCAAGGTTAAGCTGTTAGCATTGTCTGCCGGAGCTCACCGTGGATGCGGTAACATGGCAGCTCCCGCCCCCCAGCATTGTGAGCTGCGGAAGGCTGGTTAAAACAAGCATCCTGGGGAAGCGATGGGCTGGGCGGGAAGGTGGACAAAAATAGGCGAGGAATTGAAAGCTGTAAGAGGCTTTGTCAGTGGGAGGTGAGAAGGGCTTATGTACTGGTGCCAAGTGAATTTTTGTCCCATTCTTTTGACTCTACTTTTCCTGGCACCAAGACATTTGAAGGAGCCAAAACTATTCCACAACTTCGGTTACTGCCTAGAGTTAAGGGAGGGCTTTCTCAAGCACGGGATCTGGTGACTGTCTCAGTTTGTGGCACGTGAGAAACAGTCCTGCGTGTGTGCAGGAAGCACCCCTGAGGGTAGTTAAGAATGACAGGGATGTCTTTCACCTATGGCAGAGGCTGTCTCTAAACATCTTTCCCTTGTGCATCAAAGGAAGCACTTAAAGATCCTTCTAGAAGGGTTTGGCAGAGCTGCTACCCTTGGAAAGATCTAGCTGTTGTTGTGGGGCGTGGCCTTTATGTGTCTCAGTTTCTTCTTCTGTGACATAGAAATAGTACTTTCGTGGAGGCATGGTGAGGATTAAGAACACGATGGAAAGATGTCTGAAAGGCATGTGGAGAAGCAGGCATGGAAGAATATTTGTCTACATCAACCTGGCAAGAGCAGTTAGCAATGAGAAAGCATTCACAGCTACATTTTATTAATTTGGCATTTTTCAAAAAATGAAGGCTTCCATAAAAAGGAATTTTGATGTGAACTAAAGATTAGTCTTCTAAACATCAAAATTTCAAATGTTAGACCTTTTAGCTCAACTCTTTCTAAAAAGTATTACACCTATCTATCCTTTTAAAAAATGGAATATATTGAATACCCTTTAAAATGTTACTGATGACTCAGGGTCATATTTTTAAAAAACTTTTATTTGGAAATAATCTCAAACTTGGAGAAGTTGCAAAAATAAAAACAGTACAAAGAAAATTGAATATAGCCTTTACCTAGATTCACTTATAGGATTTTACCCCATTTTCTTCAGCTTTATCATTTGATCTTTCTCTGTCTTTGTCTCTATGTCTCTCTTTCTAATTTTACCAAAGGTAAGTTATGTACATTATACGTTATGCCCCTTTACCCCTAAATATTAATACTTTAGTGTAAATTTCCTTAGATAGGAGTATTCTCTTACATAACCCCCAAACAGTTATCAACCTAGTAAATTTAGGACAGATACAAGATTTTAATCTTCTATTTGTATTCCACTTGTGTTGATTGACCCAGCAAGATTTATAGCATTTTATCTTTTAGTGCAGGACTGTATACTGTAGTATAGGACCCAGTCTACAGTCAGGAATTGCATTTAATTGTAATGTCACTTTAGTCTCCTTTAATCTGGGACATTTCCACAGCCTGTCTTTGTCTTCTATGACACTTACATTTTGGAATAATAGAGCCCTCCTCCTACCACTTTTTTTTTTCCTAGTAGACTATTCCTTATTTGGAGCTTATCTGTGTTTTCTCGTGATTAGTTTGAGGCTCTGCTTTTTAGACTGGAACATTGCCTGAGCAATGTTATGTCCTTCTAGGGTATCACATTTGCAAGCGCACAATGTTCATCTGCCCTTAATTGATGATGTTAATTTTGATAGCCAGTCAAGATGTGGTCCAATTTTTCCACCAAATAATTACTATTATTTTCTCCCTTGCTACTATTAAGTTTGTGGGGAGACACTTTAAGACCATGCAAACAGTCAACTCGTTAAAGTCTCCCCTATAGTTAGAATCTGTTGATGATTCTTACCTAATTTAATCTTTACTATGGTGGTTGCAAAATGATGATTTTCTAACTCTAGCATTCCTTCCATATTTACCAGTAGGCTCTTGGCATTCTGTCAGCAATAGCCTTTCTTTTTCTTTTAATTAATTATTGGTATGAGTGCATGAGTTTCTATTTTTTCCCCAATGGCTTATCATTTATTACTGTTCTTAATTATTTTGGTGCTCAAATTATCCTGGATTTGGTCAGTAGGTGACTCTCCCAGCTGGCTTCTGTGCCCCTGTGACATGCCCATGATGTGTTCGAGTACTTCCTTCCTTTCTGGTGTCACAGGATGTCCCAGGCTCATCTGGTATCTACTTGCTCCAGCTCAGGTTCATCATTTTGAATAGCTCCTATATAGTTATATGCTCAGAGCTTACTGGGTTGTATAGGGGTGGTTACCACTTTACCAAAGGGTCTCTAATTACTATGTTCTTTGTTTTATGTGTGTCCTTTTTGTAGTTGTTCAGTTTTCCTTTTTCCTGGCTGTCAGGCAGATGTGAGTGACTTTGGAAGGTCCCTCCAGTTTCAGCTCTCTTAAATTGCTGCTCCTTATTTTTTATTGGTTGGAAGACGAGAGATCCAAACTTGCTAAATTTTGTGTAAAGCAAAAGCGAATGGGCTATGAGTGAGGGCCCAATGCATACTCTTATGAGCAAAGTGTAAGAGCTTGAGTGTGTGAACTTAACTTTGTTATTTGGGTTTTATTTACTTGGTTTCTCAGCTGTGCTCTGGATAGTTGAGGTTGTAGGTAGGACGTGGATAAATGAATGGTTATTTTTCTTCTAAAGGGTTTGTAAAGAAAGAAGATATGTGTCCCCTTTGAATTATAGGCTTTCAAGTCAGATACTCTTTCAATTCCACTCTTAATTTCCGAATTTCAAAAATCTAACGGAAGGATTTATTTATTTATTTATTTATTTATTTATTTATTTTTGAGACAGAGTCTCACTCTGTTCCCTGGGCTAGAGTGCCGTGGCGTCAGCCTAGCTCACAGCAACCTCAAACACCTGGGCTCAAGTGATCCTTCTGCCTCAGCCTCCCAAGTAGCTGGGACTACAGGCATGCGCCACCATGCCTGGCTAATTTTTTCTATATATTTTTAGTTGGCCGATTAATTTCTTTCTATTTTTTTTAGTAGAGATGGGGTCTCACTCTTGCTCAGGCTGGTTTCGAACTCCTGACCTTGACCGATCCGCCCACCTCGGCCTCCCAGAGTGCTAGGATTACAGGCGTGAGCCACCGCGCCTGGCCATAACGGAAGGATTTAAAGCAGTCGCTCTCAAGCCTGGCTGCACATTGAAATCACCTGGGGAGCTTTTAAAATGCGCTCCTGCTGGGTCTCACCCCCAGGGGTTTTGATTAGGCTGGGGTGTGAACCAAGGATACGGAGTTTCACAAATTTCCTAATGACTCTAATGTTTAGGGCTCAGAACAACTGCTATGAAGAATTAAATGTACCCCAAAGTCTATCATCTTGGATCCTTAATAGAGAGCTTATATAGTGAACTGATCCAAGTCTCCTAAGTTTTTAAAAATCTAAACTAGTTTAATACCAGAGTCCTAGAGCGAGAAGAAACTGGAGATTAGTATCTAATCTACTGCAATCTTTATGGAGGTGAAGTGACTTGTCTAAGTAATCGTGTTCTATTTTCATAGTAAATGAACTTGTTCCTTCAAGCCAGAGCTCCTAAGAATGTGATGCACAAGTTTCATGTGTCAGAATTATTATTAATAGCAGATTTTGTTAAGGTAGAGATGCCTGTGCTTCACCCAGAACTACTAGACCTTGGGGTGGTGGGGCCCAGGAACCTGCATTTTCTACAAGTCTCCCAAATGCTACTTATAAACACCAAAGTTTGAAAAATCACTATTCTTCATGAATTATTTATGTTAATGAAGGAGAACCAAGTTATTTATCATATATCATTTATAGAAATAAATAATAAAGAGCAAGCTACAACTAAGTGCCAGTGTTAATTTTTAATAAATCCATAAAGCAGACCCTAGTATTAATATTTCTTTTGTATAGGATGTTAGCACAAGTAAAACGCCATGCCTTTATAATGATTATGTGAAAATATTTAACATTTCCTCTGGAAAAGATGTGTGGAATTCATGTGTACTTGTGAAATTCAACTGTGAACATTAACTCCATCAGATAGAGATGACTCTTGTAAGGTTTTGACCTCAGTTCAAGAAAAAAGTCCCAGTTGACTGCAAAAATACTTTGGTGGATGATGGTTGTTGACCATTTCTTTCATCAACCTGTAGACATGCGTTTGGTCTCAGCATTCTCTAACAGACCTGGCCTCAGAGCCCCATGTCCCCAAAGGGCCTCCGAAGATTATCCCGTAGAGGAGCACCAACCATTTGTAGTGCTCCTTCCTTAAGGTTAATTACGCTCATAATTGAGAGTTGGAATAAACACAATTTATTTTCCTAATTCCCTTTGCCATCAGTGATTGCTGAGCCCAGGTGAGGGCATGGACCTCCTTACGGAAACAACGGACTATTGATTATCACAGAGTTGAAATGGTCTTGAAATGCTAAAGTTTTTACTGTAATGAAATGTTATATGAACATTTGAATCAATGTGTTCTCCAGTGGACCCACTAGCAAATTGAAGTTGTGAGATTGATTTCATTAAAACCAAAAAGAATAAAAAGAATGAACTGCATATACAATGTATCCAAAATGTAAAAAACAAATATCTTTTGTCAGAAGGAGGGCAGGCAGGAGGGAGGAGGAAGTGTAGAGTTACATGATGTGTGCCATGCGCTTGAAGCTCTGGCACGTGGGGGGGGGAGGGGTGGAAGGGGCAATGTATGTAACCCTAACAATATTTTTACCCCCATTATATGATGAAATAAAAGGAAAACAAAAGAGAATGAACTACAAAAAGTAGAACAATATTATATAAACAAACAAAAAAGCTAAATGAGTCCTCATAAGTGATTAGGATGGGTTAGTGCACTATTACCAAGGGTAATATGGTGTTTTTGGAAAAGAAAAAAGAAAAAAATCCACCCTACCTCTTTACTGCTCAGTAAACCCAGTACTGAATCAGACTCCTCTCTCCTTTTCCAAAGTACTAGCTAGCATACCTATCACCCTCTTTTCCCCCTTAAATTGGTGTTTTGACAGTTTCTTTATGTGTTTTGAGAGTTGACCCATGTTTGGGGATGAATGCTCACTTACTGGCTCCTAACAGCCTTTACAAGTTTCAGGGACACTGAGCACCTCCTTATAGAATATAAGTGAAGTACCAGACTTTACAAGTTGACAGTGAAGGGTCAGGGAGACAGCAACCGAAATACACCACCCCCTTATTTTAGTATTAATAGACACATCAGTGGATTCTTTCAGAATATTAGTGAGCCTTACTCCACTATCTCAGAGTTCCCTAGGCCTACTGCCACAGGGATCACGTGGCCCCTGTATGGCAAGATCACTGAAAGAAGGGTTATTTAGTTTACCACCATCCTCCACGGTAACATTAAGATCTTGGAGTGGGGGTGGATTGATGTAAGCACTGATCGTATAATGCTCAAGAAGCCATAATACAGTGTGTGGAGTAAGGAAGGGGAGGGGAGCTTGCGGGCTGTAGAAATATTGAAAAAAATGCAACCATAGATGTTTTCCTTTTGTGTAGTATGAAATGCTTCATGTCACACCACCAATGAGTTCACCAGATGTCCTCAAGACCAGTCCTGTGGCTGATGCTGGTGGCTGGGTGGATGTGGATAAAGAAACTCTGCAGCACAAGAGGTACCCAAATGTGTTTGGGATTGGGGACTGCACCAACCTTCCTACGTCAAAGACCGCTGCTGCGGCAGGTAAGACAACCAGCTCTGTTTCTCTCGCTCTCAAAATGATAAGGCAACATCATAATAAAAGCAAAAGTTTGGCATCAACAGCATTCAGTTACTAATGAAGAAACTTTTGTGGCCTGAAAATGACTTTGACCTCCCTGAGACCAAAGCAAGTTGTCAATGGACCTAGCGTTGTATAGGAAGAAAGCATGAATACTTTTTGATTGCTTTTCCCTGGAGGAGCATGATCTGAGCTGCCTTTTCTAGGTCAGGGGGGTCGTTTTCAGAAGAAGCGTTAGAGAGAAGGCATTACTCTTCCAGCTCTCTGGAATTCTGTTACTTCTCATACTGCCATACTGGCATCCCTGGTATTCCTTACCTCTGATGCCAGACAGCTTGGCTGTTTTTCTTCCGTCTGAAACACCATAAAGCTGGGGAAGCATTTGTTTTCCCAGAAAACACATGCAAGTCAATGAAAGCTTGCAGACCAGAAAATTGTTCTGTTAAGACAAATACAGCGGAGCGAGCCCTGATTGGTAACACGATTAAGGCCTCAGCCTGGAAAACTAAATTCTTCACTTGGATGTTCTGCACCAGCAGTGATGGGGAGAATTGCCTTTTAGATTCTGTCTTCCACAGACAGGAACTGTCTTCTCTGGATGATATAAAACACAGACCTCCCTTCTGCTGGGTATGGTATGTTTTGTGTGAATTAGACACCTGTGGAACATGATGTGTTACCTTTGTTGACTATTTCAACCTTAGGAAAGACTTTCTAGGAAAACCACTGAATGTCTTTTTTTATTATTAATAGTGATTTCCTTCTAACCTTTTATTTCAAAAAATCTCAAACCTATGAAAAATTTGAAAGTACAATAGATACCCTTCAGGTATTAACCAATTATTAATATTTTCTGCAATTTGCTTCATTACTCTATGTACACTTTTTTGCTGTGTCATTTGAAGATAAGTTTAGACATCATGATATTTTACCTTAAATACTTCAACCTGCGTCTCCTAAGAGAAAAGGCATTTACTTCCGTATCTAGAAGACTGTTATCATGCCCAAGAAATTTAATGTCGCATATTAAAATCATCTCATATACAATCCAGTTCTAGGTTTTTCCAAAGCTAGAATTTCTCTAGTTTTCCTAAAACTGTCCTTTGTAGTAGCTCTTCCCTCCCCTTAATTCTACTTGCCAGTTAAGGTCCACACACTGCATTAGTTGTTATCTCTCTTTGGTCTCCTTTAATCTAGAACAGGGTTTCTGATGTTTGCTTTTTTCACTTTCATGACACTGGCATTTTTGAAGAATCTAGGCCAGTTATCTTGTAGAATATCCCACAGTTTAGAAGTTTCCAGTTGCTTTCTTATGGTTAGATTCAGGTTGTACGTTCTGGCAGGAATCTCAGTGCACAAGGTTGTGTACCTCCCTCTGCAGCACCTTAGGAACCTGTCGCATTGTTTGTTTGCTTTGTCTTGGTGAAGCTACATTTCACCACTGGGTTAAGGGGTATCCACTGATTTTTTTTTTTCCCACTGTAAAAGCACCTTTTCTATTTGTAATTTTATAGGTAGTCTGTGGGGCGATACTTTGAATTTCCATTCACTTAATGCAAGCCTGAATTTACGGGGTGAGAATACCTGTGATGTGAGGCCCAGATTACCCAGCTTTTAGCCTACTTCAAGCAGACATTTAATTCAGTGTTTCAAATAGATAATATTAAATATGATGAAATAAAAGTTTACGTGAAAAGTCTCGCTCCCAGTCCTGCCTTCCATCTGCTTGGCTTTTGCATTCCCCCAACCGCGGAGGGGGTGGCCCCATGGTTTTTACTTCTGTTTTTTACAGTCTGTGTTCTGTTGTACGGTTGCTCCAGAACTTATTCAACGAGTCCACTCAACGAGTCCACTCTGAATTTATATTTGGGTTGTTTCCAACCCGTTTTTATTTCAAACATAGTAGTGAATGCTTTTCTTTGTGTGTTATTTCACTCGTGCGAAAGTCCTTTTGCTCTTCTTGTCAATGTCTAAATAACAACAGTTCCTAGCTTTCCCCAGCAGGTGCATTCCCCAGAAATGCAGTGGATCTGCATTTCTTCTTAGATTCCCCTCTCCAAAGCCCCTGAGTGTCCCAAGGCGATGGGATACTTGTTCCACATGTCCGTGCTTGGGGTTTCTTGCCATCCAGTGAGAGTGAGACCCTGTCTTGCCCTATTCCTGAGGCTCATGTCTCTTCCTCTGCTTCTCTCTGCCCCAGGATTCTCCTTTAATGACTCACAGCACAGCCAAGATTATTAAATGTGGCATTTAATAAAAGCTAACTGAAGGCTTGGGAGTGACAGAAGGGGATCGTAATATAGGAAAAAAACAGAGCTCTCTCATGCCCACACACATGCACACTTTAACCTGGGCATTGACTGTGACTGCTTCCTGGGTCCGCAGGCTGGACCTCCGTGCTGGTCCCACCGGACACCTTCTCTCCTTTTCCACCAGGCTGGATGCTGTGCTGCAGGGGCCGCCTCAGGTGTTCTCAGCACAGTTCCAAACTCTGTTATGGTCTTCAAAGAACAAAGTTTTCCAAAAGGGAAACATGATCTTTAGAGATGTTGCTTTGCCCACAATAAAGATAGCCACGTAATATTTTTAAGCAGAGTTGTTTACTCCTCATTCTTTTGAACCCTTTCATTCTAGAAACAAAACCTCACTGCTTTTTAATTTGGGTGCCAGCAAACTACAGCTTGTGGCCTAAATGCGGCCACTGCCTGTCTTTATACAGCTGGCTGAGAATGGTTTCTTCAGGTGAACATTTACAAGTGATTTGATGATAGGGAATATTAACTCTTTTTCTCATTCTAAGAAAAAGAATTCCATTCTTCTTATTAGCAGAGCTATATTACAAAAGTTATTATTACCTTTTGGATTTTATCAATAATATTTTTTGTGGAAATTTGTTTTTTTCTTGTTATATGATATCTTTGATTTTGCCTCTTGGCTTGCAAGACCTAAAATTTTTCTTTACAGAAAAAATTTGTTAACTCCTGATTTGAGGGATTACAAAATAACCACTGTAATGAACATTTTATAATATAAAGGTAACCCATCTTTCCTCAAAAGTAAATCCTGTGTTCTACCTCTAGAGATAAAAACTGCTTATATCTTTAAAAGGGAAGTCTTAATTATTCAAAATTGAATACAAACTGGGACTAGAGATATTAAAAGAATTATTGATGGTATTTTGAGGTGTAAAATGCATTGTGTTTGTATTAAAATTCCCCATCCATCAGAGGGATACACACAGAAAGATTTAGGGGTGAATTGGTATGATGTCTGTTCTAGAAATACTCCATGTATGATGGAATGGATGAAACAAGAACAATGGAGTTTAAACATTTTCACAATAAAAAAAGACAGTCTCCCCACTCTTGCCATCAAAAACCAGAAATACAGTTGTCTCTCAGTATCCATGGGGGGTTGGTTCCAAGACCCCCTGGCAGATGCCAAAATTTGTGGATGTTCAAGTCCCTGATAAAATGGCATAGTATTTATATATAACCTATGCATATCCTCCATATACTTTAAATCATCTCTAGATTACTTATAATACCTAATACAAAGTAAATATTATGTAAAGAGTTATACTATATTGTTTAGGGAATAATGATAAGAAAAAAGTTTGTACATGTTCAGTGCAGATGCAATTATTTTTTCGAATATTTTTGATCTGTGGTTGGTTGACTAAATCCATGGATGCAGAGCCCATGGATACTGAGGGCCAACTGTGTGTGTGTTGGGGAGGGGAGAGACACACACACACACACACACACACACACACACACACATATATATTGATCTGGTCCAGACTTAGCCAAGGCAGTCCAGCAGAGAGAAAAGCCCAGTGTTTTGACTAATTGGCTATGCCTTGGGCTACCAATCCAGGCTGTCTGTGAACATGGACACAGGGATATCCTGATGGCCAAGGGACACTGGGTACGTAGACCAAGCTGACCCAGGAGGAGGGGCAGGGGGGTTGAGGTTGGGCTATCTTTACAGCCCTGCTGGAGACAGTTGGCTCTTTAGTTTTAAACCCATGGAGAGATCGCTTCTCGGCCTTTTGGCTAAGATCAAGTGTAGTATCTGTTCTTATCAGTTTAAACCCATGGAGACATCTATGTGGGCCTTTGATGAATCAAAGACCCCCATCTGGTAGTCAGAACTTTAAGTGTAAGAAGGTTGTGCTCTATTCATAGTTGAGAGGGATGAGGAATGGAATCTTTTTAACTTATTTACATTCAAGTTATTTGCAAATTTGGAGACTATTTTTCTGACTTTTCCATTTCTCTTATAGCTGCCCAGTCAGGGATACTTGATAGAACAATTTCTCTGATTATGAAGAATCA
>VBSM01001044.1:8682422-8706534 GCA_008086735.1 Cheirogaleus medius | reverse complement strand
CATGTACCTCATGAAAGCTGACCTGATGCCTTTCCTGTACTGGAATATGATGCTGAGGTAAGTGCATCGCTTGGTTCCTGGTGAGGAGAGAGATCTGCGGCACGTCTACTGTCCCGGGGTTGGGGGTGGGGGGAACGCAGCCTCTGCTCTTCACTACTGGCAGTGACTGAGTCTTCGGTCTTCCATGTGCTGGCCTTCTGCTGCTGCTGCTGGATAAATAATAATAATCGTAAATCACTTTCACATGTCAAGTATTTTCTCATCGGCTATTTTACTTTTATTATGTCATAGGAAAAATAAAACAGTGATTAAGAGCATAGACTTTGGAGTCAGACCTGTATTTGAGCCATGCTTTTGCCATTTACTAGCTGTGTGTCTTTAGGGAAAGTTGTTTAAACTCTCTGTGTCTAAGGTTTCTTAGCTGCAAAATGAAAATAGCATTTCTGATCTCACAAAATGGAGATTAATAAGATAATGTGTAAAGAGACAGGTACATAGTAGGAGTCCAATAAGTAAACAGAATAATAAAAATTAATAATTCCTCTTCCTTGTTCCCAAAAATGATGATCTCATTTGACCTTTCCAAACCCATGTGAGATAGATAAGTCAGGATAGCTACACCAGTGGTTCTCCACCAAGAGTGATTTTGCCTTGCAGGGGATGTTTGGTAGTACCTGGAGACCTTTTTCGGTTGTCATAACTGGAGAGGTGCTACTGGCATCTAGGGAGCTGAGGCCAGGGATACTGCTAAAATCCTATGATGCACAGGTCAAACCCCACCACAAAGAATTACCTGGTCCAAAATGTCAGTGGGGCTGAGGTTGAGAAATCCTGACCTATAGTTAATTTATGAGCAAAGAAAGCAGGATGAATAGCAGTTTGCATGGCGCAGAGGCTTCATACAGGTTTGCTAAATTGCATCAGCGTGTCCAGGCTCACATACAAGTCAATGTCAAAGCTAGGACTCAGAGCAGTTTGTCCCTTGTCAGTCATGGGATCTTTTCACCTCACTGGACAAATCTTGCTTTATGTGCTGACATGCATGCTCTGTGAGGAGCCTGGCTTCCCCTTCAACATCCTGCTGCCTGAAGTCTCCCCATCTCTTTTGTTGCAAATATCTTTTCTGTGTTATTTTTTCCAGGGGTTACTGGGGAGGACCAGCCTTTCTGCGGAAGTTGTTTCATCTGGGTATGAGTTAAGGATGTCTCAGCCCTTGCTCACCTTGGACGCCTTCTGGATCAAAATTACAGTTGCTGATTGACCAAGAGCAGCACAAAGGCCTTGGAGCCTAACCCTGTGAGGAGTTTCTTGCTGGATAATGGTGACCAAATGCCTCCATTTTCAGTACCTTTGAACAGCTACCGTGTGGGCTGCCCAGGATGGGTTGATTCTTTGGAAATAGCCAAATGAAAGAATAGACTTCTATTTTCTCAATAAAAGTTTGTCATTGATTGAGTTCCATGAGAGAATTTTGTCTTGACTGGTAGGAATGAAAAGCTAAGCGCTTGGGAGAAAAAGAAGGTGGTGGTGGTTAGTGTACTTGTCATTACTGCGGGTGTTCAGCTGATAGCTGGCATAATTTCACAGAGCCTGTTTGGATTCACAGAAAAGAGTCATACCAAGGACAGTATTGTTTCAAACACAGTGCACGGTAGCCCTTCTGTGCTGCTTAGAACTCCTGCTGTGGAGCACAGTGGCCCGAGAGCCCAGCTGCTACCCTTCTGGCTGCACCTGTTTGTGCTGGGGCCAGGCTTTCTCCTAGCCAGCGACTGAACGTGGCACTAGTACAGTACTAGCACTGTATTAGGAGGACCTAGCATAGTATGTATGGCACATAGTAAGTACTCAGTAAATGTTTGTTGAGTAACTGAACGAATCAGCTAAATTTTGGTCATTGCCCACTCCCTATCTAAGGGAGTGGGGCTTGCTACCGAAAGAAGGAGACTGGTAGAAAGATGTTCTGAGCAGCCCCAAACCATTATTGTATCTATGGTCATGAGCCATAAGTAAGACTTAGCCAGGCAGAGGAGTGGGAACTTCCCAGGTATGGGCAATAGTGTGCATAAAGGAGTAGAGGTGAGAGGATTCGGAAGCTATAGGTAATTTGGTATGGATAGACTCCGGGACCACACGGAGACAAGGTGGGAAGTGGTCTTCCGAAGGCCCTCGGGCTGGATCTTTCCTGTAGTTCCTTCAACTCCACCTGCTACCTTCTGCACCTTGCCCTCTGCTCCAGGAGGTGGACAGGTATGGTCTGTATCGATGGTGTCTCCTGCTGTCTGGTTTCTGGTTGGATTGGCCAATGGTGGGTGCTGACAGGAGATAGGAGAGAGGGAGGAGAATGAGGTTGGCTTGTCATTCCTCTAGCTCCCTCTCTGCAGGACTGTCTTGGCCTCATGCTGGGGTAAGAACAGAAATTAAGGCATAAATTCATAAACTTTCATAGCAATTCGATAGAGATCTTTATCTGTTGGATCTAATACAGGTTGAACACCCCTAATCTGAAAATCCCAAATCCTAAATGCTCCAAAATTCAAAACTTTTTGAGGGCCAACATGACACCACAAGTGGAAAATTTCACTTCTGACCTCATATGACATAGTTGCAATCAAAACATTGTTTCATGCACAAAATTATTAAAAATATTGTATAAAATTACCTTCAGCCTGTACATATAAGGTGTATATAATACAAATGGATTTCATATTTAGACTTAGGTCCCATGCTCAAGATACCTCACTATGTAAAGGAGATGCAAATATTCCAAAATCTGAGATCTAAAACACTTCTGGTCCCAAGCATTTTGGATAAAGGATAGTTAATTTGTAATTTAAAAAATTTGGGGCTTTTATTTTATGTGTTTTTTCTCATCTCCTTTTTTTTGGAATATTTTTTAATTGTATTAATAATTTACTAAAGTACTAGTCTGAGGAGAATTAAATTTTAAAAATCCGAACATGGTGAGAACAAAAGCCCCAAATCTGGTCCTTCAGCACATTTCATTAGGGAAGCCTGGCTCTCATGACTCTTCTAGGTTGTGATAATGCTCTCCGCCCTCATCCAAGTGGGGCTGGCAGCGAGAAGAAGAGCTCCACTCTATGAAGCCTGCGCGAGCCACTGCGCTGTGCCTGCGGTTCCCCTGAACCCCGCCCCGCATTTGTAATAAACCCATCTTGAATTATCCAAATTTGACTCTGTCATCTGCTTCCCGTTGGGACCCCAACTGACACAAGGTCACCTGAGAGTGATGTAGAACCACTGAGGAAGTTTATAGAGAAATGACAGGAGATTGTGGCAGCGAGGGTGAGGTATGGGTTGGGGAGAAGATTCTAGACAGAGTGACTGATGCCAGGGCCAGCTAATGTCAAGATGCGGAGGGCTTGAACTTGACGCGGTGGCACTAAGGGAAGGACAAAATTCATTGATCTTCAGGATATTGTATCAGTCAGGAAAACAGACACCACTGTCTAAATAGCTTAAGCAAAAAGGAATTAAATACTGCAGAGGGTGGCAAAGTATGACCTGTGAGCCAAGTACGGCCTACTGCCTGTTTTTGTAAATAAACTTTTGTTGGAACATGGTCCTATTTGTTTCTGTGATGTTTTGGGGTGCTTCTGTACTACAGAGTTGAGCAGTTGTGACCATATGTGACCTGCAAAGCCTAAAATATTTACTACCTGGTCCTTTACAGAAAAAGTTTGCTGACTCCTTAGAACACTGGAAAGTAGGTGCTTACAGTACTCTAGGGGAGCAAGAATCATGGAAAACCACTGTTGATTTTCAAATCGGAGGCTGCAGAAATTGCAGGAATACTGGCTGCAGTGATCTCGGTTGTTGGTCAGCCACATCGAAGTAGGTGGTGGCAGGAGATAGCCTAGAAGCCTATGCTAGCCTCATGTCCACAGATACAGACACCCACCATTGCCGGAGGGGAAGGGCTTCTCCTCTTCTGCCTTCCCATCTGCCAGGAGTGCCCCTCATTGGCTGACTCTAAATAAAAATGATGTATTTTTCCAGATTTTCTTCTTGTTACAGAAGTGAGCATAGAAGGGACAGGGATAGGGAAGCCCAGGGCATTGGGATGACTGGTGAGGACAGGGATTTGGAGGTTGAGATGACTCCCAGGCTTGGACGATGGTGATGAATTGTGCCACCCATGGAGAAGAGGAGCAGAAAAGAGGAAGATTCTGGGCAGAAGAAGGGGCCTTGCCAGGAGGTTAGATTCCCAACATCCTGTGAAGTGGAGTCACAGCCATCTGCCCCAGTGGGATTGTACTCAGATTTATTCACGGGGTAAAACCATAAAGTACTTTTGACATAAACAAAATTGGTATTCCAAGACTGGAATTAATAGATCTTGCCATGGCTGATGATATCCAGCTTGTAAGCTAAAGCAGCTATAAATCTTCCCTTTTGTAGGTTTACAGGAGACCTTCCAGGAATTGGAAAACACTGGCAATCTCTTTGGTCCAGGGGCCCTGTTGGCACGCACAGTCTTGTGAACGCCAGAGAGGCCTGAAGCAAAGTAACAAAGCGAGGAGATCTCGTAAACTGGAGGCAGAGGTGGTGGGAGGCAGGGGGTGGGGAGGAGGAGAGGGTACACCTGAGGATGGGCCTCAGTGGAGAGGTGAGAGGTCAGCTAACTCTATGTGGGGTCAATGGGAGGATGTGGGGAAAGCCAAAGGGCATTGGGCAAGAAGTGCTGAGCAGCCCTGGGCCTCTGCCTCCACTGCTTGTTGTCAGTGAGGTCTCCTCCTTCCTCCCAGGGTAGGCTCCCAGCTGTTGGCAGGGACCATACTCTGAAATTTAACATGACTGTGGCAGAAAATTCTCCCCCCCCCATATCCTTATCTGAGTAGAGATTCAAAGACCTATTTGGTAGTAGTCCAGCTCACAAATCCATCCTTGAATCCTACTAATCCACCGTATATCCTACTAATTAGTGATTGTCTTCTAAATGAGGAATGCCTTCTAATGGTTTTTTATGTGCAAATACAATATTGTAGGTGCTTAAACACCAATAGCTGTAAAAACAACCATAGTAATTACTATAGACTGAATGTTTGTGCTCCCCCCATTCATATGTTGAAGTCCTCAGCTGCAATGTGGCTGGATTTGGAGTTGGGGCCCTTGCAGAAGTAATTAAGGTTAAATGAGGCCATAGGGTAGGACCCTGATCCAATAGGATTAGTGTCCTTATAACAGGAGACACCAGAGAGCTCTGTCTCTCTATGTCATGTGAGAACACAATAAGAAGGAAACCAAGAAGAGGGCCCTCATCAGAATTCGACTGTGCTGGCACCCTGATCTTGGACTTTCAACTTCCAGAACTGTGAAAAAACAAATTTCTGTTGTTTAAGCCACCCAGTCTATAGTATTTTGTTATAGCAGCTCGAGCTAGAACAGTAATTGAATGGTTGTGGTTAAGACAAAAGTTTTCTAGAATCCAATTTACAAATCAAGAAAAGGGCTGTCATTTCTGACTAGGAACAATATGTTCATTGTCAAAAGGCCTGAAACATTTTCAAGGTAATGTGGCAAATGAGAAGTAGAATTGGGATTTGAACCTTCATCTGTCCTCACCATGTCTTGGGAAAATTGTTGATATCAGGACTACTCTGGAAGTTTTCTTCCAGTTCAGCACTGTACTATTTCTGCTTGGAGAGTAAAAGAAAAGGGAGAAATGTATTTGCCCAAATTCTTTCACTTGCCAAGTAGCAAAAAATTAATTTATTGGCTTAAGTATCTAAGAAGTCTGGGAAGGAGATCAGGCATGGCTGGATCAAGAAGCTCAGTTTATTACTTTCTTGACCCTTCAGCTCTGTCTTTCTTTGTGTTAGTTTCTTTTATAGGTAGACTTACTTCACATATTGACAAAGTGGGCCCTGAAAGGGTTAGACTTACCTGGACCTTAAAGCCCACAGTCCCAGAGACTGTGCCTCTTTTCTGTTACAGTATTAATAAAAATCTGGTGAAAGCTTTGATAATCCAAGCTTGTGACCTACCCTGAACCAATCATGTGCCCATCCTTGGGGGGAGAGGATTGAGTCAGCCCGGTGTGAGCCACATGAACTGAGAATGGGGGTTGGTGGTTCTCCAATAAGGTGCTGAGCTTAGAAACCTATATTTGCTATAAGGATAGGAAAGTGAACACATCCTGTCTTCAACATCAGTGTTAATTTATTCATCCATTCTACAATTACGAATGGTATGGGGCCTGTTGGCCGCTGGGACTCCTCACGTGAATACTTTGAGCTCCAGCCTTAGAGAAACTTCCAGGCTAAGGGAGCCCGAGTTCACAGGGAGTGTTCCCTCGGACACTGGCACAGCAACCTGCCGACCAGGAAGCAGAACCGCCGCTCCTCCAGGGAGGATAGCTTTTTGGCCTGTCGACACCACGGCTTCCTGCCAGCATCCGCTGACAAGAGCCCTTTCAGCGTCTCAGGGCCTCCCAGTGGCTCTGGGACAGACAGAACCACCGGAGTAACCGAGCACGGAAGGCGCGGGAAAGAGGAGGGCGCGTCTGGCTTGTCCTGGGGCCCGTGCTGGGGGCGCCCCCTGCTGAAAAAACAGGAGCTCCTACGTGCCATGGAAACCTGCCAGGTCCCTGTCCTTCCGCGTCTTTTTTACATACTGTGCCTTGAAACGCTTGGTTTGACCAGGTAGAAGTGACGCCCCGCTGCGACCGTACTACCTGTGCCAGGTGAGCGTTGGGTAAAGGAGTGCGAACTCTTCGCCTCTCCGGCCACTTTCCCATCACCCTACGACGCACAAGGACCCGCAGTTTCCAGAGGTGCCACGCGCTGGCTCTTGACACTTGTGCAGGTGCTTTCCCTCTGCCGGAATATCCCTGCCCTCCGCTCAGCGAGCTCCGATCCATCCTTCCAGACTCCTTCCAAGAGCGAACTTCCAAGAACACGAGAGATTCCTCTCCTGCGCCCTCAGGGCATCGTCCAAGTCCGGCTCACGCTGCCGTGCTGCTGCCGGGCGCCGGGTCCCCCTCCCCAGCAGAGCCCCAGTCTACCCCCAGGGCCCTGGACCCCCTCCACGGCCCCCTGTCCCTCCCCACACTGCGCCCCGGGTCCCCCACCGCCCCGGGCCCCTCCACGCCGAGCCCGGGAGAGCAGGGGCTTTGCTTTCCAGTCTGAGGCGCTCAACAAACGTTTCTTAAACAAAGGATGCATCAGTGCGGTAAGGTAAGGGGAAGGGCTTGCCGCTAGTTAAACGTAAACAGAGGCAGGTTTTTATTTTTTCACTCCAGCCCCATATTTAGGCGTGAAGTCTTTGTGAGCAAAGTAGTCACAAGCTGGTCGACACTGGCTTCTAATGTCTAGTATGAGGCGTGACGCTTGGGAGACAAGCCAGGAAACGAGATGTGCAGCTTGTGTTTTCAGTAGGTGAGATTTAATACACACGGGGTAGTAGTAGGAAACTAACTCATAGTTAAACAGGGCCTTTTCGGTTAAATTCTGTGGGTGCTGGGAGGAGGGCAATGCGTTTCCTGCTGAGGTGAGTTTGCTCAGCCATTATCATCACAGTCACAATCAATATAATAACATAATTGATCGGGCATTTTGAGGCAGACACTGGCTGAGGCGCTATGTATCTAATTTATCATTTAATCCTCACCACCACCTTAAAGGAGGCCATTTACCCGTGTTTTATGGAGGACTGAGGCTTAAAGAGAAAGAAGTAACTTGCTCAAGTCACGTGGCTAGGAAGCGACGAAGTCAGGTCAGAGCCACAAGAGGGCGCTCCTCCCTTTTCTGTACTGTCCTATGGAGCGCTCTCTCTCCCCCCACCCATCTTGTTTACCTGTTTCTTAATTTCAGGGGATGGGCAGCTTTGGGAGTACGGGCTGCAGGTAGGATGAGAACGTTTCTGGAACTGAAAATTATGCTACATCTGGCCTAACAGGAAGCAAAGATTTTGAATTTAGGAGTATTGTAAAATCTAAGATATTGATTATCAATACCATGTGGGATGAAACTGTAAAGCTATGCAAGCCCTTTGTGAGTAAGCCCCATTGTGTGTGTGTGTGTGTGTGTGTGTGCACGCGCACAAACAAGCGTGCACACTTACCTAGTGATTCCTTCAAATTAGTCCTGGGTTCTCCCTTGCACTGATTACACTTTGGACTAAAGCCTCTTTTCACTTCTGTGTATTTGCTCATGCTGTTCCTGTCCCTGGTGTTAATTTCACCAGCACCTCTGCATGTCTAAATTCTACTTATTCTTTACAAAGGAGTAGCATTGGCCATTTCTGATTGCCCCATCTGTAAGTAACCACTCCAGTTTCTAATTATCAACTCATTTAAAGTGATAGTTTTCAAACCTTCATTAAGGCATGTTGTGTACACTGATTCTCCCCACCAGATTTTGGGCTTCTGGAGGGCAAAGGCTCTGTCTACTTTATGCACTGAAGCCTTGCACCCATGTTGGGTTTTGATGCTATGTAACTGCGTATTTGTGGTTCCCAAACCTGGTAGCACATCCCAGTCAGCTTTTTTCAACATAGGGCTCTCCACACCTTCACCTGGAGACTCTGTCTAGCTGGGTGGAGGCTGAAGCCTGGCGACTGTGTTACGTGGACAGTTGGCCCCATCCCTGTGGCATCTGCCTCTGCCTCACCGATCGATGCCTCCCCAGCTCACGTCATGGCTTCATGGGGCAGGAGAGGGATTTCCCTATGGCACTTGGAGAATAGCGCAGGTCTGCTGGTAGGGGCTGAACATGGATTGATGCCACACTACTGCCCCACTTGGGAGTGGCTTTATAGGACGTCGGGGAGAGAATCCTCCCAGTGGATAGAGCTGTGAGAAGTACCCTTGCTTGTCCATTTTGTATGGAGAGAGAAGGGGCCGCAGGTCATTTACACAGACTACAGGGCAGTGGCGTATGGTTTGGTCAGCAGTCTGGAAGGAGCAGGAGTGGAAGATCTGAGGAAGAGGCGTGTGGCCGAGCCTGTGGGAGTGGGCACAATGCGTGCAGATCTCTATGTTGCCCATTAATACCCGTCTGAGAGTAGCACAGCAGAGAGGCCACTCAACAACTGGGTAGACAGCAGGACTCGTCTGGTAGATGTCTGCCAGCCTCTGTCCTTGGTCACTCCAGCAGTCACGCCATGGGCCTGTGGGTGGAGGAGCTACGGTAGGTAGCAGGCATGGAGGCTCTGCATGGGCCCATAGCTGGTCTGGTTACTGTCACTGCTGAATACCTGACCTGTTGGAGGCCTCGATGTGATACCATCCAGAGCCCAGCCAGACATGTGCTGGCAAGTTGATTCCAGCAGGCCCTTTGCACCCTGCAGGGGACAGTGATTCATCCTTTTGGAACTGATCCCATTGGATATTGGTATACCTTTCTTGTGCCTCAGCTAGTGTCATCCAAAGGTTCACAGAGTGCCTGGTTCCTGACACAGGATTCCACGCAGCAGCTTGTTGGACGAGAGGCCTCCTTCCACAGTGGGGGAGGAGTGGAATGGGCACTGCATGCTGGACACCTTGCACCTGTGTACGCCACATCACCTGGAGCTGTAGAAGGTTGGAATGGTCTGTGGGCCTTTAGCCCATCAGCTGGAGTCAGCTTGTCATACATGCCCCTTAGGTGGGGCCCTCCGGACATCCAGGGACCCCGAATACAGGTGTATCATAGAGGAGGACAGTAGAACAGGCAGAGTAGGAGCTCGGGCCTGGGAACGTGTGTGCAGAAGGGCACTAGATGTCTAGGAGTGGGAATCTGTACTTTTAAAAGCTCTCGAGGTAAGTCAGGTGCTCTCCCAGGTTGGGGAACCACCAGGGGGTGGAAAGAGGATGAAACGTGGAGCAGGAAGAGCTAGGTGTGTGTCCTGGCACCACCACTCGTCCAAAGTGACCTCCATCCTTCATGGGCTGAGGTGAGGGTCAGAGAGCTGCTGACTTACTTGTTTATACTCTTTTCTCATTTACAGACTGTGATCAAGGTACCAACTGAGATAACAGTGTGTGAACCATTAGTAAATAACTTAATATACTCAAGGCTTGTAAAACAGTGCCTGAATTGCACAATGAAAGCATTAGCTTATTTTTATGCAAATGATTGTTATTCTTAACAAAGGCTGGGGCACAGAAAAGGCACTGATGAAGTCTGAAGACATATCTAAATTCTTCCTGTCCATTGGCTCTATGAGAACCCAGCAGTGGGGGCCAGGGCTGCCATTTCTTTCTTTACTTTTCCCTCCACTTTTTATTTGGAAATAATTTCAAACTTACAAAGAGTTGCAATATAAAATAGTGCAATGAGTAACCTTTACTCAGATTCATCTGTGGGAACATTTATTCCCATTTACTTTATTGTTCATGCTTTTTCTTCCTGTCTCTAAATTTATGGAATATATGTACATACATATTTACATACGTGTATACATACCAGTTTAGTTATTTATAGTATAATATATATATATATATTTTTTTCTGAATAATTTAAGGGTAAGTTACACCATGGCCTTTAATGCTCAATTCTACATTATACTAAATATCGAACTACAATACCAAGAGTACTAAATACTATGGTAGGGACAGTCTCTTACATAAGCACAGTACAGTTATTGACCTCACAACTTTGCCCTGATAACAGTATGTTATCTGCTGTCCATATTCTGCTTTTATCAGTTGACCTAATGATGTCCTTTATAGCATTTTCCCCTCCAGTACGGAATCTGGTCTAGGGTCAGGTTGCATTCAGTCATCTTGTCTCTTTAGCTTCCTTTCATCTGGAACATTTCCACAGACTTTGTTTTATAACATTGACATTTTTGAAGGACCCATCCCCCCCCACTTTGTATAGGACATCCCTCATGCTACATCTGTCTGGTGTTTCCTTGTGGTCGGGTTGTGGTTGTGCATTCTTGGCCCCATGTGTCCTGTCATGCAGGATCACCACTCCTAATAGGACAAGAGTGCTGATGGCAGATGAGCCCAGGGCTGCCCATGTTCCCTTTCTAGCTTGGCACCAGGGAGGGTGTCGGGGAAGCCAGAAGTGCAAATGAAGCCATAAGCTTCAGAAAATCTTGGGTGTCATTCCATGTAAACAATACAACTGGACAAATGGAAAACTGGGCAGCTGGAAATGCAATCAGAAATTCAAGCCAATAGAATGAGGCAGAGCAATGTTATTCCAAGATTAAAGCCACCTGCACATTTCAATGATGAAATGTTTGATTTCTGGACAACGACACACACTGGGTATAAAATAGATGGGGCTGGTTTTTTGTTAACTCTGAAGTTGCTATTATTGTATTTATTTTACAAATGGGGAAACTGAGGCTTGAGGAGTCAACTAACTTGCGCACGACCATGTGGTAAGCCGTGGAGCTGAAGTTAGACCCCAAGCCTGCCTGCGTACCCTGTGCTGTCTACACGAGAGCAGTGCTTTGCATAAAAAGTTCTCCTCAAGTTTTGGTTTGAGGAAGGTGAGCTGTAAACAGATCAATTCTGCAACACAGCACACTTGCTCAAGGAGCAAGGAGAGGGATGGCGCGAGGCGAGGTGCAGATGTAGAAACCAGAGAGATGTGGAGCCCTGCACCGAAGATTCTAGAGCCCAGTCTCAGGAATGTTGAGGTCAGCCTGGGCCAGCTCCATCCTGAGGCAGAGCACATGACCCTAGCATCTTCCTCCGGGGCCTGAGAGATGCCTCTGGGGTCCAGAGACTATTAGGGCTTGTGGTTCTGCATGTGTGTATGTGCCAGTTATGAGTACAATCTTGATTCTCTCCCTGAAAAGGTAAACCATCATTTAAACTATTTAGCCCCACTCTGAGGTCTCTGAACTGCCATTTCTTCATAATAATAACTATAATAATAATGATATAAAAATACCAGCGACTATAATGATAATTGCCTATCTCACTGGGGTACTGTGGGGATGAGATAATGAACTCAAAAGTGCTTTGTAATCCAAAAAGAACTATCATTATGCTGGCATGTTGCTAAATACCTGTTATTATCACTGTTATCCAGATGTTGAGGAGGGGCCAGCTGACTTGATCATGGTGTGGGTCCCACCCCTTTCATGTTGAAGAGAGTTTACTTCGTTTCAAATGAAGTGGTGGACACAGCCTTAACATTTCTCCCCTCTTTCTTGGGGGAAAACAATCGTAATGAGGATTGACCATTGATCATGTACCAGGTACTTTATATATACTATTTATGTAATTAAAAATTTGTTATTATATATAGTCATTCCTATTACTCTTTTTAAATGAGCTATTTAAGAGCAAGTTGCACACATGATGCCCCAACATCTCTAAATACTCCAGTGGGTATTTTCCCCAAAGGGACACATTTATAAATAATCACTACACAATCTCATAAATCAACACTGATATATTTCTATCCAATCTATGAACTCCATTCAGGTTTTGCCAATGGTCCCAACAATTTCATTTTTTCCTTTCTGGTCTAGGATCCAGACCAGGATCACACCTTGCATTTAGTTGCCATTGTCTCTTTAGTCTCCTTCATTCTGGAGTAGCTTCTCAGGATTTCCCTGTTTTGCACCACCCAGAAGGATTTATAGAGTAGTGACCTGTCTTAGTCTGTTTTCTGTTGCTATAACAGAATACCACAGACTGGGTAGTTCATAAAGAAAAGAAATTTATTTATTACAGTTCTGGAGGCCGGGAAGTCTAAGATCTAGGTCCTAGGTTTTTAATGAAATCCTTTTATGAAAAGGATTTGTTCTGTAAAACTTGGATTCAGTCAAAAGGCTGCACTTAAAGACCTAGAAGGCCACAGGTTCCCTGCTCCTGATCTAAGAGCTGCAGCTGGTGAGGGCCTTCAAGCCAATAGAACCGGACAGAACAATGTCATTCCAAGATCACAACATGGCAGAGGGCATTCACATGGCAAGAGGGCAAGAGCATACTGTCTCAGGTCTCTCTTGCTCTTTTTTTAAGGCAGCAGTCCTATAGGATTAGGTCCCCACTCTTATGATCTCACTTAACCTTAATTACTTCCTAAAAACCTATCTCTAGATATCATCTCATTGGGGATTATATTTCCAACACATGAACTTTTGGTGAACACATTCAAACCATGGCATGACCTTTCATTCTGAAGGCTGACCCAGGTCTGTCTGATATGTCCTCATGGCTAAACTCAAGCCATACATTCTTGGCAGGAATTCCACAGAAATAATGCTGTGCTCTTCTTGGTGCATCACACTGGAAAGCACATGATGCCAACTCTTCCCTTGATATTAACCTTGACCACCTTTTCAAGTTGCTTTCTGTCATATTTCTCCATCATAAAGACACTGTTTTTTTCTCATTGTGATTAATAAGTATTTCGTAGGGAGATATTCTGGCATTACTCCAATATCCTGTTCCTTATCGAACCTCTACTCACCAGCCTTAGCAATTATTGATGATTTCCTCTGTGCCAGTTGCCAAATGGTGATTTCCCATTTCCATCTTTCCATCTACATTAGTTACTTGGCATTCACTGTAAGGAAGGGCTTTCCTTTCTCACCCACTTATTTATTTATGTCTTTAAGGTATCATAGATTCTCATTTTATCCAATGGGTTGTAAATCATCACTATTATTATTTATTTTGAAGTTCAAAAATTCCAAGTTTTGCTAGGGGCACTCCTCTTCAAGCTGGCTCCTGAGTTCTTTTGACATGTCCTTATTAATCTTTGAGCACTGCTTTACTTTCTAACACAACAAAATATTCCAAACTTGCTTGCCCTTATTTATTTAGATTTTTTTAAAGTCTCATTGATTTCCATTTCATTCAATGGCTGTAACCCATCACTATCATTATTTATTTTAAAGTAACTGCTCGTTTCGCCTCCAGTCTCTCTTCCCTCAAATCCATCCTATACTTTCACCAGATTAATCTTCTAAAATATTGGCATATTGTCATTACCTTTTGACGGAGCTGGCAGCTCTGAAGAAGCAGGAAAAAAAACCCCAAGCTTCTCATCCAGCATTCAAAGCACCCCACACTCTGTCCCCATCCACCTTGGCCATCTAATTTCCCAAGACCCTCTCATGTGTTTTCCAGTGGATGTTCTCAGCACTTCCCCTCCTTCCATTATCTTTCCCTCCTTCCTTGTTCTTTCTCCCTCCCTCCCTCCCTTCCTTCTTTCACACCCTCCTTCCTTCCTTCCTTCCTTCCTTCCATACTTATCTAGAAGCTGCAATGTGCCAGGCACTGAATTAGGCACTGAAGACATAGGAATGTTTGAAATGAAGTTTCTGCTGTCATGGAGAGAGACAGAAAGTAATTACACAAATACATATGAATCAGGTAATAATAAATGTTGAGAAAGAATAAAGCAGGGTAAAGGGATAGAGTGGAATGGTGTGTGGTTGAGGGTGTGTCTGTCTTTTTGCCTGTGTGTGTGTGCATATGCGTGAGTGCTGTTTTACGTAGTGCACATCTAGAACTTTCCTACCTCCATGCCTTTGCTTATATCATTCTTTCTATTTTGCATGCTGGTCCCTTCATTTGAACTTGAACTTGAAGTAGGATTTTCCACTCTTCATGAAGTCTTCCTTGATTGTCCCAGACCCAGTGATCCTTCCCTTCCCTGAACAAATAAAACTAAGTAGAAAACATGGGTCTGTATGTTAGAGCACGTTATATTGAAGTGATGAAATTATAATGCTTGGCAGTATAAATGGCACAAGTTTTTCAGGGCAAGAGCTAATCTCATTTTTGTCTATTTTTTCCCTCCTTCTATCTTCTCTCTCCTTGTATCACATAGCAGATGCTTGATCAGTTTGAATTAAAAAATAAATAAAAGGACCTGTGAAGGTGGACTCAAGAGAGGGGAGAAAAATGGAGGACTCTCAGGAGTTAGTGAGAAGATGGTCATGACAACTCTTTCCAGAACCGTCGGCTGTGATCACACCCAGCTCCAGCTTCTGTAAGGTTGAGGATTCCAGAGCCAGGGTTCTATTTTTCAAATTTAAGAGATGGCAGATGATTGACTGTCAGTTTCACTTCATATCTCCCTGTCAACTGCTCTTGGTGGTTGTTTCTGATTGATTTTACTCCCCGGTGAATTCCTGCAACAGGTCTTAGGAGAAAAAAAAATCGCCATGTTACAATTCAATGATGTCAGCCTGAAACAAGCAAGAAAACAAACAGGCATATAACCGATCAGCACAGCCTCCTGCTTGTTATGGCATGTTTCTTTATTTTTTTACACCCCCAAATAAACATAATACCTGCCAAGTTTGAAGTCTAGGTCAGATACTTTCTGCCCTGTACACAGACCTGAACAAGTCTTTTCCCAGGCTGTGCCTCGATTCCAGTGCTGCCTTTGGAGAGGGCCGTGATGAATTGCACCAGTAGTGCTGCAGGTGGCGCTGTGTACTCGGCGCATGGTGGTCAGCGTGTTTCTGAGATTTCTGTTTGGAGAAGGGATGGCGCCTGGCATCTTTTTAGTTAAACTTGTATCTATCTGCTCAGCTTCTGCGGAGCAAGTCTGAGAAACAGATTAGCCAATTTCTGACCCTAAGTGGAAGGTCAGCCGTTCTGTGCTCAAATGTAGCATTCACCGTAGGCTGGATCATGTCCCAAGCTGGGGTTTGGAATTATGCCCACAGGCTGTGAAAATGACCCTAAGGTGTTTCTTCCAAGTCTTTGCCTGGGAGTCTTTTCTGGGTTTTGTACTTGGAGGCAGAAACTATTATACATTAGAGTCACATTCTAGGCCTGTGGGGTGTGGGGGAGTTGGTTTGAACATACTGGGTTTCTTTTAAGCAGCAAAACTGTTTGGTGTTTTAGCAGACATAGCTCAATTTCTTAATTTAATATTGCTCTTTAAAGTGGGCCCCTATTTGAATGAGGCCTTTATTGCCCCCATCCTGTCCCCAAGTCTTTGAAACTCTTTCTTTGTTAAAAACCTTTATGACCATTCGGGAAAATTGGTCTTACGCTGGAACAGAAGCTCTGTGATTATGTACTGCAGATCACCTAATAGCAGAAAATTGGGTGCTGAGTGTATCATTTGTCAGCCAACCTGCGAGACCTGAAATTCCTTAATTAAACTTGCAGGTCTCAGGTTTCATAAAATGAATTCATGTCTTATTTTTACAGAATTCGAACATGTACAGTTGAGAGAATTGAAGAGGACCTTAGAACTGTGGACCAGATGACCTAGTATATTACAATTCCAGTTCCCTAAACACATTTACTAATGGCATGTCTGACTTTGGGTGTCTTTTATATTTAAGGAAATAGTCTCTTTTATTTATATTGAAGGGAATGAGATGATACTTCCCATCACTTTTCTGTAATGAAGTTATTAAAGTTGATTTGATTACTTTAATTTGTTTCTGTTTATTGTTTTCAGATGACTTCTCTTTTTACTCTGTAACCAGTAGATGGCTCTATGACTTTCCTTGAGTTGATACGCATTAGTCTGGTACCTCTTAAAAGTATGGGGTTACTTGACTTTTGCTCTGGCCTGTGGGGAAATCTTGAGTTGTTTCAGTCTCACAGGTGCGGAGAATGGCTGATGAAGTTACTTTACCCCCCTCCCCTCCATCACCATTGCTACCTTCTGCCTCTGGATCTTTGAGAACCTTAGGTTATGTGTGAGTGTGTGTGAAGGAGGGTTGTCCACTGAGTAGGCACATGTGGGCCTCAGTCCTCTGGGTGGTCACTGGGCAGTATACTGGCTACTGCTGCTCAAAGATCCTTCCAGATGCCAGAGGGAAGGATGACCAGTGGGGCTCGTCAGCACTGGAGGTGTAGAGCACCCACTAGAGTGGAATGGAGCCTGGACCATCTGTAGCTCTGACTCAATTTCCATTTGTCTCCGTGGTGCTGGGGGTGTTGCTTGAATGCAGGTGGGGTGTGGGGTGTCTTTCTAGATGTTGCCTGCCTGTGCTTCTGTCCACATGGTCCCCCCCAGATTAGGCCCTGTGCTAAGTGCGTCACATCTGTGATTGCGTTTAACTCTCACAATCATCTAGAGTCTGTCATCTCCGTTTCACAGGTGAGGAAGATGAAGTAGGGAGAGAACAATTATCTTGCCTGAGGTCACACAGGTAATAGTAAGTGAAACTGAGCTTGTTTTAGAAAGGATTTATGATGCTTAAAAATGCATATAACACCACAAAGTGGAAAAAAATAAGTAGGTTAGAAATTGCAGTTGAGAGAAAGGTGGGATGAATTGGGATGAGAGGTTCATGTACACACTGCCTACCAACATGTCTTGCCTTGGGGAACTTGCCTGCGGTTTGGCCACACATTTGGCTGCAAGTAGCAAATATAATAAGGAAGACATGAGTGGTTTATGCAAGAGAGATGAACCAGTGTTCCTATTCCAATTCCTGATGCCAAGCTCAGGGTAATGTTCCTCTCATGGGCCCTCAAAAGCGTAACAAGCTTCATCATCAACAACCCTCATTGCTTGGTTTAGTATGCTTCACCATAGGCTGAGGCTTGGGGCAGCCCCAAATGCAAAAGTATGTCCCCAAATATGAATTTAATAATACATATGTAGGATAACATGAGATGTCAGGAAGCAGTGCCCTTTAGTAAACCCATGGCACCTACCCCCAACCACTGGCAGAATGTTAGTCTTGGAGATGAGGTTCTCTCAAGTCTCCTTAAAAGGGCTGGGGGGCTCCCCACCCTATGAGGTGTGGGGTGGGATAGAGGGGTAGCTGTGGGGAGAATACCTTGGGGGAGAAGCTGTCCAGTCTCCAGTGAGGGAAATGGGATTCTTCCCTCCCTACTACTCCTGCTGGTGATTTCTAAACCAAGTCATAAAATAAATGAAAATGCAGGAGAAAAAAGAAAGGAGAGAGAACATAAGTAAAATAGTAAGAGCAGGGTAGAGGTTACGAGAATATTAAATATAAAACATTGAGACTTGTTAAGAGAAAGTTAAAAGATAAAGGTCAGAATAAATATTACAATAAGAGAATAAAAGTGCAATATAGAAAAAAGGTTAAGACATGAAATAATAGTGAGAGATAAAAGAAATGAGTTTTAAGATAAGGGAAATAGAGTGAAATCACTAAAAGAAAGTGAGAGGAGTAAAAAAAAAAATAAAGGTAAAATCAAATTCAAGTTAAAAATAAAGCTAAGAAGGTATGAATAAAACTTAAAAGCAAAATAAAAATGAAAAATTAAAAAGTAATGACAAGATAATAAATAAAATGATTTAAGATAAAAGATAAAATAATATAAACCAATAAGGTAAAAGGTTAAATACACCAAAGTGAAAGAGATAAAAGATTAAGAGAATAACAGACTAAAACCCATGGGAAAAATGTTAAAAACATAAAAGTAGATGGGTTTGAAGCTTAAGTACAAGATTAAGGAATTAAGAATGCTCTTTTGAGTGTTAATACTTCAACAAAGAGGATTCAGAGGAAAATACTTTAAAAAGAAAATAAAAGAAAGAAGCTTGAATTTAGAAAAATAGCTAATAAAGTCAGATAAAGGAAAGGAACATTTAAATTATAAAGCACAAATCAAGACAACAAAATTCTCAGCAATAATAAGAAAGTAAAAAAGCTAAGAAGCCATGTAGAAAACTAGAATGTTTCCCTGGTAAACAAATACTTATCAACTGCAAAAACAACATCCATTTATTACAAATTCCCTGCATGGGTCTTGTTCCCCACACTGGAGATTCTCCTGTTGTAGTAGCAGTAGCATTTATGGCAAGATGAAGGAGGTAGGACATGTTATGAGATGCCCTTACTTTTTGCCTGGAAGTTTACACTCTTCTTTCAATACCTTCTTTTGCAGTAATAAAACAGTAGTTGCTCTATAATTCAACCAGCTGGGGTTGGGGTCAGGCACAAGCAGTGGCCAGCCCGGACTATGCAAACACTTTGGGCAAAAACCACATGGGAAACAGATGGAAGGGAAAGTTGTCTGGGAGATGGGCGATAGGTTGGGAGTTGGGGGTGGATCGTGGTATGGGTGGAGAGAGATGGGAGTGGAAGGGGGCAGGAATTAAAAGGGTTCTTCTTAGTGAAATAGGAGTTGGAGTCATCTTCTGAGAGTGAGCGGGTGGGACCACAGATGAATAGAGTAAAAATGATTGGGTGCAGCTGAGGGGTGGGGAAGTGCCCTGCAATTCAACACTTCACCCCTGGTTGGGACCCAGCTGTGGTTGGACAGCCTGATTCGGGGCGACATCACACTTCAGTGCTGGTTCTTTTACAAAGTGGGGTCTCAGTGGGTTGAGTCAAGAGCAATCTGAATACTGGGGTTTTAGTAGAGCAGAATTAAGTGGCGGTTCATCTTTAAATGGCTGAATTGGAGACTAACCAGGCCATAGGGGATGAATCAAGTGGGGAATGTGACTGAATATTTGCATGAGGGCAGACAGCAGGCTCAGTGAGAGAGGGGACTGTGGCCCTAGGAGAGAGGTAATAGTCAGGTGGGAGTTTTACTTTGATGTTTTGGAGGTAAAACAGGCCCATGCTCACACGATACATGAGTATGTTTGAAGGGGTGGGAGAAGACCACTGCAGGGTCTCAAGACCATGGATAATATTCATACCTTTGAGGATAATGGATGGGGACATTGGTTAAGAAGATGGGCACAGGTTTGGAAAGTCCTGAAGAAGGGAGGGCAGAGTTCTGGCTGTCAGCCTACAGCAGTGGTGGGAAGGGAAGAAGTGGAATAATGGATCCAAGAGGACATGAAAGGAGGTGGTGAAGAGGACTAAAGACGGAGGGATATGTGGATTCTTCCTTCAGAGTCCTTGAATTAGAGTGAATAGGAAAAGCAATGGCCTGCCTCAGAAAGCATGGTGAAGGAGGGAAGTAGGTTTCAGTAAGGAGGTGACGTGGAAGGAAAGAGGATGTGGGGCATGAAAGGTAGGTAGACTTAGGGATCTTTCTTCTGATATGAACATGGTGGAAGAGAGGAGAAGGCTATATTCAGCCTGTGATGGTGAGAGTAGAGTGGACTAGGGCTGAAAGGGGTCTGAAATGGGAATATGTGGAGTTATTGGAATCTAGGATAGTAATTGTGGGTCACGGGGGCAAAGAGGCAGGCCCTGATAGTGTTGGGGGAGGGATAGAAGTGTGGGGAGCTTTGAGAGGAGTTTGCCATTGGACAATTTATCATAGCTTATCCCATTCCAAGGTTTTTATACAGACATGAAGGATTCTACATACACTGCATATACTGGTAATCCAAGGGCAGGGCTTTTATTGTTTTGGGGGGGTGAGGGTCAGGAGTGGGTGCTTCCAGTAGAAGCTGGGAGGTGGGCCATTGAATATCCACTCCCCAGTTCTGGTGGCTTACAAACACAGTTGCAACCCAAAATACACAGTGCTATGGCTTGAATATGGTTTGTCCCCACCAAAAGTCATGTGGAGGCTTGGTCGCCAGTGTAACAGTGTTGAGAGGTGGTAGTCACTTTAAGAGGCATTTGGGTCATGGAGGGTCTGCCCTCATGAAGGGATTAATGCCTTATTGTGGGAGTGAGCGAGTTCTTGCTCTTGCAGGACTGGATTAGTTACTGTGAGAGCGGGTTGTTACAAAGGGAGGCTGCCCCTCGTGTTTGGTGTGTTTACACGTGCCCGCTTCCATTTCCACTTCCCACCATGAGCTGAAGCAGCATGAGGCCCTCACCAGCTGTGGCCACCAGATCTTGGGCTTCCCAGCCTCTGAACTATGAGCCAAATAAACCTCTTTTCCTTATGAATGACTCTATCTCAGGTATTCTGTTATAGCAACAGAAAACAGACTAAGACAAACAGTGAGAATTTAGAACTTAAAAGTAATTAGGAAGAAGACCGGTCTGAGACCCAGGACACCTCATGGGTTATTACCGGTAGCTGGATTGCTAATACTGCTGCCAAAGTACCTTCGAGTCCCAGCATTAGACAATAGATGTAAAATACTCTTGTGTGCCTGAAAAAATTTTCTGGGGCAATAGCTGCTGGCAACTATTCTGTAGGTAATTACAACACAACTTCTCACACATCTGCTTAGTGGATGGCCTATCAGTGATGCATAATGATGATGATTTGTTTCTGGTTGGGTGTGTTAAATTGTCAGCTATCAGACATTTTTATGTGTGAGACTGCTGAGAGCGATGAGATTGCAAGAGCTTTTCACAGCCTACCCTCCTCAGGAACATCCCAGCACCTTGTGCATCATCCAGCGTCCATTTCTGTGAAGGAGAAAGAATTCAGACCATCAATTTGAATACCAATTAAATGGCTTTAAAATGTCATGGTAAATGCACTGATCCTGGATAATCTGGCCCCAACAAAAAACCCTTTGGAATCTAAATGCAGGGTGGAGGCTGACCAGGGTTCCAGGATGCGCTGGGGGTGTATGACAAGAGGGCAAATGACCTCTTTTGATCTTGGGCCCCTATAGTGTTGGAGAACTCTTTCTCCTTTGGAAGGAACTGGAGGAGGCTTTTGAGTTGGACTAGATAGTATTTTTTTTTCTTTTGGTAGGTGAAGAAAAGTAATGTACCAGAAGTCATATAATTAGATCCTATTTTAGGAAACACTTGAACTCAAGACTCTTGTCTGATATTTAAAGGGTTTTTTCTTTTACACCACTTATGTGAGGTTCATTCTTAAGGGATGCTACATACCTAATCTGCATCCAAAAGGGTGGAAAAGGTTGTTATTTTGTTTTTAAATCTTCTCCTCCCAAATGTGTGTGTGTTTCTGTAGTGTTACTCTCTTAGGATGAAGCAGAGATCAACAGCGAATATTACAAAGTAGAATCAACCCCACAGAAACGAAAGCCTGCCTCCTCTGGAAGAGGTCCTGCTAGTGTACCAATGTGTCATCCAGGACTGGGCGAGGAGCTACTGTGTATGGAGCAAGAGCAGGAAGGGGTCATCGTTAAGACCTAACGGTGCTGACCTGGATGCTTCTTCTGCTGTATGAAGTCCCATGACGCTGTGGTAGGCAGCTTCCAAGTTGGCTCCCAGCCAGCCCCAACTCCTGGAATTCATGCCTTTGTGTAATCCCTTCTCCTTGAATGTGGGCTGGACCTAGTGACTTGCTTCTAATTAATAAATAGGGCAAGATAGATGAGGTATCACTTCTGAGGTTAGGTTACAAAAAGACTGGCTTCCTGTGTTGCCCTTTCTTGCTTTCTTGGTTTTTCACACTGAGGGAAGCCAGCTGCCACATTGTGAGTGTCCCCCGGAGAGGCCCATGCAGCAATAGCTGAGGGAAGCCTCGGGCCAACTGTCAGTGAGGAGCGAAGGCCCTCACTGCAACAGTCCTCGAGGAACTGAATCCTGACCACAGCCATGTGAGTGGCCTTGAAAGCGGATCTTCCTCCAGCTGAACTTTGGGCTGACTGCAGCCTTGTGTGAGACCCTGAGCCAGAAGCCCCAGTTAAGCCACTCCTGGATTTCTGACCCACAGAAACTATGAGATAACAAATGTGTGTGTGTTTTTTTAAGCTGCTAACTTTTGAAGCGATTTGTTACGCATCAATGGATAACTAATGCAGATGCGCTTGTCTACCTTCATTGAAGAGCAGTTGTTGAAAGGTTTTAGTAGAGTGGAATGTTTTATCCTGCCTTCCCTTGTTAGTGTTTTTAGAAATATAAGCTACTGCCTAGTGCAAGGATATTCTTTGCTACATATGTGAATTAATCTTTGGACAGCTTTACTATTTTACATTTAGTGCTCATGAAATTCTGATAGCCAACAGCCTTCACAGCATCAGCCATGGCCTTGTGTCCCTTGAGTTCTGAGGTGATAAAATGTTTACAGACAAGTATCTGCAGCACATCAACAATAATGAATTTTATCCAAAGCTACCAACATTAACAAGTGACATTCAACATTAGGCATAACTTACTTATTTTGCAACCCACAGTTAAAACTTGGAACACATGTAAATTCTATATGATATCTCATGAATTTCCACACGGTTCTATGCATTTTAGGACATTCTTCATCCCTTGTCTTTGAGTTGTATCCACTCAGACATTCAGAAGCAATCTATCCCACACTCTTTGCTCTGCTTCATCATGTGAAGAACAGGTTTATACAGGAATGCTGAACTGGGACACTCAGTCTCGGTGGTTAAGGTGATCAATAATAGTGACTGCACCCAAGGACTGTTTCTAGCGTTAGTTCTTAGGAAATATACAAGCTGCAACCACAACTTGCTCATTGCTCTCAAGAGTTGAGAATTGTATAACAAAAGAAAAGTAAAAAATTTTACCTCCTTTGCGTTTATCTCCTAAACAAACATGAGGCATCATGGGAGGGGGTAGTAGAAATAGCAAAGACCTTCGAGTTAGAAGGATCTGAGTTCAAATTTTGGCATCATCACTTACCAGCATGTGACCTAGGGCACCTCACTCACTTTCCTGAGTCTCAGTTTCATCATCTACAAAATGGAGATAATATTAATAATATCTAACTTGAAGGAGTGTTAGGATTTGCTTAGTAGGGTAAAATACATAAAATGCCTATAATGTTACCTGTTGAGGTCCCACTCTGAACCTCCTAAGCTCTAGCATGGTATCTGACAAAGACAGATGACACAGAGCCCTAGTTCTCGAGATACTAATAGGCCAAAAGGGAAATAATAAAAGCACCAGGACTCTTGGGTGCTTGCTCGGGAGGAGGATGGATCTTTATGTGGTTTCCTTGCATTTATAGTTGGTGTGTGGATGTGGGAGGTGGGTGATGAAGCCCTGTTTGGTGATTTGCAGTGGGAGTTCTTTCTTTTTACTTGATCAAAGCTCTGCCTGACTTCCTGCTGCTCTGGGGCTCTCAGCCCTCACTTGTGTCAAGCTCAGCATCAGGATTACCTGGGAGGGGTCCAGTGTACTTCAGGACTGATGCTGGTCCCACCCCTGGACATTCAGATGCTGCATCTGGTTTGGGGTGTGGTTCCAGCTCCCCAGGGGATTCAAACAGAAAGCTGGGGTGATGGTCACTGCAGGAAGGACAGAGATCCTAAATCATTGCCCTCTGGGCGTTCCAAGGCAGTTACAAATAGGAAAAAAAGTTGAATCACTCTGCTTCAAGAGAAATGAATGAAAATCTTTTTCTTGGTGGCTGGTGGTGGTCTGGGCTGAGGGTGGGGGTAGGGTGAAGTCTGATTGTTGTAAGAAAAGGTAGCAAGGCCTG